>JAZDUA010000774.1:0-564704 GCA_038098605.1 Gryllus longicercus
TGAAGTTTACAACAACAACAACAACAATAATAATAATAATAATAATGATAATAATAATAATAATAATAATAATAATAATAATAATAATAATAATACAAGGGAGACCCAAAAATTATTGTCTATCTACTATCTATTGAGAATTACTAAGTGCACTATTACCCTCTTACTTTAAAGACGATCAAATCAATTCATATTTAAAACAATAAGTTTATTGGCATCAATGCACTATCACGTTTTGCAACCCAATTGGTCAAATCAGTGTTCTGCAATACAATCAGTTCAAAATTTGGGAATAACATTATAGACAAAGGAAATAAAAATAAATATATAAATAAAATAATAAAAATAGAATTGCACATGAAATTTTAATTACTTTGCCAAAGATAAGAACAAGAACTGTGGTTGTAACAAAATCTGTAATCATGTAAAATTTTAAACATATAAGTGCGAAGCATATGTCTTACCTGAGACAAAATTGTGTCTTTTGACATAGGTAAGACCATTGACTGTGTATACGGTAAAATAATGTAATGCCAATGTACTGACTTGTTATAATTGTTTACAAACAAACGTTATTGTATAAATATTACAAGTATATAATTATGCATTTTGTAAACAGCTTTTTGAAAAGTGCTCTCTTATGAAAGTAAAATTGGTTATTATGCGGTGGATAGACTCAAGGATGTTTACAGTGAACGCGAGGGCCGAAGGCCTGAGCCTCACCGATAGTAATAAGATAAATAAGTATAAAATAAAGATACTATTAAAGATAAATAAAGTAAGAAATGTTTCACAAGGTCACTGGGCCATCTTCCCCTTTTATCACAAATTTGAGTTTTGGTACTGGCTTTTGATAAACTCAAACAGAAAACCACTAAATTTCTCTTCTAGAGCTGCTTCCACATCAGAATTTAAATGTCCTTTATTAATTCTTTGATTAATTCTGCTATGTTACTAATCTTCTTATTCCTACGATACAGTCTCATTTGCAGAAGCTTAATTTTCTTCCTCCAGATGACTTTGGTCTGAAACTGAGGAACAGGGCCTGTCTGTATCTCCTTACATTTTTGTTTGCTAGGAGGTTTTGCACTGAAAATCACTTCCACGTCAGATTCGCGTTCATTGTCCTGTAATACATACACACTCGTTAATGTGGTCAAAACTATTCAATAATTGGTATCATCACTGTTAAAGACAAATTCTTACTTTCATACATTGTTCATTGGAATAAAGATTATATGAAAAAATATAAAACTTTTTATGAAATTACTTACAATGACGTTAGAAGGTTCCAATAACATTGAAGGTCGCCTCAGAGATGTTTCTTCCCCGAGATGAACAGGAAAATCAAACAGAAGGAAATGTATCTTATTTCAGTAACATGACTTTCACTCCTGGGCTAACCTAGAAACGCAAGATATTATAAACACGTACACAACTAAGGTAAAACTTCACATACTGTTAGAAACAATGATCACCGTCAAATTAGTACATTAATATTAACCTGAAAGCAATCTTCACGAAAATGTTTGCGGCAGAGTATGAATGGTTTCTATTTCTCTCTTCAGACATCCTTTTCTTCAAAATGCCTGGTCTAGAAAAAGGCAATCTGTGTAAAGAAGAAATACAATACATATTTATACAGAATTCATCGTTAAAGGGTTATGATACAGCATCGCACAACGGGGTCATTTCAAATACATTTGGAAAGAGAAATCTCTTACTTGTGAAGCTGAAACCCACTTCCTGTCTTTGTTGTTGAGTTGTTTACAACCGCACGTAACAATTATTTTCCATTGTGTTTCTTGTTAAAAGCAAAACACGTACTAATAGGCTTATTGGAATACGCTGCAGAGGTTTGCCAACTCACCAGAATAATGCGTCAGGCTCCCGAAGGATTTCCAGCATTGCAGTTGTGGATCGAGTTTTTATAGCTGAGATCACTGAAACCAACCTGTCAATATACTACGCAAGAAGACAACCAAAGAAGGATATACGAAGAACTTTTACTCAACATGTATGCCAACAATGGGGAGTTTCATTGATAGTTGACTCCCTTGAACTGGACCTTTACTAAACTTAATGTGCAACAAAACGTCCCTAAACCTATGTAGTTTTTTTCAACTTTCCCCCCGCCAGTAGCCCTGGCGAGGCGGGAGTTTATTTTCTTGTTGGAGTACAACATACGCCGCAGCTCTACGGCTTATGCGGCAAAGAAGGAGGCAGAACCTATGTAGTTAGAATGGTGGGTGATAATCATGAAGTTGGTATGACCCACTCTGGGACCATTTGAGCCTGAAAACTCGTAGACGTAGGTATTGTAATGGCTTTAAGGCCTGCAAACTTGCCACATAGTTATCAAGTATTATAAATAATAATCTAATTATAAATAATTAGATTTAAAAAATCATGTCCAAATTCATTGTTCGATGTGTTAATGATCGTGTCATTTTAAGCATTTCGCGCATAAAAAGAGAAGCCCTAATGCAGCTCTTCAACCATTGCGAAATGGCGGTCGAGACAGCGTAAGCTAACGCCCGGGCGGGGAGGAATGCATCGTCAGACAACGCATGGATGAACAAGACTTAAAACTGTCAACATTGATTACAACGACGAGGTGGCCGAGTGGTTAAGGCGTTGGACTGCTAATCCAATGTGCTCTGCACGCGTGGGTTCGAATCCCATCCTCGTCGCATTTTGCTACAGTTGTATTCTTTTTTATGCTTATATCTTCTTTTTTCAATTAAATTAATTGGTTTGGATAATTTTAAACTAACTATCCACATTTTACATTTGATTTAGATTTGCGTTTTGTTAATTTTTTGTCTTCTAGTTATTTCAGTCACCACATAGTTTGAAGCGTTCTATGTTTGGTCGCAAAACAATATAGCCTGGAAGTTCATTTGTTAAAAAGACATCGCGGTGCTGGAAATACATCGAAAAAAGTCGGATCGGGAGCAGAGAGCGCCACAAGCAGTCGGAGCGGAGAGCGAGAGCAGCCGCAAATGCAGGGATGGTCGAGGTCGCGGAGGGTAGAAGCGAAGGAGCGGAGGGTTCAGGTTCTCAGTTACACATGGGACATTGCGCAATTTTGTCTGCACATCTCTGAAGAAGCAAACGTGTGTAATGTTAAAAGTCCTGGGATATTTAAAACTGAATGGAAAGAATTGAATTGAACCAACTGACAAAAGAAATTGTATTCTGCTTAAAAACATTTTGTGGGAAGTAATTTTGTGAAATCCTGGCAACGTCTTGGACATCGTACTCCTGACCGGCTACAGTAAGAATATTAGAACAGAATATTCATAGAATAAGCTAGCGTTGTGGTCTCTATTTACTAGTTCCTCTAATTTAGTTTTCTAAAAAAATCAGGCGGAATTGTTAAATTCTTTAATTCCTGTAGGTTAACGGTACCAGTCTTTGACAGAGTACCAGTATTTGACAGTCGACTTTCCACAAATGATTCATGTGAAATATTCCAAGCTACGTCAGATCTTGTAAATGAAGCCCTATGAACCAACCAAAGTGAGAGTGATAATTAACTGTGATAATAAACTTTCAATTGGTGAAATAATTATAAAAGTTAGAGTGATTATAAACTTTATTTTAAGTCATGTTAACATGTTGAAAAGAATCAAAATATTTATTTTTTGTCTCGGAAGTAATTCACGGAGGCACATATAAAACATTTGTTCTTAATCCAATTAATCACCTAAAAATATTTTTCTATTAATTATAATGATGTAAGAATAATTGATACAGGGCAAATTCTACAAATTTCACCAATGCCCATAATTTTTGATTGAATGGAACCAAAAGATATCAACACCCACATCATATTGAAGTAGATTAGAAAATTTTGCAGTTGTATCATATGTAGCTCTAAGTAATCTAAGTTTTATTTCTTATTTAAATATCACGTTCCTCTAAACAAATTCACTTCTGTTCATATCTAATTTGAGTTAACTTCTTCCAAACTGTATTTTGTTTCTGGATTTATGGAAATACATTATTTTGGTGTACAAGTTTTGTGTGTGTTTCTATTTTTTACCTACTTTCTCATTATTTAACCCTCTAATGCCCATGGTAAATTTATGCGCATAGCGCTCGCCCATTGTCGCGTTCGTGGGCGCACAGGAGCCGTTGGAGCCCTCTGGCTGCATGTTTTTGCAACATTTAGTGCTAACCAATTTTTTGTTGCTAAATAATTGCTACTAGAGGGCTCCGCTGTTGGAGCCCTCTGGAAGCATGTTTTTGCAACATTTAGTGCTAACCAATTGTTTTGTTGCTAAATAATTGCTACTAGAGGGCTCCATTGTTACTAGAGGGCCGTTGGAGCTCTCTGGAAGCATGTTTTTGCAACATTTAGTGCTAACGAATTTTTTTGGTGCTAAATAATTGCTACTAGAGGGCTCTAAAGCTCAATGCTTTTTTTTCCTATAAAAGGCAAAACTGTTAACTAGCAATCAAGTTCTAACTATATAGGTAATGTGCATATAATGTTTCTTTTGCTTACAGACTGGTGATTTAGGCCTAGTTTTCAGAATATTTGACGGGTGTCAACTCCAGGTAAATGACTATGTCACACACTGGTATTTTTATCATTTTCAAAGGTTTCAATTACTGGTATTCTTTCAAGTAATATTTAAAAATAATTCTCGCAGATTCAATTTGCTTTTATAACATAATTAAAGTTATAAAGAAAAATAATAAGGATTTGAGAATTAAAATATTATATCTTAATATTTAATAATGATCTTATATCTTAATGTGGTAATATTTATGGAACATGTTTTTTATCCTTAATCGCAACGCGCCTGGCGGGAAAAAACTCACGATACCGAGAAAAAGAAGTGGTTTTCTAGGTTAAGCCTTTTAGGGCCGTTTATTACTTAACTCCGAAATGAAAACGTAACTTGAGGATTCGCCATGAAAATAAAACTATCTTTAGACTGGGAAACACGTGTTTCAGATGCATTTGTGCCGTAATATATTAGTCTTCGCGTTCTTGCGGGGCTATATTTTAATTCTCCAGGACAATGAAAAGATTCCTTCACGAGGTTGATTAACGGGTAAGTCCAATGCCATTCTTCGTTATCACACGGCTCGGTTCATTTTTAATATTTCCGCGCACGAAGTCCAAAGCTTCACTGCAAGAGTTGCGAAATGGCGTCCGACGCAGTGCAAGCAAGCATCGGGGTAGGAAATATGCGTCGTCCGACGTACAGACAACATAAGCTTAATACTATCAACAAAGTGCTCATCGACGAGGTGGCCGAGTGGTTAAGGCGTTGGACTGCTAATCCAATGTGCTCTGCACGCGTGGGTTCGAATCCCATCCTCGTCGATTTTTTTCTAAATTTTGAATTATAAATAATAATTACACGCGAAGGAGGTGAGATAAACATAACCCTCACCAGTCCACTTTAGGGACACAGCTGATTCAATGTTTGACATAAGCATGAAGAAGAATGGGGAGGCAATCATAGGGTGATCTCTTTTATTTGTGATCACTTGGACATTTTAATAGCTTGAATTATTTTTTCGTTTTCCCGGGCCGGTAACTATTATTTGTCATTTGTCTCGTAAGTGTAGTGCATGTTTTAATCACGTGAATTTGCAGTATTGATCTCCTTTTGGATAGTGAGATCCGGCACCGACAAAAAAATTGACGGCGTCGACATGCAATGTATTCAGTATCTCCAAGCAGAGTGGCATCGCTTCTGCTGGGACAAACTTTAAACTGCAGACATTTGTGGTACTGTAGTGGGCACACATGTTAGTACCGACCACTAGAATGCTCCTATAGATAGCGGCTGTATTCGACCTACCTATGTAGATAAAGGCGAAAACTCTCTCTCCGTTGAGACTCTAGGATCGCCTGTTCATATCATTCATAAGAATTTATACCATGAGCCAACTAAGCCGGTGGAGGTGAAGTTTACGGGGGGGTAGGAACTTAACCAAATATATTGATTGGATATATTTTTATACAAAGAAACCTTATCGGCGGTTACCTTAAACATAAGAAACAGAAATATAGCCAGAGCGAAAAGCAATGTGATGTTTCTGAAAATTATTTTTATTTTGTACTTCAATGTATGTTACTAAACTAAAGTGAGGTGGCCCAGGGTATCAATTAGTGTAACTACAGTGCCTGTGACTGAGGGACCTATGTTCGATCTTCCTAAGGTGGCAGGATTTACGACACTAGCTAGACAGCTAAATGACATTCAGCCTCTGTCTAAAGAAGAAATCTAGTGAACGGCTGCTCTGATAGGTAGTTTTCTGTAGTTCCTCCGATCAACAGCAGGCGAATGCCGGTGCACCCTAAGAAAAAAGCATCGGATCTTTATCTTACATCTTCCGGGCTGCTTGCTGAGGGAATCCATTCTTCTTCTTCTTCTTCTTCTTCTTCTTCTTCTTCTTCTTCTTCTTCTTCTTCTTCTTCTTCTTCTTCTTCTTCTTCTTCTTCTTCTTCTTCTAAGTAATTAAAAAAGTAATTCCTTCCTTTTCATTTTTTGTTTCTCCTTATTTTCATTTTGAATCTTTTTTAGCTCTTCTTTTTCCTTTTTCCTTTTTTCCACGGCTCGTCCCTCCTTGATCTCTTCTATTTATATCTTTTTTTGAAATTTCCGATGGTGAGAATCTTGCCATTGATTTGGAACCACGCTGGGCACAGTTTATCTTATTTTTTTTGTAAAGATGTTTCCGGCCAAAATGTTGCTTTCTCGAAACTTTCCCGAAACGGCGTTAAATCTTTAGAACTAAGATCCAGTTCTATTAAGAGTGAGCCTGATGAGCCTACATTTGCCAAAATCTCTGTCCTGGATCAGTAATTAACAGTTGGTATTAAAACTGGACATGTAGAACAGAGGTGCCCCATGATGCTATGCGAAGATGAGCTTCAGTAGTCACCTACTAGACAGCACTCCTGAGCGCCTTATTAAATTTTAAAAAACTGGTGTTGCCATAGAGCATAATAAAAGGTTTTAAGATTGAGACTGTCAAATACTAGTACCCTGTGAAAGACTGGTACCGTTACCATGCAGTAATTTAAAAAATTGAACATTTAAGCCCGAAGGTTTTTAGAAAACTAAATTGGAGAAATTAGTAATTGGAGACCACATCGCAAGTTTATTCTATGAATATTCTGTACTAATATTCTTACTGTAGCCTGTCAGTAGTACGATGTCCAAGACGTTGCCAGGATTTCACAAAATTACTTCCCATTCAGCAACATGCTTGCCAACAAACCAGCAGTTAAGAGATATTAAATGTTTTTAAGCAGAAGAAAATTTCTTTTGTCAGTTGGTTCAATTCAATTCTCTCCATTCAGTTTTAAATATCTCAGGACTTTTAACATTACACACGTTTGCTTCTTCAGTGATGTGCAGACAAAATTGCGCAATGTCCCGTGTGTAGCTGAGAGCCTGAGCCCTCCGATCCTTCGCTTCTACCCTCCGCGATCTGGACCATCCCTGCGTTTGCGGCTGCTCTCGCCCTCCGCTCCGACTGCTCGTGGCAGCTCTTTGCTCCCGATCCGACTTTTTTCGATGTATTTCCAGCACCGCGATGTCTTTTTAACAAATGAACTTCCAGGCTATATTGTTTTGCGACCAAACATAGAACGCTTCAAACTATGTGGTGACTCAAAGAACTGGAAGATAAAAAATTAACAAAACGCATATCAAAATCAATTGTAAAATGTGGATAGTTAGTTTAAAATTATCCAAACCAATTAATTTAATTGAAAAAAGAAGATATAAACATAAAAATAATACATCTTTAGCAAAATGCGACGAGGATGGGATTCGAACCCACGCGTGCAGAGCACATTGGATTAGCAGTCCAACGCCTTAACCACTCGGCCACCTCGTCGTTGTAATCAATGTTGATAGTTTTAAGTCTTGTTCATCCATGCGTTGTCTGACGATGCATTCCTCCCGCCCGGACGTTAGCTTACGCTGTCTCGACCGCCATTTCGCAACGGTTGAAGAGCTGCATTAGGGCTTCTCTTTTTATGCGCGAAATGCTTAAATTGACAAAGCTTGAATTGATTGTTAACAAATCGAAGGGTGTGAGTGTATATATATATATATATATATATATATATATATATATATATATATATATATATATATATATATATATACACGAATGTTAAGGGACAAATGGTCCCAGAAAAAGTGGATCATAACTTCACAAAAATCACCCGCCATTCTAACGAGATTGGTTTAGCGACTTTTCGTTTCACTTTAAGTTTAGTAAAGGTCCAGTTCAGAGGCGTCAAGTATCAATGAAACTCCCAATGTGATAGCATACATGCTGTTGTAAAATTTGTTTACATCTACGGTTGGCAACATTTTCATTTGTATTATTTTCTACCATGTTCAAAAGTATACTCTTCAACGTGTGGAGGCATATTAACAATTTTTTATTGAATTTAGCATTTTGTTGTAATATCTCATCGCATTATTTATTTTTGAATTTTTAAATCAATGATATGCCAGATAAGCCTGTTAAGATTTGTAAAGATATGAACAAATTAACATTACAAATGCATGTGAACCTCTAAAATGCAGTTTATATCGACTCCACAATATTTTTTCAGTACTGAATCAGATCAGATAGATTATTTTGGGAAGGAAGCAATTCCAAGACTCGCCTTTCAAAAAACTCATGAAGGTAACATTCAACATCTGAGTGTATAGTTAACAAGAAGATATGTGATATGAAACTTTCTTTACAGGTAAAGGTTTTCCAGGAAAATAAATTTGGGAGAATGTCAGAGGCAATTATGACCCAAACTTTTTGAGAGATCTGTATTTACCTTCTTAGTACAGAATTTTGAAAGAAATTAATTCTGTACCTTAGTACAGAATTTTGAAAGAAATTAATTCTGTACCTCAGTACAGAATTTTGAAAGAAATTAATTTTTTCTCGAAAAGTAGTATATTGTTTGTGAAAAAAATGATGTAAATTATTAAGAGAAATTATTTTTGTCACCCATATTATTAGTAATAATAATATAAATAGAAAAAATAATACTAATAATAATAGTTGTCAATGAGAAATGTTTTGAACAATGCATCAGAAGACACTTTGCTCTATAAATTCGTATTCAATAAATCTTATGTAAATATACACTGCTTTGATTGTACACTTACTGACTACATTCACTGATGATTCACACTCATGGAAATATGTTTAATATTTTAAATGTGTGACAGTAATTAGGTAATACATAAACATATATATTATATTATACATTGCATTATGTAATACTGTTGTATAGTAATAATGTTACACATATAATTAAATATTATGTAATGTAAATATGTTTATTTACTGTTTAATAAATGCATAACCATACATGTAATATAAATACGATATGGCATTAAATCATTTTACCATATACACAAAAAAAGATCTCACCTAAGACAAAGGGCACAATTTTGTCTCAGGTAAGACATATGCTTCACACTTATATGTTTAAAATTTTATATGATTACAGATTTTGTTACGACCACTGTTCTCGTTCTTATCTTTGGCAAAGTATTTAAAAAATCTCTTGTAATTTTATTTTTATTTGTCCCTTGTTTGTAATGTTATTGTAAATTTTAATCTAAATTTGTTACAGGACACCGATTCAACCAATGGCATTGCAAAACATTGAGATTATGCAGAGATGCCAATAAAAGTATTGTTTTAAATATGAACTGATTTGGTTGTCTTTAAAGTAAGAGGGTACCAGCGCACTTAATAATACTCAATAGATAGATAATCATATATGATCTTCCTTGTATTTGTATTATTATTATTATTATTATTATTATTATTATTATTATTATTATTATTATTATTATTATTATTATAAACTTTAAATTAAATTGTTTATTATCATTTTGTGATATCCTCTATGTTCATTTTAATCTCTAAAAAGATGTTTCTAAGATTTTAGTCATTAATTCATCATTCAACTGGTTCATTCTTCATCCGTATTTGCTTATTCATTTTTTTTTCATTCTTTCTTTTATTTAATGTTAATACTCTTAATTTTCTTGGAATGTATTATAGGGCTGTTGACCTATATAGTATGGTCCCATTTGATTGAGTGTTTTTTAATACATATGTTAATGATTAGATTCCCTATTTGTGCATTTATAGATACATTTTTATATTTTTTTCTTTCATGCGATCTGTTTTTACAAATATAATTCTTTCAGATATTTATTGATATTGTAATAAAAGAACTAAAAATATTTTAAAGATTGGTCTACACAAGTCTCTCAACCTTTGCTGGATAAGCTAATTTTATTTTAATTTTCAATGTCCTGTGTTCGTGGCGCTTGACTGCAGAAAATGATAGAAATTATAAAATTTATTAATCGTGGCTGACTCAAAAAGGAGTGTATGAAGTACATAATGAGAACAAGGATTTATTATTAAGTCTGGCCAGAAAGTCCATGATCAGATCTACAATGTAGATATCATAAGTAAAATAAGGCAAATACTGCTAACATTTTGTGCAAAATGGGAAAATAAAAAAAAATTATTGTCAGGATACATGGTAAATGAAGTTATTATTATTCTCGCCATTAATTTTCATCTTTTAATATTCACCTATATATATTCTATTAAAATGTTTTAAACAGTTATTGTATAAATTAATTTGTGTCAAGTGTTAAAAGTAATTACCCACAGGTGTGTAATGGAAGGAATGCTGTGAGCTGAAGGGCGTACTGTTTCAAGGTTTACCCCTGTAATAGCATGCTCAATCCAACTGACTATGTGTGGTCTCAGGCAAAGAGATACTTCAATAAGAATGTCCTTGCAAGATCTTGCCAGGGAATGGAAAAGGCTAGAAATGTTTGGAAGCAGACTTTAGAGCAGGTATCTTAGTTATCTAAAGTCATTGACACATTTAACACATGGAAAATGAGGTTCAATTCTTAAATTCAATAAAGTGTTATGAATACATTACTTACATTTTTAAGATGTCCTCTACAAACTGTAAAAATGCAGTGGTGCATGCTGAGAAAATTGTGGAAGGAGAAGGAGAGAAGGCTGGGAAAGGTTGTGAAAACAATAAATCTATTTTACATGTGAGCAGGGGCAGTGTAGATGAAGATTTTACGGAAAAATACCCATATGTAATTATTGTAAAATAAACTTTCTTGGTAAATAATAAATAGTTTTAATTGTTCTTCCTTAGTTTTTACTGTAGAACGTATGGTTGAAATATATTATCGTAGGTCAGGGTAATTATGAAATGCAGACAAATAAAATTTAAGAAATACTCTGATATTCATTGTTGTTGTTTTTCCTTTCATTCATTCTCCAACCCTTTCAATCATTGTCAATCTTTATAAGAATGTAATTTATTCCTCAAATTTTTTCTAATTATACTTGGTTTTTGTAATGAAATAAAACATTAAACACGTTATATTTATGTATGAGTTTCAGGAGAGAATTATCATAGATAATACCACGAGTGCTTAGGAAATTGTCGATAAATTTGATTTATCTGAAAATTTCTAATTCACGTGTGGTATTTAATAGAACTATTCCACGAATGAAATTATGTCCAAAAGAGTTCCTAAATATGCCAAATATTAAAAATAACTGATAACTATGTTAAAATCAAAGAGATTATGTAGTAGTACATACGCGGTTAATTGGACAACACATTAACACATTGATCGATGTATACCGCCTCCAAAGATACATGAGTCACAGTTAATGATTGGTTAGTAGGGAGATGCGGTAAGAAAATCGGATAGAAAAAGCAATAAACTTTTTGAGATACACCGCCCTGATTGGGGCATTTTGTATAATTGTGGAATAGTCCAAATAATTGGTCTAAATAATAATGATTTCAAGGTTCAAAATATTCACTGAATTAAAATTAACGTTATAATCAAAGAATTTTTTGATGACGTTCTGGAATTGCGTATGTTCGAATGTAGCGCCACAGTATTGCTTCACGTACGTTTTCGAATTGGCTGGACCGAATGTTCGCCATATTGTAAACTCTAGGGACCCAAGACGGTGAAAACCCTACACATCCTACAGCGTTCTAACCTTTGGAATTATAGTATTCACTCCCAAATGGTCTCTCCATTCCATCAAAGCCGCGGAAAGACAAAATTCAATATGGCTGAATAACAAATCCTCGAAGGCGGAAAAGTCTGCCGTCAGAAGACGTGTACATGCTAATCTACCAAACTTGTTTAAAACTATTTATTTATTTCATGGCACGGATGTCTCACATTCTCCTTCCAGTCTTTGGACTCTGAAATGAAACCAGGGCACCTGAAATCAAACAGTGCCACAGAAGATCGTCCGCGCTATCGCCTATGCGCATACTTCTGGGACACCCTCTCCCGTTTGCTTCTAAAGTGCTCATTTAATTATTTGATGTTTTACTTCTATGTTCAATGATTTATTTATTAACTTATTACTTAATGATTTATTTACATACCAATTTACTTACTTAATTACTGATTAACTAAATTATTGTTTAGTTATTAACTTATTTTTTTGTTTTCCAGTCTAGGCTCCGATCATTCTCCCAACCAATGCTGGTTTTCCACTCCCAAATAATCGTTTGCGTAATAGTAAAAACCTTCCCTAGAAATGTTCCTAATTCTGTCATGAAGTGAGACCTTTTATCATCATTCTTTTATCGAATCATTATTTATAATTTACATCAATCTCACACCTTCAAAATATTAATCTAAGGGTTCGTTGCTCTTCTCGGAGTTCGCTTATATTTATTTTCAATTTTATCATGTACATTAAAACGTATTCGTGACATGGCTGCTATTAGTACTACTCTTTTTACTTTCTACACCCTCTGAACCTTCTGAAGCTGACCTTCTGAAAGCCTTCACCCACAGTATAAACCAATGGCGTAACTAGACCTTCCGGGGCCTCGGTTAAGAATGTAAATTGAGGCGCTTTTGTCAAACTAAAAAAAGCGGGCTGAAAACTAATTGAAAGAATCGGGAGCACAGGGCTTGTCCCAGCTGGAGTGGTGCCCCACTGGTGGGAGATACCTTATGTGGAATACCCCTCAAACCGACGTGGGATCTCACCAGCCGATGGGGCAAGAGAAACCTCCACCTCTCATGATACAAGCACGCCCACTCTTACAGAACTAATAACCACAACAGTTGACGCGCCCAGAAACACGAACTAATCAATGGAGCAATCCAAACCTCAGAGTAAACTCAAATAGAAATGTGGTCACCTTATTCATGTCTCATTTTTTCAAAGGTATGCTAAATAATAAGACAGCTCTATCTAAATACGCAGGTGTGGGTTGTGTTTATCTCACTGAATTGTCCACGCAAGCATTATTTATAAATACAAATTTAGAAAAAATTTCGACGAGGATGGGATTCGAACCCACGCGTGCAGAGCACATTGGATTAGCAGTCCAACGCCTTAACCACTCGGCCACCTCGTCACCACAAAATTTTGTTATGGTCACGCATATGTCGTCTGCCGAAGAATTTCTCCTGCCTCGACGTTTGCTTGCGTTGGCCAGGTTGCCATTTCGCAACTGTTGTTTAGTGAAGCATGGCCACGGACTGCGTACGCAGGAAGATTAAAAATGAACCGACCGTTGTGATGCCGGAGATGGCATTGGACCTCACCCCTTAAATACGGTGTGAGATAATAGGTATGTCAACCTGCCGCTTTTGGGGGCAGATTTATAGCAAATTGAGGCAAGTTCCTCACTTCTCCGCGTCGTTCGTCGCTCCCATGTTAGACACGCGGTATTTATGCTGATGTCACGCCAACGAGCTAGAATATACAACATAGAGTGGGTGAAGCGTCTCCACCTTCGCAACAAATTGAAGCCGTGGTTTTTTGCAATCAAAGCAGCGCCCTCTGGAGAAACCGTATTCTTGTATTCCGTTTAGGGCTGGTTAAGAACAGGTGGGCGCGGGCCTCTTACTCTGTGTTTCACGACCTAAAACCCATCATTTAAAAACGAAATCACGATATGTAATGAAAATTAATTGAGGAAACTAAAAACATGTTGCTTCGTGCATCGGTTATTGTCATAAGAATGGAAGCTGCTGCAATGTTATTATATTTAGAATGACGCCTGAAAGTGAATGTTATTGCAATAAGAAGCAAATAAACAGATCACAAATAAGGCGGCAAACTTGAATAATGATATATTTATGGTTTGATAACTTCTATTTTTAGTTATATACCGAACGAACTTAAGGCATTGTGAATATTTTATTCTAATCACTAGTATAGTTTAAATAGAGATACTGAAAAGACAACAAAATAGAAATCAGATCTGATACAAACACGTCGATTCAGTACAACAGTTCTACACGCCCCCAATATGCACCTCGCATGTTTTGACTGCAAAAAAACATGGCGACCCTAGTTCGGCAAGCGTCCACCGAGAGCGCTGAAATCATAATGTCAGCCACTCTATGCAAGATGAGTTTCACGAAAGATATGGCCCGCAATACCAACCTCCTGTAAACCACCCGCCATACTTACTACATTGGCTTAGGGTCTTTTGATTATAAATTAAGTTGGAGGAGGTAAGGGCTAACCCCAACTTCAATCCCCCACATAATGAGAGTATTGCAGTCAGGGACTTTTTCTTCGCTGAAGATTGGAGTGCGTGTTGACAAAATAAATGTGTGCCAACTCCAATCGTCTACTGGCAAAGCGCTGCGTAATATTGCGCGAGAGAGCTTGATTCCGCACTTGCTTATTTAAAAGCTATTACATTGCGCGATTTGTTTCCGAGGGGAACTTATATTGTATATGTGCTTGGCATTAACATCTGTGTCTTGTAGTACGAGAAACTACTCTCCAGTTAAACAGAAGATGAGGGTCTTAACGAGAGGGTAAAATGCTTCTGAAAGTGTATAAGTGCATGGGCGAAAAAAGATTCGAAAAGAATTAAAACTTCCTGAGGGCAGTGTCATTGTTACAATAGCGAAAATTATAAGCGGTAAGCTACTAATGTCACAATATTATTGAGTTCTTATTGCATGCCATGAGAATTAGACTTAATGATGAATATGTGTGTTGGAATCATTATTGTTTTTCTTCTTATATTACAGAGACCTTATTAGAGCATTGTGTTGAATTTCTGATGCAATGGATGGCGTTGGGGACAATTTGTGATGGGATACTGACGAAGAGAAAATCGACTCTCTATGTACAGAATGCGACCCATTTGACGACCCAAAATCTGAATTGATGTACTCAGTAACTATTAGCCTTGGGTGATGAATGTGGAAATTTTTAATTCGTTTTCATTTGCATGTACCCTACAAGACTACTCCATATATTGATCTTTTGTATCATTCGTGTCTTTTTTGTGATGCAAAAACTATTTGCAAATTCAAATTAGCTATAGATTTAGGCTATCCATCATCATACCCTTCGTGAAGGAATTAACTTATTGCCGCCAGCATATGTAGAAAGATAATTTAAATCACTGTATTTCCTACTGAATGCCAGAAGACGTGCATGGAACGTTAACTTGTGTAGATCATGTCTATCTATTGACAAGATATTTTCACCAACCCGGCACATTTTTAACAACTGAAATTGCAGGCTATATTGTTTTGCGACCATATAAAAAATGCCTCAAACCATGGAGTGACTCAAAGAACTAGAAGATACAAAATTAACACAACAAAAAACTAATTCAAATGTAAAATGAGGATAGTTAGTATCAAATTATCCTAGCAAATTCATTTAATTGAAAAAATAAATATAGTTTGCTGAGCTTAAGCTCACGAGGTGAACACAAATTTAGCAAAATGCGACGAGGATGGGATTCGAACCCACGCGTGCAGAGCACATTGGATTAGCAGTCCAACGCCTTAACCACTCGGCCACCTCATCGTTGCTAAAAATGTTGATAGTTTTACGACTTGTTCATACATGCGTTGTCTGACGAAGCATTCCTCCCGCCCGGACGTTTGCTTACGCTGTCTCGACCGCCATTTCGCAGCGGTTGAAGAGCTGCATTAGGGCTTCCTTTGTGCACGAAAAGGTTAAAATGACACGATCGTTATTACATCCAAGAATGGTATTGGGCATTATTCCTCATCGTACCCCATGAACGAATCAACAGCGTGTGAAAGTGACAGCGCGTGAAATGCTCTAGTTGCTCACTGGTGGATTTGCTTTCCTTATCACTACTGGGGTTTGGGGTTCGGTTCCCGTAGAATCGCAGTAGAACTTCATGTGAAATTTGTTACAATAAAACAAGTTTGTCATAACCTTAGCCTTATCCTTATTCCTTCCCAATTCTGGCCGATGGATAGATGACGCAGGTCGCGTGCGAGACGCGAGCGCGAAGACGCTACCTGTCGGCGATTGCCTGACTTGGCTGTGACTGATGTGACTTGACAAAGCGGCCTCTAGAGGGCGCTTAATAACAGAGGATTACTCCAGTGCTCTCAACGCTTCTTAAGGAGCTAGGAGATGCTTTGCATTTATATAGTCTCAAAAAAAGTACTTTGCTGAGATTACTGTGAATACAGTGAACGTTCGTCCCCTACACATATTTCACACTGTGCTTCGATTAGCAAATATAGAAACTTGGACATCGACGGGACTTCCACGAGAGAATGTTGTTTTGAAAGGATAATGACAGAAGTGTCGCATATTAGGAAACAGTCGCCGGTCTCGGCAACCAACACTTTTCGAAGACTGAGGAATATGACGAAGTGGCAAATGAAAGAAACAAACAAAAATCAACATAATGAGACGTTTCCCCCAAAAACGTTCCGTTAAGATGTTTGTTTCTGTAACGAATATTTCCAACGTAGTCCTCAGAATGTAGGTAAACTAAAAATAAATATTTGATTGCTTTGGATTAATCTCCATATTTTTTTGTGGGCATGCCATTATCAATCCGTTAACTCCCATACTCAATGCTTCTTTACGCACTGTAATATTTCCAGATATTTTCAAAACCACATAAATTAAGCCAATTTTCAAAAAAGGCAACAAATGTGAAATTTTAAGTTATTGGCCAATTTCTGCGTTCTCAGTTTTTTTAATGTGAATATTATAGAGGTTTTGATACACGCGAATGGGAATTTTCTAGGGAAAAAAGCGCTTTAGGACCGACAGTAAGGATTTAGAAATTTAATTTTTACGCAAACAGACATGTTTTTTTAAAGAAGTTTCTGCATTATTGGATCAAAATAAATAATCAACTGTAATATTTTCAGATATTCAAATTTTACTATCAAAATGAACTTCTTATGGTATTCTTGACCCTATATTAGATATCTTCATTCCTAAAACGTAAATCTCAAAGAGTAAACTGACAGTTACATAGCGTAGTTTGCTATTCTAGGTTACATTGCTTTGCGACAAAAAATGCTTGAACACTCATTTATATGATTCATTGCACCGGAAGAACACCTACTACAATATTAAAACATGGAAATTTCGTAAAAAGCATTTTAAATTCAATTACTATAATTTAGAAAAGAATATTAATATGTATTTGTAAACATACCGAACGTAAATTTAGAAAAAACTCGACGAGGATGGGATTCGAACCCACGCGTGCAGAGCACATTGGATTAGCAGTCCAACGCCTTAACCACTCGGCCACCTCGTCGTTAGACGCAATAACGTAATTTTTAAACCTCGTCATCCATACGTCGAGGCGTCAAGCATTCCCAACACCAGAGCGCCTGCTCTGCCTCGGCCGCCATTTCGCAACTGCAGAAGTGAAACATTGAGGCGGACATTATGGGTGGGAACCGTTAAAAAAGTCGTGCTAAAATAGAAATTTTTTTTGCATTATTTGTATCGACCATGCAAGTAAAGAATACAACGTAAAAAACAACAAAAACCCTCCCCCACGGGAATTTGAACTCAGGTTCTTACAGTTAGCACGCTATTTACGTTAGCCCTTTGGAATCACCCACTCAGCTAATCACAATCATCCCCAGGCTTTAAAAAGGAAGTTAAATATTTTTTTAATTAAGAGATTTTCAAGATCTATTTATATAGAACAATTTCCATTGAGGAAAAACATCTCTATCATCATTATTGTAGTTTTCCTATGTTCATTTTTCGCAATTTTCAAAAATAGAGAGAGTATAGCGAAATTGGACCTTCGTCAATTTTATAAATACTTTAGTCTATTCATGCCTATGTGCTAATCACACGTACCCCTTATAACCCTTAACTCATGGTCGCAAAGCCGGGACGCTGCTGGTAGGCTTTAGCTCGTAAAGAGTGCCAAAGTACGTTGTACTTTGGTCAAGAAATAAATCCACGAAAAAAAATTGGAGCAATTTTTTACCAAAAAAGAAACTAGTGATACTGCAACGGCACATGCATTATCGCTCGCATTAGTAAGATTACGAAAATTTGTGTAATACTGCAATTTCTGTCCAAACTAAAACATCTCAGCCAACACTTGATAAACTCGTTAGCACTCGTAGAGCATTAGGTGCGAAAACCAATTATTTTAATGCTAATACATGAACATAAATTCGACAATCCAAAACAGCGTCTAGCGAGGAACATTATCGCTCAACTATGAAACGTTGAGAAAGACAATTCTCTGAATTTCTAGCTGCAGTGTCACGGCGCTGCTATTGCGAATACAGAGAGTTCACTCAGAATGGAACCATTTTTATAACCGTATTTTTTTTGTTTTCGAGAAAACAGCAGACAGGTTCTTGATCAAATAAAGCTGAAAAATTGCCGATATTTCATGCAAATTTACGCAAAAATATTCAAATTTTCGGAAATTTTGTCATTACCTTATTTAATGATCAGTCTTTAAAGAACAGATTTCATTTTCAAAATCTTTATTTCCATTGTGGTAATTGAAGGAAGACGCCGAAAAATTTCTGCACTTTCGCAATTTAAAAATTCCAGGGATCTGAACGAATGTGCAACCTAAGCGATTTGTTCTACTCGTAAAAATTTTATTAAAAAACTGGAGCTATTTTTGAGAAAATTCTGAAACTGTTGGTTGGTAGTGATTCCAGGCGCGCCAACTACTGAGGTCATTAGTCCAGTACATGTAGTGAATGTTTTTTCTCGGTAAGGTGGCTATGATATTCCCCCGATGGATGGCGAATATCGTCGCCAACCTACCGTCGGCTAGCGGGGTTTCCCACAACCAGGTATCTGCCACCAGCGGGGAATCGCCGCAGCCGGGACAAGCTCTAATCTCCCGACTGATCTCCCGGCATGTGTGGTTGTATAGTGCATGTTAGCATACGTTTGTTCACAGGCTGAAGATAGGGCAATGAAGAGGAAGGAAAGATCTCACGCGGCCCGTGGCCAGTTTGTTAGGGTACTGCTCCGGCATTCGCCTGGTATTGATCGGAGACATCACAGAAAACTACCGACAAGAGCAGCCGGCTTCTAGAATTCTCTTCCAGACAGCGACTGAATTCGACGTAGCTGACAAACTAGTGTCAAAAATTTCGCCGCCATCAGGACTCAAACCTAGGACTTCCCGGTCAGTGTCACTGCAGTGACATCAGTTGATGCACTGAGACACCTCTTCCAGACTGAAAGTGTTGTTAATGCGTTATGTCAAGTACCCCTAAAAATCACGATATTCGATCCGTAAGAGAATATTAACTTTGGAGACAATTATATGAATGGCTTTGGTGATGCTGACATACGGACCGAGGGACGGATGGGAGGACGGACTTAGGGAAAGACGGACAGGCGGACGGAAAGACCGTCGGACGGACAGAGGCGGACAAAGACGGACACACGGGCAGGCAGACGAACCGACAATATGCTATTATAGCTAGTGGTGTTACAAAGTGGTACACACACAAGCAAATTTTACACAATTACGTCAGACCTTGATATAATTAAAGTATAATAATAAATAAAGGTGTATTAATATTACACATGAGAGACTGTGAATGCTTCCTACAATTGAAACCATTAATACCTTAAACAGGTTTCGAACACACAGCCTTATTGTCCTCATCCTAGAAAATACCTGCCCCAAGTCCCTGCTGAACAAGGTCCACACGCATTTCGGTACCGTTCTACGAACGTTTGAAAATGTGCTGCGATTATGTTCTTTAAAAATAATAATTTGATAAATAAAATAACGTTATCTAAACGCGAAATTTTAATTCAGGGAAAACGCGAGTGATGTATAAAGAAATGCTGCCACGGTCACTTCAACAACTACCTTTCATACACGACCTTACTCGGCGAAAACCACGATTCACTGTTGTTCCGCGAGGCCGCCGTTGCATACAGAAAGTAGAAGATAACACTAGGGAACAAAAAAAAGTTCATATTTCCAGGATGAAAATAGGTGATTTCACAGGAAACGATCACGGTGATTTCGAAAATTATTATAAAAAAATGTCCATCACGCAAGGTTCAAAAGATATTTATTTTTTGAAATGAGCAAAATCATTTACTAATTTACGCATTGTCACTCCAGTTATATTACTACCCAATTTTATGAGCATGCTTCAAAGAAGAAGTTAAAAATGGAATACGCATATACGTGCAATAATATGCATGTATTAAAATGGTTTCTTGGAATTCTCCACAACATTGGTAGAGCGAATGAGAATGAATTGAGTTTTTCATACAACCACAACTTAAGGTTCCTTGTACAGGTGACATAACACTGGTGAGCAGCCCATGGTTTGTCCTGATCACAAACACGTCAACCAAAGTATAAAGAATACACAAGTTTTGTAATGTCATTTTTTCCCCTTTGAAGTTCGGGCGTAAATCTTATACAAATGTAACAGAAGTTATTGAGCTGATTCGCACGCATTCGATGTAAAATAACATAATCAATTCTTCAGATCAAGTGGCAAATTTCACATTATGAAAAACACAGAACTGTGATGTATTAATGTATTTGAGACACAAGCAAACTAGACACGAATTTCACGTGCAATGCGGGCACAGCTCCTCATGACACCGACTAACTCAGAATCTGCCACCCCAACAGATGGATACTTGCGATGAGGTAAGGGGCCCAAATAATTCCTTTCGGTGACTGATGCGCAGTAGGAAATATGAGAGTGCAGGTGACTTGTTTTCAAAACATGCACTAAGAACTACTATGACCACAAAGACCTACGGTAATTGAGCGCGACTATCAGACGCGAGAATAAAGATGACAATCTTCGAATAAAGAAGGTAAAAAACCACGAAAGCCAAATTTTGTTGATATCTAAAGAAAGTGGCCTAGATGAACTAAACATATACTTTATTTTTAAATAGATTTTATGCGTATTGATTCTACATATCTTACAGGTGCAATTTAAATGTATTTGCACTATTAGCAAAATGCGTTATGATACGATATAAAGATACGGTATATATAAAAACTGTGACATGATATGACATTTTTTATTGTGCTTATTCGTAATCTACGTACTTGTACAAAATTGATTATGTTGCACATTGTACCTTCCTGGAGGTAAAAATCATGTTCGCTATTGCTAATGCAATGAAATGTCCTTCAGTTTTAATTACACTAGGGAATGTATACTACAAATAGAAAAGAAATGGTATTATTAGAGGGTATGAGAATAAATTAAACATTGGTCATAGTGTATTGTTTATTGCGTAAATTAATTAATCAATATCGGACGACCCAATAAACAACTTACGAAAACATTTTTACTTTCCTGAATACGTACGTATATACTGAGTAATGTATGGAATATAGGGAAAGTTATGTAATGCTTCGGAAAATCAATTACGAGATTTCGACGGAAATACACGTTTTGAGGCCCTCTGATGCCGAAAAGGTGTTGTTTTACAAAATGTCCGTCTATCCATCCATCCGTCCGTCCTTCCGTCCGTCTGGTATCTGTGAACACTATTAGCGCATAAACAATGCGTAGAATTTTTTTTTAATTGAAGAAACCCTTGCCGATCTGGTTCAAGTCGAATCTTGGAGATTTTGAAAAAAATCTTTAAAATTTGGGGGTACTTTTCATGAAGCTCCCCAGACATTTACAAAATTTTCTCAAAAACGGCTCCAACTTATTTCTTTAAATTTCTTGTAAGTACAGAGTAAAATACACTTAGAAAAGTGACATACGCCCTATTATGACGGTTAACTCTGAATTTTCGAAAAACTTAAAAGTATGAATTTATTTTCGGTGTTTCCTGCAACTACAAAATTGAAGATATTTTTCGTTCAAATAAAATGTGTTCTCCTTAGTGAGTTCTTTTATTAAGGTCATGTATATTTTTTTGAAAATTGTAGTCCTTTTCGTGCAATTTTGCGTGCAATATGTGCAATTTTTAAAAAATTACAAAAACAAGATTTTCACAAAAAGAGCTCTTAATTTTTTCTTTAAACTTTTGGTAGGGATAGTGCTAAATGTACTCTATAAGATGACATAAACGCCATATTGCTCTATTGTTTTGTTTTTCAAAAATTACAAAAATGTAACTTTTTTATTTGCCTGTCATGTCATCAATACTTATATTAAAGGCAATTTGTTCACATTATTGTATTTATGAGTATATGTGCTTCAAATAATGTTATATAAAGAGTATCGAAAACTACCGTTTTTTGTGAAAACTAGCTCAAAACTCCGTATTTTCAGAAACGCTAAATCGCCATTTTCTCAAAACCCGCTCTAAGTTTTTTTCTTCAAACATTTTGAACTAATAGTAGTAATTGCACTCTTTAATATGACGTATAATTTCGGTGTATTTTTTAATTTTTTTTTAATTACCCAAATGTCAATTATTTGAAAGATCTCTCAACGTTGATATGAATATTTTCCGCAATTTGTAAACACTATTGTATTTGTGAGTTAATGTACTTAAAATGACTTCAAATTAAGTTTTTCGAAAACTCAAAAATTTCCTGTGAACAAGAGCTTCAAATTTTGAATTTACAGTAGCGCTTAAACGCCAGTTTTTTTAAAATAAGCTCCACATTCTTCAAAGAATATTGCCATTTAGGACAGCGTTTTACTGTTCTTTAATAATCTTAAAATAATATTTTTGCTCTACAATTAGAAAACCGAAAAATTAAGAAAATGTCAAAAAAATGTACTTTGGGCGGCGATACATGGCAATATGAAGAATATGTGACAAGTTCGAATAGCTAAGAGAGACGAAAGGAAATAGAAAACTAATACGGGAAAGTCTGTGCCAATCTGTAGTACCACTAGTTTTCATTGTACAAGAGAATACATGTAAAGGATCCCTTTGAATTAAAAACTTACGGTAATAAAGAAAATTCGGCAATAATAATAATAATAATAATAATAATAATAATAATAATAATAATAATAATAATAATAATAATAATAATAATAGAGTGAATAAACATTTTTTTC
Organism: Gryllus longicercus; assembly: GCA_038098605.1. Taxonomy (NCBI): domain Eukaryota; kingdom Metazoa; phylum Arthropoda; class Insecta; order Orthoptera; family Gryllidae; genus Gryllus; species Gryllus longicercus. The sequence goes on from JAZDUA010000774.1 coordinate 23,364, forward strand.
AGTACATGCATATATTGACAAAGGTAGCCGTGATTTTGACAATCCTCTAGCGAGCGGGCAAGCTAACTAGTGCGAGCGGGCAAGGTATTGGCAACAACGTGCGGATTCTCCCTAAGACATAGTGACTTCACAAGGTGCGAAGCAATATTGGGCTTTTACAGCCGACAGCTGACTACTTCTCACGTCCCGATGGGACGCATATACGAGTATGCATTAGACGCCAACACACTCGTGGGCTTCTCGCGAGCGCTTCCGCGACAACACATACATAAGAGACAAAGTCAAACAACGTGCCCAATGCGGGATTCGAACCCGCGACCCTTCGGCGCGAAGCGCTGAAATAGTACCCGCTCTGAGCCGACTTGTCCATTCTAGTTGGCTGCATTCGAACTTGTTATATGTATTTAAGGATTCAAACCGGAGAACAGTCAGTTAAAATGATAATGGAGAGGGGTACCAAGAAATAATTGCCTGCAACCAGGTTTCTTCAGGTGGTTAAAGCAAGATACGTGTTATTGTAATAATCGAAAGATGAACTGTTCTTCTATGTTATGGTAGAAATTGAAACGATTTCGCTGTCGAGTGTCTAGTCTTTTTGACACGGGCTCTTATGGCGACCCTACAGAGCCGATCAGAAATTTTAAAATTGTGGGAAAAACTATATCTTGAAAATGTTTTTAAAAACTCTTTTGTAGGTAGCTACCATCTCGAAGAATCAATATTCCTAATTTGAAGGACATCTATCGTTTCAAATGGGAGAATTCTCCAAAATTGTAAGCTTAAATCACTCCCAAAGGGAGGCATTCGCGCGCTTTCTTGAGGAACGGGACGGTAACACCCAACTCGACAACACTGCGTAGCGCGCTTCATTCAAATTGAGAGACAACTCCCCGGCGAGAGTTCTTACATGCCTCTCGGTCTTTTGAGAGCAAGTAGAAGATCCTCACTTCTAGAACACATTGCCTTGCATATTAACCAGATATTCAACTAAAGTTATATTTGATGAATTTGTGAGAACTGAATGAAAAACTCAATTCAACTAATGTGAATGAATCACTTTGATCAGGAGCATCTGGAAGTGTAATCCTCCTGGTCTACTGGGAAACAGACACAGGAGACAGACCTAAAAACTTAAAGAAATTTTTTTATCTGAATTATAATCATTAATCAAATATTTTATTGAACTAAAATATTTGAATTTAAAATAAATTGAATGAACCAATAAGAAACTTAACATGTACTTGTAAATGACAAATTAAAAATGTAATTTCCACTTTGTAAGCTATTTGTTAATTTACAGCTATACTTGAAAGTGGATTTATTCTATCACAATTAGTGATTTTTAATAAAAGTTGTTTTTTTTTCTGGAGGAGTGCCCCATACAGTATTGCGCTTCGGGACCCACAGTATCTAAAACCAGCAAATGTAATCGAAATTGTAAGAGAAATTATAAATTCAGTCTTAGATAGTATTAGTATTTTAATAGAAATCCCTTTTCTCTAAAGCACTATATCTTGTCTAACCAACTGCCATCCCTGCACAGTAGTAAAGCATTTTGAATGGATCTCCTGTCTTATTTCCAAAACATTTAAACCTCTTTTCATCAAGATAAACTATTACAAATGATATACAATCTCTTTTAAAGATTTTATCTCCAACGAAGATATAATTTTATTACTGTGGGTCTAAATGATATTCAGATTTATATGATCCAATCAACGAAAATTTGAACAAGCATGAGCACTGCGAAGGTATGCCAATCTCAAGGACATTACAGCGTGCGACATTACATCGCAAGGACATTACCAAAGACTTTTCGTCCTTCTCAGATGAGGAAATGTTTGCGATCACTGAAACAAGATATATAGATATATGTCTATAATGTTAATTTTTATAGTTTTGCTCTTGCTAATTGTTTAATTGTGCTTTTTATATTCACTCTTGTCTCAATTTTTCATTCCTTGGCGCGCGATCTGATGGTACAAGCTAAGAAACTAGTTAACGGTGGGTCTTTATGTGGTATTGAAATATTTTTATTTTCCATCTATAAAACAAAATTCATTCGTCTAGGTAAATAAAATTCTTAACAAGAGTCCTTATTTTGTTTATATATGTCTAACAATACCCACTTCTCTCGCAAATAAGTATTTTTCAATGTAATATGGACTCTTTATCTACTTGGGAATATCTCGCTCTAACGACCCATTTTCCCCCGTGTCGAGTTTCGAACTCAGACTCTTCGCATTTACAGATCAAGGCTGTTACACCAGACAGTCGCCAGGAGATTGGGGTTTCTCCGGACCCTTAAAAATTAAAATTTCCTCCCATTATTTCTAATTTATGCAATTTTCGAAAATTCAGTGTTCAACGAAAATAGACCTGTGTAATTTTTTAATAGTCCTTTTCTCTATCAATGAAAAAAAATTAAAGAAAAAATTGGAGCCATCTTTGAGAAAATGTATTTTTTATAAATTGCTTTAACCTCAAGTAGAAATTACAAGAAAAATACTCCTTTTTTAAACTGTGCATGACCTTATTTAAAGATCTGTGTTTTTAGATCATTTTCGTTAAAAAAATCTCTATCATCAATATTGTACTTTTGCAATGGTCTTTTTTTTTTTTTTTTTCATTTATCGGAAATACAGAGTTCGCCGAAAATTGGACCAGCACGGATAGTTCCAGACGGATAATCCCATTCAGACTACCCTTCACACTATTCACCCAAATATTTAATATAACTCCGGTGTTGGGAATACACCACTTTTCGAGAAACGTTCAGTTTCAGATTTTTTATTTCCGCGAACATACTTCCTAAATTTTGTATTACAAGTGCGGACGTAATTATACAGACTCAGTTGGTGAATCGTACGAACACATTTTGCTACTTTTAAGTTTTGCTTATACTCACGCCTCGGCGGGTCTTCTGCACTTCCACGTCTAGGTGCAGCGTTATCATCAGCTTTAAATTGACGTGCAAGTGGTTCACTACACAATTGCCACATGGAAAATGCAGCTAAAATTGGGTATTCACTGATAGAGTGACAGAGGAGTTTTTGAATAAATCTGAACTGTAGTATTGAGATAACTTTGTACAACTTTTAGTCATTATTTTTGCAATTATTAACCGACTAAAAGAATCGACGAGGATGGGATTCGAACCCACGCGTGCAGAGCACATTGGATTAGCAGTCCAACGCCTTAACCACTCGGCCACCTCGTCCCATGAGAAATGGTTGCATGTATTGCATTTTAGAGAACTTATTCTTGCCGATTCAGTTCTTGGGCGACGTACGGCTTCGTTTCGTAACTGCTGAACCCGAGCGTTAGGCATTTGCGGGTAGAAAGATAACGATTTGCTGACTGCACATAATTGTTCTGTATAATAATCTCTTACAAACTCGTTTTCATACATTACAATAACGTTATATATTTTTCAAGTGTGTTATTTTCTGTGGGTAAATTTTTTTGTGGATATAGTGTTTTCGTTGATGTGCCGAAATTAATAATTATTTCCAGTATTCTACTGCAAGTAATATTATCGATTATTTCGGCAGTACGTCACAAAGATACAGTAATTGTTTATTTTATAAATTGTACTAACTTCAAGCAGTAATTACGCCAAAATTACCCTTTTTCCCCTCCCAAAAAGTGTACCAAGAACCGACAGTAGAAATTTTCTGTCGAAAAATTGCCGATTTCCGCCACACGATAACAATACTCTCCTCTCTTTTCCCTGTATGTAGAAAGACGCGAATGAATATTATATCAATTCGTTATCCTCTGTATTTAGCTCAGAGCCAGCGTTACCGCTGGTGGTAGAGGCTCTGATCGGGAGGTCCGACGGCTCGCGACGATAGCAGATTGCCAGTACTAGGCTACACGTGGGAAAGTAGATTATATCGAAAAGAGGCAGTCCGGAGGAGAACACTAGCGGCCGGCGAATCTGATCGGTATTTTCCGTAGTTTTTCCGATCAATACCAGGCATTTACCAGTGACCTTGCAAATGGGCCACGGATCGCGCACGATCTTTCCTTTCTATTCCTTATCCAGGCTTCTGGAGCTTTGAGCTTATCCCGACTGGGGCGGTGCCTTGACCGGGGAGATACCTGAAAGGGAAAATTCCCTTCAAGTTGATGTGTAGGGCAGCGACGGAATCTCACCATCCAGCTGGGAAAAAATCACCGCCGCCAGCCAGGAAAATACATTCATTACACTAGCGGGGCAAAAATCCATAACAGTTGACGTGCAGGGAAATAATTTTGGCAGAGGACAATACCCTCGAATTCAATGAAAGAAATACCATTTTCATAATAAATTAACAATCGGGTATTCTTTTGTACTTTCCCGTATACGTGCGCATAAACGGTGTAAAATACGTAGTATAGAGAAAGTTACGTAACGCTGCGGAAAATCGATTTCGAGATTTCAGCAGACACACGTTTTGATACTCCCTGATACCGAAAAAGTGATTTTTTCAAAACGTCCTACCGTCCAGCAGTCTATCCGTCACCTGTGAACACCGCTCTAGCGCCTAAACCATTCGTAGCATTTTTTTTCCAAAATGGCTATTCTCCGGTCAATCTGGCTTGACTCGACGCGCTGTGATTTTCTTCAAAAACTTCCTTCAAAGTTTGGGGGTACTTTACATGAAGCTCCCGGATTATTTTCAAAATTTTATTAAAAGCAGCTCCAAATTGTTTCTTTAAATTTCTTGTAAGTACAGAGATACATTTAGAAAAGTGACATATTATGACAGTTAAATCTGAATTTTCGAAAAATTCAAAAGTATGAATTTTTTTTCGGTGTCTTCCTATAAACACAAAATTGAAGATAGAGATTTTTCCTCCAAATAAAATATGTTCTCCAAAGTGAGTTCTTTCATTAGATCATGTACATTTTTTTGAAAAGTTTAGTTTTCGCACAATATTGCCAGCAAAAAGTGATGTTTTAAAAAATTACAAAAACAAGATTTTGTCAAAAACGATTTCAAATTTTTTCTTTAAACTATTGGTAGGGTTAGTGCCAAATTCGCTCTATAAGATGACACACGAAATATTGCTTAAATCTTTTGTATGTTCAAAAATTACAAAAATAAATTTTTTGACCTGTCTCTCACGTCGTTAATAATTATAGTAACACCAATTTTTTCATATTATTATATTTATGAGTTCATATGTTTTAAATAATGTTTCATAAAGTTTCTGGAAACTCAACCGTCTTCTGTGAAAACTGGCTCAAAATTCCGTGTTTTCAGAAAACGCCATTATCTCAAAAACGGCTACAAATTTTTCTTCATATTTTTCGAACAGATAGTAGTGATTGCACACTTTAATATGACGTAAAATTCATTTCCAGGAATTTTTTTGTTATTTTCAAAAATTACACAAATGTATTTTTTTTAGATTTCTCGCTCCGTTAATATGCTCATTTACAGCAATTTGTAAACACTATTGTATTTATAAGTTAAAGAGCTTTAAATGACTTCTAATGAAGGTTTTCAAAAACTCAAAAATTTTCCGCCAAAAAGAACTTTAAATTTCGAATTTACAGACGCGCTTAAGTGCCATTTTGGTAAAAATGGCTCGAAATTTTTCAAAGAAAATTTCCATTTAGGTCGAGGTTTTACTGTTCTTTAATATTCTTAAAATAATATTTCCGTTCTACTATTAGAAACTAAAAAATTAAGACATTTTTTAAAGAAATGTACTTCGGGCGGTGATAGATGTCAGCTGGCAAGAGTATGTGGCACGTTCGTATAGCTAGCCGAGACCAAATGAAATAGTAAACTCTTACGGGGAATCTGTGCCATTCTGTAGCATCACTAGTTTTGTATATAGGAAACAATTTTTCAAAAAAATGTTTTTTTGTCCATGTTATTATGGAACACGACGTTTCGCGTAATATTAATAAATAATATCGTATACGAACAAAAAATAATATTATAATATAAGAATGATACATTAATAATGGCTAATTAATAATTAATTATATTATAATATTTATCTTTGAAATGAAAATCAAATTTCGATGATATTGTTTAGAATTAAAGTATTAAAAATAAAATTACACTGCAATCAGAGATGATATTATAGAATAAACAAGTATAAGTAAAACTAGATGTGCTCCAACAGCACATACTTTCTCGCAATATTACAGTGTTATCGTTATGGACGCCGACTTCGTTAATTTCAAACAGAAATTACTCGAAAACGACTTACTTTTACAAAAAAATTGTACATAACTATATTTAAAGAGATTATTTTGTACAACATTTTGTCTGAGGCAAAAATCTCAATCATCAATTTTATAGATTTCAATATCAATTTAATAGTTTTAATTTTTTATTTAAAAAACGAGCAATACCCGAAAATATGACTAGCACCATATTTTTATCGTCTCTTATTACATACGTAAAGAAAATTTAAAGAAAAAATTCGAACAGTTTTTGAGACTTTTTGGAAAATTCAATAGGTAAGTGCCCCAAAAGTACTCGTTATTGTTCCTTTTCTGAAGAGCAAATTTTTCACAATAGACTTAGACACAATCTGAGACAATAATCTCTATCTCCAATTTGGAAGTTTTAATTTTTTTCTTTTTTGTTTTTCAATTTTCTAAAATCGGAGATGTCAACGAAAATCGACCGTTCTCATAAATGTCCTTTCAACAAATAAATACAATAAATTTGGAGCCATTGTTTCGAAAATTTTGAAAATGTCTCAGGGGATTCAGGTAAAGTACCTCCCATAATTAAAATTTCGGTTTCAAATTCCAGGGTCCGCGACATCAGCTAGAACGATTGAGGAATTTTGGAGAAAATCGGCTGAACGGTTTATGCGCTAGCTTGTGCACAGACAGACAAACGTTTTGCCGTCAATCGATATTTCGGTATGAAGTACCCACAAAACATGAATTCTGTCTATACCACGTGTTAGAGGATATTTTTCTACATTTAGCAACTGGATTTATCCACTCTTTCCTCACCTGGGCCGAGCAATAAGAGTTTTTCAGTCAAAAATTCGCTGTTTTCCGGTGCAAGATTACAATACTTTCTCTTGTTACGTAAGAGCGAGAAAATAAAAATATGTAGTAAGTAAAAAATATACTATATAAATAGATGGGAGGGAACAAAGTTAAAAACAAAGTATAATAAATTAAAAGGATAAATCTGAAAAACACAAATAATGAAAAACATTGTTAAACTATTATTATTATTATTATTATTATTATTATTATTATTATTATTATTATTATTATTTACAATCATACTAATCATATACATTGAACGGTTTAAATACAATTGTTATTTTTTTCCTTTATTATTATTATTATTATTATTATTATTATTATTATTCAGTCGAGTGCCGGTTACTCTTTGCAACTCAAAAGGACGCATATTCGACCATACACTAGACACTAACACACTTGCGAGCACCACTGATTTGGGGTTAGCATAAGAAGAGGCTCTCCACGGCAAGACATACATGAGAGTCAAGGGAAAATCAACCATGCCTACGGCGGGACTCGAACCCGCGACCCTTCGGACCAATGCGCTGAGTCGGTACATTAAATCCGGAGTAGGACTTTAGGAAATTAGGACTTTTTGCTTAGGCAAGCGTACAGCAATCGACTGCACTTTTGAGCCTTTGCACATGCGCCAACTCAAACTCGAAGTGAAAGCGGCATCTACTACTAATGCGCTACTAACTAATGCGCCGAATTAACCAGGCGACCTATTCGCATGCTATTCGATCACTAGGTCATGATTGCGAATTTGTTCCCAATGGTAGCCACGTTTAAACCAAAAGTTAATGTTTTGTCCCTCTTTGACATACTCCGGAAAGGTCGACTATTTAATTAAATTCAAAGTTAAGAAATTTATGGGAGTTCTATGTTATGTTTATCCAAATAGTTTTTTCTCAAAAATTAATATAATTTTAATGAAACATTTTGTTGAAGGACGCTTTGGTTGCATACAATTGTATGCATCTACAACACGTTACTCAACCAATATAGAAGAGACCTGAAAGTGCAAAATTTGACAAAGTGAAATTTCAAAAATTCTTAGATGTAACTTTACCACACATCTATATCGTTGTAGTAATTTACAATGACAGTTTCACACACACCAGTGAGTTCACTTCACACATTGTTCTGGAGAGACGATAGCGATGCACAGATCGCACGCTCACTGATTACAGTTTTTCCCTTAGTACGTCACATACGGTTTTAACTTTTTTGCGTAAATAAATAAATAAATAAATACATAAATAAATAAATAAATAATAAATTGTGCAATTGTAAATTTTACGTTTTTTTTTTCGCGATTAGGAAAATGGAAGGTGGTGGTTCAATTCTGTCTTCGGATTCGGATTCAGCTCGTCGACATACATAGAGAAACATGTGCCGTCTTAGGGTCTGACAACCTTGTGTGTATCCGAGTTAAAGCTATTAAACCTGGATACAGAACACGTTTTAGTATCGTATCCGTATAGTGTTTCTTTATACTAGGAGTGCATATTTACGGATTCGATAGATGAAAAGGCACCTTCAAGATCGCCATACTTAGCGACAGCGTTTCATCTGAGCCCTATCGGTAACGTCAGCATTAGAAAGGCACGCGAGAAAGACGGAGTGGCCGAAGAGAGAGTAGAATCAGTTTAATACGTCGGGTAATCGATATTCTTATTTCAGTAAATTGCCAATGACTCGGACCCGGATTAAACATCGTCATTTTTTTCTTTGCGTTATTTCCATGTAAAATAAGCATGATTTTATCTATAATGACTGAAATTATGAAATTTTCACGCGTCATATAAAGCCATATTTTGGCTTTATTTAACCCTTTGGTCATTCTCCGTTCATTTTAATAACAAGCAAAATAACACGCCATTTTCCCGAAGGCCGACGTTCGCGCGCTTCTTAGAGGATCGGGACGGAAACGCGTAAGTCGGCAAACCCGTGCGCGTAGCGCGCTTCATTCAAATCGAGCGACAAGTTTCTTCACAAAAGTTCTTACACTTCCCTCTGTGTACTGAGAGCAATGGAAAGACCCTCACTTCTAGAAAATCTTATCTTTGATATTAACTAGATTTTCAGCAAAGCTGATATTTGATGGATATAATACAAATTATAATATACATTTTGCTGGATATAAATTAGAATGTAGAAAAGTATTAAATTTTGTCAACTTTCGAAAAATCCGGGTTTTTCACGAAAATGAGACCCACGCCATTCTCATAAATGTCCTTCATACTATCGAATAATAAAATTTAATGAAAAACGTTGGAGCTATTTTTTTGTTTTGAAAATGTCCCAGAAAAGTTTGTTTTGGAAATGTCATTGACTTTATGTAAAAGAAAAGGAAAAGCTAAAATTTCAAATGATTAAACAATCATTAATTTTTAAAATTTATTAAAAATATTGGATTACATAAGTAGTATAAAAAGTATTGCGAAAGGTGAGAAACATGTGCTGTCTTAGGTCGCAAATGCTTGCATATTTCTAACATTTTTACACATTTCATAGTGGTTTTTCGCGATTAAGAAAAAAATTAAGTATGATGGCGTAATTCTGGCTTTACATCGGGATACAGCGCGTTGACATACATGGATATACATGTGTCAAGTCTTTGAGTCTGACACCTTGTGTGTGAAATCAATTAATCAGGTATGCTTCGAAGCTGTTTCAACTTTAGACTTTATTTCCCCTCTATTTTGGTAAATGTGAACATCATCCGGCTACTTCGGGAATCAGCCAGATTCGGACAGCGGTAACGTTTACAAGGAATTTATTACAAATTGCGCCCTTTTCTCGAAACTACATTTTACTTCACTCATACTAATGGCTGGAGAATTAGTGCCATACGTCCGTATACCTCTCTCGAACATGTTAACGCAACGTTTCATAAAAAAAAAAAACTACAACACATACTTTCTCACATTATTTCTAAATTCACGAGTTTCAAAAAGTCGAAGAGTTCAACGAAATTGAGACCCGGGCCATTCTTTTCAGCGTCCCATCTTGTATCCACGAAAAAATTAAAGATAATATTTGAAACGTTTTACAAGAATTTTTATTTTATTTTAAATCGCATTATTTTCAAGCACAAATTACGCGAAAACTACTAGTTTCTTCAAAAAATTGTACGTTTTGAAGAGCTAAATTTTTACAACAGACTTTTGAGTCAAAACTCTCTTCAATTTTGCAATTTTGGAATTTTAACGTCTTGCAATTTTCGAAAATACATTGTGTTCGCCGAAAATGGGTCTAATCTTGGCTTCCTCTAAGGCCCCCTCTAGCTTTTTGCCGTCCATCGATCCATACTAGAAGAAAATTTAAAGAAAAGTATTGGAGAGTTTTTGAGAAAAAGAGTTTAAAAAATTCACATTATCGAAAAATTGAACATGACCTTATTTCAAGATGTGTCTTTAAACAACAGATTTAATTTAGGTAAAAGGCTATCTTCAATATTATAATTGTAGGAAGGCGCCCAATAAAAATATTTCATTTTTGCATTTTCGAAAAATCTGTGACTTTAACGAACATGAAACCTGTACCATTCTCGTATCCGTCCTTTAGGCTAACCAAGGGTAAAGATTAATCAAAAAATTTAAGAGCCATTTTTGAGAAAAATTTGGAAATGTTTTGGAAGCTTCGTGTGGCCTTACAGATTAAAATACCCGTTCGAAACTCCCAAAGTCTCGAGTTCGTTCAGATCGCTCGCGGAACATCATTTTTGGAGAACATCAGCTGACCGGTTCAGGCGCTAGTGTTGACCTCAGACGGACAGACGTTTTGCCGTCAATCGATCGATTGCGATCGTTCGATTGCGATCGATCGATTGCGATCGATCGATTGAGACGTTTGCGATCAATCTTAATGCCGTCAATCGGCATTAAGAAACAATAAAATTTGGAGGTTGGCTACACCATGTGTTAGAGGAATTAGGATTACTATTTAATAGGTACATCATTAATCCATTTTTCGCTATCAGGCCCAAACAATAAGTTTTTTTTCTGTCAAAAATTCGCCGTTTTTCTCTAATATTCTTCTGGCCTGTAGAGTGGTCACAACAAAGAATACACCTTCAAATTTGTTAAGCTTTGTTAAGATAGTGCTGAAATTCAGATGTACTAAATTTAAGTGTAGCTTTCCTTTTCCTGACTTTTTCAGTCCTTTCTTCACACAAATAGAGCAAAATTATTATCTTACCTGTTGTACTTGATGGTTGTCGTACTTGTTACTGTATTAGTAATTTGTCTTGAGTTGATGTAAATCAAGTAATGTCATTTTAAAATTTGTAGTAGTGTGATTCTAAGTTGGGGTCAGAAGAGATTAGGGAGTTATAAAAATAATTTATACTAAATGAGTGCAGATTAGAAAACGCGTGATGGAATTGGCTGTGCAAGAAAAGGAGAAAACACAATAATATGGACATTAGAGATTACAAAGATGGAGAATATAAATATTTATACATTACAGATGAAGATTTAGCTGAAAACATGAAAATAAATGGGTATCACTAAATAACAAATGTTTGAGTTATGTAACACTACACACTATCCCAAGCTAGAGGTGTTTTCTTATTTCAAAAAGAGATTCTCGAACTTCACTCAAAAATTAATTATGAATAAATTCTCCAGATATAAATATTTTGAGTCTCCATAAATGATGCATTGCAAATTTGCATGGTCCTGGATACCCCTTTATTCCTGTATCACAAGCTGCATCTCCCCTAAATAATTTCATAAATGTTTGCCTCACTCACTTTTAAATTTTAATAAGTAAAATAAATTTATACACATACATAATATATAGGGTGAACCATGTAACTTTAGCATCTCCTGTAATTTTTGAACAGTTGAATTTATTGCTATGCAGTTCTCATGGAAATTGCATGAGGGAATGGGACTAACTGATGTATGAATTTGTTTCCATTTCATCACTTGTATTTTACAAGATGTTGAGATAAGCTAGTTTTTTCAAACAAAACCATACATATTTTTGTAAGTCTATCATGATGAGCGTAAAAAGATAAATCTATTTTATATTTATATAGTCATATGTTAGATCAACATTGTTTTGAGTAATTTTTATTTTTTTTTGTCTCACATTTAACGGATATTTTGAATGTAATAGGTAACCCAAAGTCACGCAGCACTCTCCTCGCTAACGTGCGTTCAGGGCGTTACAATATCCATTAAACACAAGTCGCAAAAATTAAAATTGCTCTAAAAATGCGTATCTAACATATGACAATATGTATTTCATTGGATTAATTTCTTAACGCTCATCATGATAAACTAACACAAATATGTACAGTTCCATTTGAAAAAACAAGCTTACCTCTACATCTCGTAAAATACAAGTGAAAATGGAAATGAATGTATTTATAATCTTGCTCCATTCGCTCAAACACTTCTGTGAAAACTGCATTGCAATAACTTCAACTGTTCAAACATCGCAGTAGGTGTTATAGTTACGGGACTTATCATGTATATAATAAATAAATATAAAACATATGCAGTAAATAATACAAAATATAATAGTAAAAACAATTTGCATTAATTTTATTTAATATATAGACTAAAATTTATGGTAATTTAGTACTTTTTTTTTCTTTCTTTTCTTTTTCTTATTGTATATTTAGTGTTGTTTGTTTATCAACAGTCAACAACTTCCTTCTTTGCAGTTAAAGCATGTACACAAAGCAGGGTCCACCCGCCAGTAAAAAAAACTTGTGATTAATAATAATGAAAGAGTTATGTTTTATTTAGTTTAGAGTAGATAAGAGGCCAAGGGATAAGAAATTCATTGCAAACACACACCCCAGTTTTATCACAAAAACAACCTACCATAAACACTAACAATGAGGGTCAAGCAATAAATATATGCAGTTTACATTGGAATTATGCTGTCTAGCTAATTGTTGAATTTATAATGTTCAGCTTTCTTACCTTTTGCTAGCAGCTTCTAAAAAAATTATTTCACCGAAAGGATCAAATTTCTAAAATGTATGCAAAATTTCACTATGAAAAATATATGAAGTATGTATGTAAGTAAACCAGGGCCCCTGATATCATCTACACCAATGCTTGGTCGGAGGGTGGCACATATACTATATGTGCATGAATACATGCAGCATTGGAGGTTAATAGCCAGTTTCTTCAAACAGTACTTCTTACATTTTTAATATTATTTAACTAGCTTAATTTTTTGAATTAGCTTTCTTGATATTTTAATGTTTAGTGATCTTGGTATTAGATTGATGTGGCTGCCGATGATCCAAAAATTAGTTTCGACCACAGACTGTTTACAGTAGGTTACTACTTCAAGCACTGTCAAGTTATTAAAGTTTTACAGTTCTTCCAATTTTGTGTTCAAAATATACAAATTTTCCAAATTTATGTCCAAAAAGGTAAATGTTTCTAAATCAATGTCATAAGCTCTCTGAAGAGGTCAAATTTATTTTGATGAAATATCGGAAGACTATTGGTTCTGAATGCTGAGTGATAATAGGCTCAATCCACTGATTCTTTTCTTCCCTCTGGTACACTAGAATAAAACTGTAGTAAAAGAAATAATTCAGTAAATATTGAAAAATAAAAATAAATTCAGTGACGCAACACTAAACGATACCCTTCCCCCGACACCATGCAATACAGCATAATGCTGCTTTAAAATTCCACTCTCTGCTTTTCCGAATTAAGTAATTTATGAATGAGCATATATTAGAAAGTCGCACAGTTGGTTTGCAATTTTGTTACATGCAACTTTCTCTTAATTTATATTTTTGAAACTAGACCTACCACTTTTACTTTAAACATCCGATATGCACTTTGACAAATATAGGTGAATACTGAGTCAAAAAGGATAATTTAATTATCTTATAGCCCTCACCTACAAAATGATAGAACTAATATTTAACAGCTGTGTACAAAATGAGTTGTCATTTGGTGTTCTTGTGAGCTAATTAGTAAAAACAAAACTGAATAACATACTACTATAAATACTGTATTCATCACGTACATCAATGCAAGAATACACAACATTGAATCTGTATATTAATTATCATGTATAATCAGTCATAAAAACCATCATTCATAGAAATCATGCTTGATATGTACATAGAAAAATTCCATGTCAATACATAAAAAAATTCCACAAAATTTACTTCTTCCCTTTCTTTGGAAACTTACAGAGACATGCACACAACACATTTCAACAATCATTTTCATTATATAAAACTACCAGTTAAACTATGTGTTATATTTACAGCAATATTTCTTCAAATTGTATGAAAAGCTTATTCTGATCATTATAAACAGTCCTCTATATGTATGCAGAGCTGTAGCGAACATTTAAATACTTCAGATATTCATAACATATCAATAATCACACAGTTTTTACATTGTTGCTTTGCAACTTGGACTTCAATTGTGCAGTTAATGCAGCATTTTCTTGTTTCATTTGTTTTAAATCAGCAGACACACGCTCTAAGTTAGCTCCAACATTCTTTGCACTTTCAATCTCAATCTGAAAAATCAAAATCCATGCATCACAACGAGAATAATTGTGTTGACATGCTATACAACATGCCAACAATAAAATACATGAAATGGGATTGAAAGTCAACTATTAGAACCTTTTATATACTTTGCAAATATTACAAAAATATTCATTCATTCACCATTCGATTGTTCATTCATTACACCACAGTCTTGAAAATTGGATTGGAAAGTAATAATTAGAATTATCTTATTCGCTTTAAACCATTAGCTTCAAAAAGGAAAAAATAATAATATTCAAACTGACTCTCAATTAGACAATGGAATATAGTGAAACTCCATTTTATACATGTTGCACTTAATAATTTTCACAATTATTTGTTGTTCTGAAGTCCCAACTAAATTTCTTTACTTCCCATGTTAAATTATTTTAGATATGCATTTTATGTTTTTTTCATTTTTCACACTTATACATCCATAATAAAAATCCTGTCTGGATAATAGTCAGATAATGACATAGATGAACAATAAGGAAGAACAATAACATCATCCTAGAGAAGCCAAGGAATCTGTGATTGGTTCAAGAGTTCAGATTGTTTAGTTTTGTTGGTAGGTTCAACAAAGGGATTTTCCTCTTTTTTGTTGTGTGTTAATTTCAAATATGTTTTCTGTGAATCTTTCTTAAAGCAAGATAGTAAACTTCAGTAACCTCAATAAATTTGAAGCATATTTAAATAAATAAGAAAAATAAATTTCTATCTTGAAATGAAAACCTAAAAACTTAGGAACAAGTAGTGGCAAACAACTAATAGTCAGACTTTCAAATTACAGTTATTGCTGGAGAATTGCTTCTACAATAAAAATAACTGTTTTTTATTGAAATGCTAATACCTGTTCTTCCAAATCACGGATTTCTCTAACAGTGGCCCCTGTTTCTTCCACCATTTGCACTAATTCACTACAATCTGAGTGCAAGGTTGCTAAAAGCTTGTAAGCTCGGCGTGCTACTTCATCCTTCTTGGCATCCTTAACATTAAAATACAAAAAGAAGCATTAAATTAGATAATGTTATACTACATAGCTTAACATTTTTTTTTAAAACTTGTTTCCTATTTTTTAACAATTTTTAAATTGAAATCAATAATAATAAGAAAGGAATATGAAAACAGATTCTCATAAAGAAGTGATCAAATTCTTTGAAATATCAAACTACATCCATTCCCTGATGGAATTACATTTTCCCATAACTTTACATTTTACTTTCCTGTACACATACTCTATTATGTGCAATTTGAAGATGTGTAGTAATATACGTTGAATAGGGAAACTTATGTAATGCTGCAGAACATCGATTTTGAGATTTCAAACGAAATATGGATCTGGCTCGACTCGAGGCGCTGCGATTTTGAAAAACTTTCTTCAAAATTTGGGGATGCTTTTTCATTAAGCCTTAATTTCATTAAGAGGAAAGCATGTAATATGTCAATAAAGTAGAAAACAAAAGCATCAACAACCAATGCATAAAAAACAAACTGATAACATAATGGTTGAGAAGAAGCTCGCAATAAATATAACAAACAGAACTACAAAACAATACACAAAACAGAAAACCAGAGAGGAGGGAGGGAAAGTTCTGGCCCACAAGGTGTGTTGGTGTGCTGCTTCTACAGACCACAGGAAAATCAATGCTAATATACTTCAAAAATCAAACTACAGACAACAGTCTGGAATGCGTATGTGATACCATTGAAGACCAAGGGGAAAAAAATTGGGAGTCAAGATAGAATCAAAACAGTAAAAGGAAAGAAAGAAAGACACGAAAAGAGAGCAAGAGAGAAGAAATAATAAAGATAGCAACATGAAATGCAAGAGAAATAATATAAAGAAAATGAACTTGAAAGGGTGTTAGAAGAACGGAAAATAAAACCCTAAATAATAAAAGAAACAAGAAAGAAAAAGGTAGATTCTGACCCCTACTTCATAGTATACTGAGGAGTAGATGAGAAGAGATCCAATGCAGGAGTAACAATACGTACTAGCTGGACCCATGCAAGCATTCCGCAATTAAAAAAGGCAACAAAAATTAAATTCAAAATTCTCATCCAATTTCTCTTTCAACAGTTTTCTCAAAGATATTAGAAAGCCTTTTCAGACTCTCAACATGGATTTAGAAAACTAAAATCTACAGCCACTTTTTATTTTCTTAAACATGTTGCTTTATCAATGAAACAACATGAAGCAGCTACTAGAACATTTTTAGAACTTTCTTAAGCGTTTCATATTATTGACTATTATAACATTTTGCTTTCAAAATTATCTCCATATGGAATTTGTGATATTGGATATCATCGTAACTTAAATGCTGATTGTGAAGAGTAGAAATATCATACTGGCACAAAAAATCATTTACTCAGTAGTCCAATTCTTTGTTAACCGAGCGTGGGATCGCACCGGGTTTGATCTTACACCCTATCCTCTTTCTTTTAAACATGAATGATATGCCCTAGTTCATTAGAAACAGAAGAATGTCTAGATCTGTTTGCTGATGATACAAATGTATACTGCAAAACAGAAACAACAAGTGGTATGATTTCAGATATGTCAAATTAGTTTTGTTCAAACAAATTAAAACTAAACTAAAGAAAAACAGTTTCAATGGGTTTTTGCATTTCAAAGAAGTAATCAGATGCACCATTATAAATGAACAATATGCAATTAGCTGATGTTATGGTAACAAAATTTCTGTGACTCTCAATTCAGTGAAACCCCAAATGGAATATCTGTAAATATGAAATGAACATTAAATTAAGTTAATTATGGTACACATTTACAATTCTTTGAAATTTAGTCATCCTTTGTGCAGCTTGTTACATGCATTTTGCAAATGAACATTACCACTTGAGATAAGGCATAATATTCTGATGAAACACATCCTGTGGAAGTCAGACTTGAGATTGCAGAAAAAAATTTACAAATAAAAACAGTGCTGAATTAAACTGCCAAACTAATTACCATCCAAGTTGCAGCTTAAGAGTGAGAAAGGAAGGGAATACTGTAGTATTAATGTGTTGTCCTTCCAATCCTAAGATGGTTAACAAATATCTTATCCCTAAATTCAATCAATTCCTCTTAGTTAATCCAAACAGTTAATCCAGACAAAAATGATATCAGAATCATCACTGATTTCTTGATATTCCTGATTCACTGACATCTACTCCTAATTTTTCAATTTACCCCAGAAACTGTTTGGACAGATGGGTGGAGGAGTATTATATGTGAGGGATGTGATCAGTAAGGCAAAAGTGACACAGGTTCATGAACTTAAAGGGCCTATGACTGCAATATAAAATTTTCAATTGCAGCAAAATTGTGTTAACTAATGATGACAATGTTATTACCCCTCATGTTCTGAGAGCACATTAAAGCCTAAGTGAGCACTTGGTCATTGTCACAGGTCTTCAAGATGAGGTATATACTTTTGGAGAAAAGAATGAAAACAACTCAATGAAATGGAACAATTTTAGAGTAGACGAGGACAATTGAAGCACGATTTGCTGAACAGTGCATGGGATGGGGTGAAGTGTAATAATCTGGAAATCAAATATGAGATTTGGTGATGTGACACGAAAATTTCTAAAATCACACTCGCATATAACCAAACATAAGAGAACTCAAAATAAATTCTGGACCACGTACAATTCCCTGAATAACATAATATAAATAATAACAATTATTTAATAAATAAATAAATAAAAATAAATAAAATAGAAATAATATTCATGTGATTCGTGCACGTCTCTCTTCACAGAGCTTGGAACCTTACCATTGCCTTGCTTATTTATTTACAAATCTGTAGTTTTGTCAAAACTGAATGACTTAGAGGATGGGAACATATTTGCATGCAATTCAGATATTTATAATTACAACACACATAGGAATCTCACTCATCAGGTGTCAGTATCAACAGCTCACTATGAGAAATCCACAGATAGTACATGTACATTACTTTACTACACAATGCCAGATGACATTAAACAATTAAAATCGACACACAAGTTTAAGCACAAAGTTTTCTGCTGCACTACTGTTTCTCTACAAATAAGGACGTACCGACCATCAAAACTGGAAATATTGTAATAATGATCTTCAATGCATTAGTATTTGTACTGAACATGTTAAAAAAAGATTAAATATGCCTATAACAAGTACGTAACTTCTGGGTCAATGACCCCATCTCAATCAGTTTTTTATCCAGTTCCCCTGATCAATTGAGTAAAAGCTGAAAGAGTCCCTTGCTTAGCTTCTCAACAAAAAATGTAGCTTCATTAAACATGTTTTATTTAGTTCTCCTTTTGCTAGTAGTGGTAAGAGTCAAGCTGGTGATGCAGGTTGCAATTTTGATACTAATTCTAAAAAATAATAATTATAGTTTGTTTACCAATGCACCTCAGTTTTCTGTAAGTGGGGAGAGAAAATTTCAAGTTTTCAAATGTTGCTATTCTCACTTTGTTGGTACTTTTATTCATCGCTCAACTACACATAGTAAATGGGTGGGGGGACAAGACTCTGAAGCTCAAGAAAATATGCACAGATTATAGTCCCCTCCCCCCCAAAAGTCACATACAGTTTTTCCCATTCTTTGATGAAAAATAAATCAAATCACATCTAATATAAAAAATTTAAAACTTCATCTAATAGAAGAACCAAATAACAGAGCTTTACAAGACAGAGAAAAAAAGAAGAAAAAACATAAGGAAAGTAAAATTCTTTTTCATCATTAAGCGAGATACTTATAAACAATTTTCATTGGGAGAGAAAAAATTCTCATGGTTTTGGTCAACAAAAATGCCCTATTATAAGAAATTACAACATTTGTCAGAAATGCATTTAAGTAGGTAAAAGGAAAATTCATATAGCTCTAGGACTGTCAGTAGTGGCAACTGAGATATTATCTGCCACCAGCCTGAAAACACATGGCCTACTCATTTCTTAACAAACTCCCTGAAAACGTATTATTGTAAACCTTACATTAGCATTATTGAGAAAACAGTGAATGTTCATTTTCCTTTAAGACACCAATCAAAGTGTGGATATCAATAATATGTAATTGAATATTCCTTTGAATTACAAACTATATGTGGCAAAAAAATTTCAATTTCACATGAAGTCCTACTGTAAGAGACTTACTCTAAAAATACGTTCATCTGCATCAGTAAAAGAGCGATCTAATCTTCCAGTTAAATTATTGATTTCTTTCTGCAACTCTCTGGTATCATTTATAACTTTATCTATTTCTTCCTTCTGCTTCCGAATATTTCCAATAATTTCCATTATTCGACGAGTATACGCAGATCTGAAATAAAACCAACAGCAATAAGCAAGATAAGATTGAATTGCTTATGAATAAACAGAAAAAAATCCTGACTTTATAAAAATATAGTAACAATACAGGTGTTTCAGAGGAAATGTAAATATTTTGGGAGGACACAGGAATGGACATTGTAAGCAAGAGTTTATGTGAAAACATGACCAATTCTGAAAATAAGAGATAGTTGACTGTAAAACGTCTCGGATTTGTCACTAAATATTTCCTTTTACTCCCCCTCCTCGGCACCAGTTTCTGAAGCATCTTATTCCATGAAATGTCAAGTTGGTCATTATGAACATTGGTACTACATTGTAAGAGTGTTGTACAAAATGCTGCCCATCTTCAAAATTAGAGAATATGCTGGTACATTGAACATAGGGACCTTTGTGTTGGTAGTGCCACTACTGCTGGTAAAAAATACAGTTGACAGTTTCCTCTGCACTGAATTCCAGTTAATAGAGCATTTCCTAATACGTTCAGGACATTTCGTGAACATGGTAGGCTACCTAAGGCTTGTCTTTCATCTCAGCAGCACATCAACCTGTGCAGAACAGGAAAAACATTATTCAAAAAGCAGAGCATAGCTTCCAAGTAGTACTCAAAGACTCTGGTCACCTCAGTGTTTCATGAAAATGTGTTTGAAGTGGGAAGTGGTGCCTCTAAGAGAGGGATACTTCCCCTCCACCACTTTTTACACATGCGCAGTCTAAGTTTTTTTTTCGAAGTGGTCGAGCTATAATAACCAATTTCTTCCATTCATACTGCACGCTAACAAAGATACTTTCATATGTAACCATCAACATGCACTCCAACAAACAACACAGTTGATACTTAAACAATATTAAAAGTGCACTGATGTGGACAAAATTTTCATCTGTCAAGGAAATTTTCGAGGATGTTTTGTTATTGTAAACTATACCACATATATAATTTGAAAAATTAAGGGGGGTACATACAATTATCTAATGGTAAATTTTGTGGTTCTTATATAATTTCTCTTTGCTAAACTTACAAGCTATTACCATAAACTTTTCACTATGTATTAATAACCATTCAGAGAATAAAAAAAAATTAAGTTTGAATAAAAATTATAATTATAACAATCTTAATTAACAATGTTAAATGTACACTACAACAATGCTTCTTTCCATGGCTTCCCCAGTAACACAAGTTGTAATCAATATTTAATACTTATTTTTATTTGGAAATGAAGGTAGAAGACCAAGTTTCAACATTTACTACAATCATAAAACTAGTTCTGAAAACATTTTAGAAATATTATTCCTTTTTTATTTACATTATTTACTTTTTTAAATAATTAAAAATTCATATTGTCTACAATTTTCAATATAAGGATTTCATTCTAGTAAATGTTCATGTCAAAATGTAGAACGTTTCCAGAAAATTTTGAAGATCCATTAATGAGAAGAAAGTTATCTGGGAAACCATTTCAAAAATAGCCGTTTTGAGAAAAATGTATGTTAAAATTTGAAATTCATTTTACAGTACATTAGAATGACGTATGTTGCTTAAAACTGGCCTGATGCAAAGTGAGTCCTCCTTCCTTTTCTTTGCTTCAATATCCAATTTGAGCCTTTTCCTTGCCTTTCTAGCCTCTTTTGTTGACAATTTTGTTTTTTCTCTGATGAGTACACTCTTCGGGCATCCTCATTCTTCAAGCATTTGATTGTGTAATAATGTCACATTGGTACTGCCAGTCTTTCCATTACTTTTTCTTAGGCCCATACCATTGTTAAAAGTATTAACACTATCTTAATGCCAATTTCAACAATTATTTTTCCAATAAGCCAGTCTTAGGGCACACTTTCAAAATTTTGGAATGGAATGTACATTTCCCATTTTCATTAACATTTTGCGTCATACCACCAATACCTTTTTAGGAGATTTGGGTCACTTAGATCTTGGAATTTATAGCTTACTTGAGTGCCACTGGTACATTGTTTTTGTGTCTGTTTTTTATATGGGTACCAGGTATCTGGTTCTTTAGGGCAAAGAGAATGCATTGGTTTCTCATCTGTTGAGCTCTTGTGAAACCACACGGCTCACACAGCATGTTTCATGTCTTCAACAGAGGAGCTATTTGGGCTTATTGCATTACCATAATAAGAAAGAAGTGTTGTAATGACACTATCTGTCAAGTGGAATAATAATAATAATAATAATAATAATAATAATAATAATAATAATAATAATAATAATAAAAGAAATAGAAAATAGTAACAAAAGAATAACAAAGTATGAGAAACTCCTAGTTCAAACATACAACATACTAGTATAAGAAATTTACAACTCAAAAGATTATACGCAAAAGGAGAATAAAATGACACAATGGATCACTTGAGTTCAGGAGTGGTGGAGATGTGGAATGTTGTGGTAATCAGGTGTGGAGAGAAAGTCTTGTGTTTTATTGCTGTGGTGGTGAGAGGGGAGGTGAGGTGACAGAGTGAAGCAGACGAGATGGAGAGCAGTGATATACATTAGAAAGAGGTGAGGCATGATGTGGTGGTGTGACCAGGGAGGTGAGCAGGTGTGAAGACGACACGTGAGGTGAGCTGAGTAAACAAATCTGATTTACGTAAAGAAAAAGGTGAGACTTCGGTTTTTCAACCAAGCTGATTTTGACTTTTTGTAGTTTTGCATTATTACAACATGTCTAGACATGACTTTAAAGTATCAGATAATTCATCTGTTATCTACACTCTGGCTTCTAGAGCTGCAAAGCAGTCCAATAAGGAAGGCAAAAGGGAAGAAAGCTCCAAGAAGTGGAGAGAAAGGAGAAATAATAATTATATAAATGCTCTTTAAGAACGACAAGAGATTAATCTGGACATGTAACCATCAGAAATAGAATCCCAAGAGAAAAATGTGAAGAATATTACAAATACATTATTGTTTCTATTTTTGGGGAGGAAGTAAAACTGATTTTGAAGGGAAAACAGTTTCAATAGTTTGTTTTTTTAATTCTGAAAATGAACAATAAAGGATCTATTGTTTACCAATTTTTCTTGTTTTGTAGATTTTTTAAATTAAAAAATGTGGAGCAGTATAATTGTGAATATCACCCGACACTGCGAAGTTTATGCCAATTAATAAATTGGCTTATAATAAATATGCCAATGAATAAAATGTGACAATGTATCCACAATTCAATTTTCTATACACCAAAAATGCATAGCACATCTCTAACAATAATGTAGTAATTCATACCTTTTGGTATCCTTAGATATTGATTCATATTCTGCAACTAACTGAGAATGCAATTGTTCTTTACATCTTATTTCATCACTTAATTCTCGCGCTTTTTCTTTCAAGGCACGTACAGCATCAGCTTGTTTCTGACTTTCTGACTGAAACATGAAATAAAATTCGAATACATCTGCAATATAATAACAACACCTGCAACAATTCAACTACCTATTAACCAATGCATACCATTACTATGTACCAACAGAGAACAACTGGATCCTATCAACACACTAACGGAACAAAACATTATTTAAATAAAATTCATATCAGATGAAGTTCGGTATCTGCTTGGGGTACAACAATGTAGATTTGGATGTAGTGTTTTAGCTTCAGTCATAAGGAGGTAGGTTTTCTCTTGGTCCAAGATAATGGATACTTTAACAAAAATTCCTAGAGCTCCTAAGATGCAATGTAATAATGAGCCCAGTACCTTTGCCCAATCACAAGGACCAACCAAATTGAAATGAATTTCAGTACCTCTAGAAAGAGAAGAAATGCTAAATAGTCAACACTTTTGTGTAACATATTTTATGTTGAGTAAAACTTCAAATTAATGGAACCTAATGTTCGGCTCGCATAATACAAATGATGTTAAAGTTTTACATCACTTTGGATGGTTGTGAAAGTTGCTTGAATTTTTGTTGTACATCTCACAGATATGAATTAAGCGTAAACTCAAATATATTTGTTAGATTTGGTACCAATAAGGGAAGGTCAACAAGACGAACTGAAGCCATGCTCAAGTGCAATCCTATCTACTGAAAAATATGCAATAAAAGGTTTGAGGTTGATGGAAATGTGCTAGCAGTGAAGCTGTCAAATGTTCATTTTCAATTGAAAGATTTTTCATGGTACAGCAAAAATAATTTTATTTACTAATCACTTTCATTTCACATTATGGGATTTGAGGTCTTTTGAAGAGCATTCTCACAATGAATAAAATATTAATCGCAAACAATATCCTGTTGAACATATCGAGCATGTTGATTTTAATTACAATGCTAGAAAATTAAAATGCTCATTGCTACAAATAACACTGTATTAATAGCTAAATGTATGAGTTCAATATATGACCATTCTGAAATAACGTAACCTGAAAAATAAAAGTCTTCTACCTAATTATAACAACACGTAAGAGAAACTAATTGGATATTTGTTGAAATAATTAGCTTTAATGGAAACTTTACAACATATTTTTCTGTCTCTTGAGAAGTCACAAATTTTTGAGACATTTGTTGTTACAATTGAGCCATAAGTATGACTATAGGGGGGAAAAAATCTGTGTTTAGGTATATAGCAACTAATACATCTTTTAACATATTAACTTTTAAGTTAATATATGAAGACACTAACATTCCATTTCTGTTTACCTACATAAGTTGTTTCTTTCATAATTACATTTGACTCATAAGCTCACATTGCCTGATTGCCTACACTGTCTAACAAGGTCACCAGATCTTAATAATCATATCTGAAATGATGTGGGTATAAAAGAGAAACAGAATTGAAAGTTGCAAGAAGTAATCAATAATGAGTCTGAGCATTAGTGTATGATCTCGTGACATTTCATGCATCCTACATGAGAAGAGGGGATATAAACCATAGTAGATTTGTCTTGCAATGAACAATTCATTTACAAATTAAGCAGACTTTAGCAATTCTGAGCTGTTTTTGAGAAAATTTCGAAAATGTCCCGGAGAGCTTCATGAAGAGTATTCTTCAAAAAAAAAAATATCCATTCCTAAATTGAAGGGCTGAGTCATCAGTCAGATCAATCACAGAATACATCATTTTGGATGAAATCCTATATACAGATAAGTTGCTAGTGTTGTTCACAGACACACAAGACATAGATTCTGACTACACCATGTGTAGAAGATACAAAATTCACAGAACAATGAAAAATCCAATTTTTTAGTATCAGGGACCCACGAAACTAGTTTTTCCGTTTAATAAGCTTTTCTTTTTCTTGTAGTAATACATAACTTCCTCTTACTATGACTTTATGGGGATGAGAAAGAGCTAAATATCAGAGGTTCTTTGTAAGCATGGTACCATTCAAAAACTAATAATTTTAATCATTTATACGAAGCAAACCAGTTTCCAAAGGTTTTCCTTAAACTTACTCAAAAAACATGTGTTCATTGGTATAAGACGTTGAATTCAATGGTGTAAGTACTATGTACTTCACTATATACCTCTGAATACTTTTCCGTTCTTTTGTTTGTTCGTTTTTCCTTTCTTTCAAACACGTAAAACATGTATGTCACATGTGTAAATGAAATAGTTCAATACTAACTATACTTCTTTATATATGTTTTGAAAACACGGAGAAGAAAAAAAAGAAAAACAAAAGAAGAAAAAATACCATGTACAATGCATTTAAAATGTTAGAAGGTCCAACAGTTTCCCTTCACTAATCAGGTACTGTGCAAAACTTCAGAAAAATTGTTTAAGAAATGGATATTTTAAAAATATTATTGGACTTTTGTTTTCTACATGTGTTAAATGAAATACGACTGTTCACAAATTACTGTAGCTCTTATTTTACCTCCTATCCCTTACTTTTGCCTTCCATCTTCATAAGACAGAAACATCAAATTGTACATGACTCATTAAATTCGAGATTGTTTTCTTTTTAAATTGAATAATATTCAACTAAATTAGTCCCCAAGTAACACAAATAACAAAAAATTAAATTTTGCCTCAAATACTAATATATGTATGAATTTTAAAATTGAGAGCTGATTTTGAACATATCACGGATGTTTCATCATCCTCTTACAGTGGATTTTAATAACCTTTATAGATATGCACTTATATTTTATTGTCTTCCAACTTCTTGTGTTTACAAACAACATTTCTTTCTAATAGTAATTGAAACCAGATTAAACAAAAAAGAAAAATGAATGTATGTATTTTGCTTATAGATTAGACTCATTTCCATATTCATTGAAATGCAATCCTGTAGTTAGTGAACATTAAAGGTCATAGAGCTATTGTTTTTTCTTACTGAAGAGGAATAATTCTAGCAAAAGTTTAGAAATCATCAACAAAAATAGCATAGTGAGGCATCGTATTTCCACACATTGTAAACATGTTATCTAACCAATTCTTTACCAGTACGAGAAAAAACTCAAGGACAAAAAGATAATGATAACACTTGCACAAGACTTGTGATCACCCATATATAATGGCTATTCCAAAATCAACCTCTGACTAGTTATAGAGATAAGTCAAACATAGCAAATATACTACACACAAAACTTACATAACAGCACCTACATAGGCATCACCGAAACTCTGGCACTTGTATTGTGGTAAAAGCTTTTGCAATCTCTCATCAAAGAACGATGCTGCCAAGGCACATTCTGTAACAATTCAAAGCCCACTAGTCCTCAAAAAGAGGATATTTTTCAGGGACACCTGAAATTGTGAAATGACACTTGTCACACACAATTAGGTTGACATCCCAATTGATATCATTAGGGTACTGCACAACCCTCATTCCATTTCATTACAAATGCCCTTAAATGTTCTGAACTTACCATCAGAACTGTTTTGCAGAATCTCTTGTTGTGCACATGTTATGGATTTTTCAAGTAAATATCCTTATTATGAAAATCAAGTCTGAATGAAGACTTAGCATTTGGACATGACAAAGTTAGTGATCAATAGACTGCTACCTGTTTACAAATAAATAGAACTAACAGGCTGTAGGACAAGGTAGTAAAAAAGTCTTGTCCCAGTTACTTTCCTATGACAATTAATTCATTATTTTTCCACATCATCTGAAGCTGATTTTGGAATAGCTGATGTGTGTAACTGTAACTAGAGATTGGAAAAAAAAGACATGCAAGATTTATATTGCTGACTTTATCGTACTCCCTCCCATATATTTTCCATTAATACTCTATGAAGGCAAAAATAATCGTAAGGTGGAAGCAGATTACGCAACTTAAATCACAGGCCAGTTTTGATCTGTTATTTAACATCTTTCATATCTTTCTTTAAAACAATATACTCACAGCTTTGTTGGAATTTCGCTCTTTAGCTCCTCTGTATTGCTCCAAAAGAGGAGCTCTATGTTTCTCCCACTGTGCTGCCAAACTAACTAGTTTTTGTGCACTCGACTCTACCATGGATTGTAATTTACTAAGATTAGCTTCAGCATCAGGTAATAAATCATACGTTCGTTTTTTCACAGCATACCGTTCTTCCAGTTCCTTTAAAGCCTTCTCTTCTCCAGGCAGATCTTCGTTAAGCTGAAATCAAAGAATGAACAACAGTCAGAAAAATGATATTAGATAAACTTATGTTTTTAAATCAAAATTTAACAAAGTTACAAGTTAAGAAATTTTCCATCAAGAACTCCAATTATCTAATTATATTTAGGCACTTCTATGACTATTTGAATACGGTAGCTTCCTGGAAGATTGTAACACATAATACATAACAAATCACCATAAAATTCACCAAAAGCAACCATATTTGATTATCTATAAACATGATTTGAGAACCTTTGCAATAAAACCAATATATGCCGATCAGATGGCCGAGATCGCTAAGGCAGTAGTGCCGGAGTGGTCTCGGACCAGAAGATCGCGGGTTCGAGTCCCGCCTCGGGCATGGGTGTATTTGTGTGTGTTTGTATGAGTGTGTCGTCCTTCCACCCCTCATTATCATCATCATTTCATCTTTCATACCCCCAGAGCTAACAACCCTGGGGGATAAAAATTGGATTCAGTAAAAAATACTGATCCCCCCCAATTGGGTGATACATGCACCTGCTACCGCGATATATGATACTGAGCCACGGTAAATGCAGGATGTATGAACGCATGGTCCTAGTTGGCCTATTCGCGAGGGGAAAAAAAAAAAAAAAAAAAAAAAAAAAAAAAAAA
Organism: Gryllus longicercus; assembly: GCA_038098605.1. NCBI lineage: Eukaryota > Metazoa > Arthropoda > Insecta > Orthoptera > Gryllidae > Gryllus > Gryllus longicercus. The sequence continues at coordinate 51,411 of JAZDUA010000774.1, forward strand.
AAAAAAAAAAAAAAACAACACGGTCTATACAAAATGGAAAACCTGTAAATTATTTACATAAATCCTCTTGGACAAGAAAACTGACATATTCTACAAGTAACAAAAATACCATTATACATTAAATTTCCTACAATTACACAAGTGGATACACACAATTAAATAATTGTCTAATTGCTATAATATAAACCAATCTACCATAATGACTATACAAGAATATAAGTACACTCTTTTTATAATGCTGTTATTCAACAATTGCAGGTAAAATTTTTCAATTTAACATATATTTTACTTTAAAATAGAAGACTCCTAGAACTATGCCTACTTTTACAAAGGCAAGAAGGAATGGATGTTAACAACAAATTCATCTTTTAAGAGCATAGAAGTGCTTACTTCACATAAACAAAGGCACATGTGACTATCAAATGTTTAATATCACAAATGCCTTTTATGAAATAACCCAACAATTTCTTTAAAAAAACTCTTACTAGATTTTACAAGAATAAATAAATACTTTCTATCCACAATCTGAGCAAAAGCAAAGTTTAAAATATAATGAGCATTATGAAATAATTAAAAGTAGAATAGACACTACTCAAATGTTAAAAAAGTTGATAAACACTTGAATTTGTCTTCTCTGGTTAAATATAAAAGTGTTACTTTCTGCTAAAATAAATACATGCTTACTTCAAACTGTGGTTAACTGAATTTAGTACTTTGTTGGCTCCAGATGGAAAAGATCAATTGGTAAAACAATAAATATATAAACATTTTTAAGGATAAGAGGGAAAGAAACAACAAATACGCAACCCCAGCTGAACCATACACGTTTGCTGACATACTAATAGTTGTCAGAGAGTTCATTTCCACACAAGTGTTCACTCTTCTTTAAAAAAGTTTTGTCCTTCAGACTATGAAATGTGCTTCAAATGTTGTTTGAAGGATGTTATTGATATCTTACAAAGACACTATTGCATGAAACACCTCCAATAATATCCTTCACTTCATAGGCTTCTGAATCAGAAGTTCCTCCTCACATCAGTTAGTAGTTAGTCATAAAAAGTAAGGAACAAGGTAGAGAGCTGTAGTCCACGCATTGCTCATTCAAGGGCTTCAGCAAGTGGATATTCTAGTAGTATTGGTCAAGTAGCATTGACCTTCCTGAATCAATAAAATCCTGTAGCACACTTTCATTCTCTCTCAAATCATCATAATCTTGCTAGAATGTCACTCAAGCCAACCCACCAAAGATTTCTAAAGATGCATAATATAACCAGTGCATGAAAATAAGTATACAGTTTCATCTATACTAACCCAATATTCACAACTAATACAGCACAGTTAAAAGTAACTGAAGAAAAGCCACCTTTGTAAACGATACAAAGATTTGGGTGTACAAAATGACATCTGTCAAAATGTTAGTTTTTGTGATGCACAATTTTTGGGTTCTGCCATCAGTTGTCCATGCAATGAGATACTGAAGTAGTTCAACTGATGGCTCCTAGGTGGTTTCTGGTTGCTCCAAAAGCTTTTCTGAGAAGGTTATCATATTTTACACCCAAACCCTGCAACCAATGATATTTCTTCTTCAACCAGGAAGCACTGTCAAAAATACTCTCACAAGATAAACTTTAGAGATGTTTCAGCCTGAGGAAATCCTAAACATTTCAATATGAACAACGTAATTTGCTGTAATATACTTTTTTCTCAGAAAAGTTTTTTTTCTTTGTTCCTAAATTCTATACCTATGGAAAGAGTCCAAAGCAAATACAAATTTGCAATTTTATATTGTATAAGAGAAAAAAGTAATATTGATTATTAAATGAAAATGACTAAAGATATGATATGGCAATTACATTGCCCATCAACACTTTTCAGGTATGTGGAGGAAAAGAGTCCAATGCTGTACAACAAATTTGGTTTTCACTTAATAAGAGGTAAAATGAAAACTGCGAGTCCTTTTGAATATTGGAGAAAATGTCCATGCCCCAAAACTGGGCTTCTTAATTATGTTTTTTCAAATCGTAAGCCATGAGTAATTATGTTAACAGTTGAGAATAAAACAATATAATTAAGAACAAACTCAGTTTGCTTCGTTTCTAACATTACAGGCACTAACATTTGATGCACAAACTTGTACTCATTAGAAATCAATGTCTCAATGTTGTTTAAACTTATAATTTGGACAATGTAAGATAAAAATTGTTTTAGCTTTCCTATTCCTGTAAGCTTTCCTATCCTTTACATTTTATTTGAACTAAATATTCTGTCAGAGTTCTAAGTTCTTTCCTGTTGGGTTAAGCAACAGAAATTTTAATCATTTGATGTGTGATAAAATGAAACAGTCTCATATTCAATTTACCAGATGCAGTGAAAGCACAATGATTTAGTATGGGCACAAAGGGAAAAATTTTAAAGAAACCTAGTTTTGTCATGTACCATAGGTGCTCAGATCAACGTCCAAGTATTTCATTTTTTTTTACTTCCTATCTTCTTTCCAACTGCCCCAAAACAGGGCAATAATACATATAAATCACAAGTTCACCTTCAGAAGGAACATTGGAAGAAACTAAAAAATTCACAATTTTTCTGAAACTAACTTCATGAATTAAGTATTACTCATTAAATTACAACTTGCAGAGAGTACGTATAAAAACCAAGGTACATATTTCTTTAAGTCAAATCAATACTGCTAATCTTATTACCTGAGCTAATTTTGCTGAAAGTTTCTTGACACTGAGAAGAGTTTCCTTTGTTACTTCAACAAAATTTTCAACTTCTTCTCGAGTTTTCTCCAATTGTTCTTCCTCCTGCTTTTGTTTCATAAGCGCAACAGAAGTTGGATCAGTGCGAATATCATCCAAATTCTGAACTGCTGTGGTAACCTGCAGATAACAGGAATATATTACAAGAAATAATATTAATAATAGATGCCGAGTCTTATTGCCGTAACGAATGGATGAATCATTTAAGGTGATTATAGAGATGTGATATGAATGTCTATGGAGCAATAGTAGAATGAGAGACAAGGGAAACAGACAACAGAAAACTTTCTAGAAACCCACTTGATCCACCAACAACAGGGTCACTTCAGGAATATTTGTTTTAAAGATAAAATTTCTATTCTTCTGATTTTAACAGTACAAGCAGAAACTTCATGAATTATCATGAGTATCATCAACATGTTTTAAATAATTGTCCTTATTAGAGTAAGCTGTTGAACTATCATGCAATTATTCAAACAGGAATAACATAGTACACACCTGTGAGTTCTGAAATTTGTCACTTAAAGCAGATTGGTTGAGTTTTGATTTCTCTCCCGAGTCATTCACATACATTAACTGTTGACTAAAATCCAACTGAGAAGATTTCTCCACATCTTGTACTAAACATGTCAACAACCGCTGAGGTATTTTTATACAAATACTTTCACTTGGCACGGACAATGACAACCTTTCTTTCAGAGCAATAGATTTCTCATTAAAATTAATCAAAGATGGCACAAGCTGTCTTCTATTTGCTACTTGATCCGTCACCAATGGCAAATAGCGAACGTAATACTCACACCACGCTATAAAAAAATAACATTATAAAATTTTTAATTCAGTTATAACTTAATTAAAATACATGTATAAAAGCAAAATATAGATCAACCTTGTGAGACATCATTTTTTAAATTAACAGTCTTCGGAATGTTTAAATCACAAGATGAAAACGGCTGGTGGTGACCACAACCCTCTCTACTCCATGATCCATCTTCTCTCCACCTAACTCCTCTTCGCCAACAGTAACTAGGCAACCAAGGAGATTGCAACTGTTTTTTCAACACTTCACCGATTTGTTTTACCAAAATTTCTGTTCTACCTGTCAAGTGAAAAGGTAACAAAATTAATTAACAGTAAATCAAAATGATAATGTGCATATAAGCACTAAACGGGATCTTACTTATAGACTAATGAACATAACATATGATTTAACTACCACTTCAAACAATTTAACAACTACCGGGTCTGAGCATTTCATTTGGGAATAGAGAGCCATAAAAATGCTTCACATTTAGCAAAGAATGCATTTTCTAAACAATTTGAAATACGTTTCCAATAAGAAACTGACATTTTTCATTCAGTGTTTGGATATGAAATGTAGGATAAACTAATGTAAAAATTAGGTTTCCACAACCTCACCTCTGTCAAACATTCTTGCTCAACAAAACAGATCAGGAAAAGAATTGAGGGAATGCTACAAAATATTAAAGAATGAATAATTCTGAAAATAACATGTGTGGCAGAAAGCAGGTAGATAAAAATAAAGAAACAATGCAAACATGAACAACTTGGCAAACATTTAACTTGGTATCATGTATTCCATATTGAGTAACCAAGACAACTGCACAGATGTATTTGCAATTCTTGTTCTAAAAAATGTTTCTGTTTTATACAAGCATTGCAGAATACAGTAAAATAAAATCTGAACATTCATTACAGCTCAATTATTTTGCTCTGATTGACAACTGATACAGCTACATCTCTGATTACAACTATACATATGCCTATTTACACTCATATGATATCTACAATATATATCATAAAAGACTATCTTAGTATTTTTAATCTTGCTAAAGCTGGACAAACAATCAACCTAGAGACAAATAACAAAACAGGAATGTAAAATTTTGAAATCTTAACAAAATTTCCATTTTATTACAGATTTGACACAAAATCAAATATTAGATTTCTAAACACAATTTAAAAACCTATGTGAATTAAGTGAAAGCATAAATTGCAGCAATAAAAGTTATACAGTGTTTAAGCTACTAATAACTGAACTGGAAACATTGGTCATTTAGATATTAATTTTGATTCAACAAGGAAATAAATATTTTTCAATCATAGGTCTCTATCCCAAACATCATGCCCCTTTTCCCTCGCAAGAACAACCTCCTGAAGAAGAATAACCATTATCTTAATATAAGCATGACCATACAATATACAAAAACTATGCATTGCCATTGATATTCACAGATTTCAATAGCGATTAAAAATCATATATAAAAATATATAATCTTGATCAACTCATTTCTATACACTAGAACACTTTCACAAACTAAGAGAGAAGGAAACTAAACAGGTGTACATGAGCACAATTTCTCTTCAAGTAGTTTTGTTTCCTACTTCAATCCCTTGTTTAATGCAGTCTGTCCTTAAATGGAAGACAAGCATCCAAAAATATTGACAGAGAGGCAATAACAATATGATATTCAACATTTGATCTCAAAATATGATATATAAAGTATTTCTATTACATAAAGTCCTTTGTATGAAATTTTCGTTTTTACACACACACAAACCACAGGAAAACAATAATTTAATCACAAATTAATAATACTCAAATTTACACTAGATACATATCTAATTCTCATAGGAGCACACTATTCTTGAAAGAAAATTAACAATAACAAGGAGGATATTCATTTATGGAACAAACCTGCAGGCTCAATTATACTTTTTTCAGCTTCTTTTGGCAATTTCTCTATTAGGAACATAAAAACCCTGCGTACATCTGCTTCATTTGAGTATAAGAAAGTTTGATATCCCATCTCTCCAGGGTATCCTAAATCCTGAAGCATTCAAATACAAACGAAGTCATATATAAAAAAAAAAGTTTGTTTAACTTTGTAAAGAACATGATATACTCCTGAATAACAAAGGATTAATTTGAACACATTTTACTAAATTAAACAAATTTCTTACCACACAAGCTTGAGCAAGACTTGCACCAAGTCGAAATCTTGCCGACATTGAAGGCGGTAATGAATGTGGCAATCCTAATTGGGGTTGGATAATGTCCAAACATTTTACAGCAGCTTGAACTACTAGTTCAGGAGAAAATAACTTCAAGCTATCTATTTCATCTTCAATATCACTGAAATAACATACATCAATATTTCATTTAGCAAGAAACTTTAAAATGTATGTTAAGTATTATGCTATTTCTTTATGAAGGTGACATGAACAAATTTACAAAATAAATCATGGTGAAACTTGATAAACAAAAGCTCAGACAATATCTGAAAGTGTTGGATTATGTTATTTCATTTGTTTGGTAATTTCACTAACAGCTTCATAATAACACGAATGTTGAGCTTATATTTATGAAATATCAATACCTATTTCCAACAGAAAGTAATCATGCTACAAATGAAAACTTTGACTAATTATTGCAAAGAGACAAAGTAACAATCTAAATACCAAGTGTGAATTTGAATTACATCAATTAAAGGAAATTTTCATTAATGACAAATATGTTGGTATTAATGGATAACTTGTAGCACAGTGTTTGATGGCAATAAAGCGTCACTAATATCCACATCACTGTACTCAAATTTTACATAAACCTTTGGGCACTCGAAAAGTTTATCGGATAGTATTCTAATCGCAAGTTTTCACAGCAACAACACTATCAAACTGACCCAATGTTGCCGTACCTATGGCATAATATAACCTCAAAACGAAACATACCACATTACACATCACAAGAAATTACGTGAAGACGGGATTAACGCTGAAATTTTTTTCCAACATTCATATTACTAACCAGCCAATTTTCCGTAACGAGTGAATTATAATATTATCCACTTCCTCCATTTTGACAGCAAATGAGGCACGTGATTCAATTTACAAGGCCTTTGACATACTGTACATTCATACTCGTTCAACGCCGAGCCACAAATTAGAAGTGCCCGCGTCCAGTATACACAGTGACATTTCCCCATTCAGTAACCACCTATTTCAGGCCTTCTTCCTTACTTTCATCACTGTTTTGAATTATATTGCCTTAAATACTACACCTTCTATAACTACCCTAACACAGATGACCAGATGACAGATTCGAGCAGGTTTCGAGCAAAGATAACAACATCACAAAGAATACCCATAAGAGAGAGAGCCAACTTCGTTCGCCAGCACTTGTTTCAAAGAGGACCGCGAGAAACATATCTATGGGTTCCATGGAAACGCGGAAACGAAGAATCAAGTGTTGACAGGTACTGAGCGGGTAGTTCAGATAATTTTTTCTTGTGAACAGCTTGTACAGCGGTGAGTATTGATTTTCACCTCATTGTATTATTTGTAAAGTTATTGAATGAAGTGGGGGAATTGTACTGTTTTTTCATCAACAGGAGTACAGTTATAGAAAAGCGATACGTATCATAAGCATCTGAAATGTTTTACCGAGTGACTATCACTGAATGACTTCACCAACACACATCAACAAACACAATCGAACTTCTTGAAACTTTTTCGAAGATATATAAGCGTTTCGTAGGCGATTTGCTTCCCGATATAAAAAAGCATCAATTGGGATATAACAATTTGTTCAGCGATTTATCTTATATTAATAAAAGTATACAAATTAATTCTTCCTGGATTATCAGAAACATTTTACAAAGACATTTTGTAATGTTGGTGAAAGTGTCATTTTTAGAGATTGACTTCTTAGTGTTGGTTACATGTGTTGCTGTGGTTTTACACTACAGAACATAAGTTTTATTTAATATCCTAAGATGTTTGTGAATTAAAATTTCATAAGATCTAAAAGCAATATTTCTTTCTGAAATGCATCCTTTGTGTACACAGCATCAACAGAATCTTTCTTTCTTAAAAGACAAATTGTTTTCTAAATTAGATTTCTAATTGTTTTTATCCATGATCATAATGCAGTTGGCCAAACTTGGTATTGGCATAAGAATTGTAGAGTAAACGTCTTCAAACTATGTGTCTTTTTGATTAGAATATTATTGCAATTTTAAAACATGTATCTTTTATCATTTTTATTAAACCAGCAAGGCTATAAACATTATAAAAAGTGAGAAATGCTCTTTGATCTTTATATTGTGTGCATGTTAAGTAATATTTTGGCTCTGGTTTTGTTGTTAATATTTTATAGAATTTAACATAAAGCAAGATTATAATAATACATCTTTATCTGGATATTTGTAATTGAACAGTGAATCATCTATAAGTTCTCTTCACTCATTAGTATCATAAGAATTTAAGTAGTATAAATTTACAAATTTTGTCACAACCCAGTAAAATTGAGAGATTAGTGTTTTAAAACTTTAATGTGATAATGGTAATTTTGTAAATGTTATACCATGTTTGGATGTGTAAAATTGATAATTATAGTGCTGATAAAATTTAGATGAAAAATATACATTTAAATAAGTAATCTGTTTCTCATAGAATCTGAGGTTAGGTTGAATTAACAAGATAGAAATAGTGATGTTTGTATGTTGATGTACTTTCAGATTTCGAGGCAAAATTTGTCAGGAATATACAGTATATATTTTATCATTTATTTTTTAAGGTTTTATTTTTAATTTTCATCAAAGATCATTTTCTATTAAATTGAAATATGTATTAATTTTACTAATGGAAGATTTTTGGTCTTTAAAGTGAATTTAATAAAGTTAAATTAATTGAAAGGATGACATGATATATATATAACTTGTTTCTTGAATTCTGGTATGTATCATTGCAATTTTAATTCTTACTATTTCTATTATGATTGAATTTTGTGCACAGCCTTCTTAAGAATACATAGAGCTCTTTGATCCAAAGTTGCATTAGGAGTCTTTCAAACAACTTTTTTTAAACTTACATAAAAGGTAGTATTCTTTTAATGAAAATTACAACAGTTGTTGTATAAAATTATTATATATGTAGGTGTTAAAACACAGGGACACTTTTTAAAATTTTCTATATTCTAGGCTTGATAATCATCTTTTTACGTGCTTTATGCAAGCAAATTCATTGATTGTGTCATCAGATACCCATTTTAAACCGTTTTCTATTTTCAATTGTGCAAGATAATTCAAAAGAAAAATTTTAATTATCTTTACTTTAAATATTTATTTTTATTGTATAAGAACTTTCTTCTCTTAATTGGGAGCTCATATGATAAGAGCGCCTGGCTGGAGGCAATGCTTATATATGGCTCTTATTTTGCAATTCCATTTGTTTAAATTTGTGCATTTACTTGTGAGATGAAAATGACTTAAGTTTTTGAGTGTAACCCTGGAAAAAATAAAAACAACTTAATTTTTCAAAGAAAAATTTTGTTTACAGATCAGTAATTGACATAAAAATATGTAGGGACTATAGATACCATATTGAAAATTAATAGTGTACTTCTTCTCCATATGTCACATATAGATTTGACTGTATTTGATGATAAATAATTTTCTATATAAAATGTTTATATTTCTATAAAATCTATATTCCTCCAAAACATCCTTCAATAACAGATCTCCCATAAAATGCAACAATAAAGATGCAATCTGCTAGCCAGTACCTCAAATTGGAGCACTCCCAACTGCAATGCAGTCCTTAGAGTAATAGAAAAATGATCAAGCAGTTGCCAATGTTGCTACTCAATCGGGCATTATTGTATCATTTCATTATTTTCGTAATGTTTTGTTTAACTTAGCCAAATCTAAAGCAGAAGATGGCCAACATCAACAATGGAGAGGAAATGTTGGTATTATATTTATTAAAAATGATTTTGTAATTTATACAAGATTATAATTTTGACCTATCCTAAGCTGACTTATTGTTAAGCATTTTCTTCTTCTTTTGATAGTAGTATTTTGAAATCTGCTCTATCTATGGTCAATTTCCTACAACTTTACCATATTCATTGTCATTCTTCTCCATGATTTTGAACATTAATTGTGTATTAATTATTCCCCTTGCTGTCTCAATTTCTTCAAACATATCCAGGTGTACTACTATTTCCTGGACGTCTTTTGTCCTGATGACTTGAACAAGATTTGTCATTAACATATAGTTTATCCAATTCAGTCTTACTGCAGTTGTATTGCAAGTGATATTAATGCAGTTATTCATATTTGTTGAATTCATAACTACAACCTAAGTGCAAATTTTTTTTCGTATGGGGAGGATGTCTTTTCTGTTGTCTCTTCTGTCCAGAACACACATCCTTTGGTTTAAAATATTGTAATATTTGAGATAACTTTAACCATTTTATCTGCATTCATCATAAACTAATCTCTAACATCAATTTACTGTTGTGTTTCTTCTCTATTTGTACTCATTAATATTCCAAACGTTAATAAAACAAAGATTAGTAGCCTTGCCTATGATCATCTGTGTTCAGGGATGTCAGAAATATTTTCAATTATAGTGCTGAACAAGATGTAATGTAATATACCTGAAAAGGCATACGTTGGTTGTTCGTAATTATTGGTTATATTGAAATTGTATATAAATTTATTATTTTTTAAAATTTATTTACAAATAGCCTGTGGCTAATATAAGTATCAATATCATATTTTGCTAATACAGCAGCCTAACTGCATAATTTTAACAATTGTTAACAATTTAATTCATACAATTTATAATAATGATTCTTTAACAGCTCTTCAAATAACAAAATCAATATAATCAAAATGACAATTATGTAATAGTTCAATTTATATACTTATTAAGAATTCAAGAAAATAATTTGTCAATAATTCTTTAACAATACAAAATATTCTAATATTAAGTTTCATATTTTTTCTATTGACAACTGATATTTCTCAAAATTTTTCAACTGATCCAGATTGCTTTATTTGTTGTAATTCATTGTACATTGCTAGCCTTTTATTAAATATTGTTTCGTAAGCATTGCTGCTTTACATTTTTTTCTCAGAGGAAAGGTTCCAAATTTTTTCTTTCAATATTCTTCTTGTAAGTATCTAGAAACAGCAAAAAAAATGATTCGAACATTTTCAAAAATTACAAAAAGTTAATATTTCAAAACCACAAAAGATTTTTGTGTTAGACAAGGTCTCTTGTAAAAAATCAGCTCTTTAAAAACGATCATGTACAATTTATAAAAAAAACATTTTCTCAAAAACCGCTCCAAATTATTTCTTAACATTTTTCCCACAGATAGAAGAAGGGACACTTAAAAGAATGGTGGGGTGTAATGTTTGTTGAATTCTCTGAAATTTCAAAACTTCCAAATTTAGAAATAATACAAGAAACTATGTGCTGTTATAGCCCAATTAGATTTCGTTTGATATAGGGTTGGAAAAGATCATGATTTTTTTAAAATCAGATTTATTCGATTTAAAAAAGATTTTTTTAAGTTGTATTAGATATTTTTAATTTTAGCCAAAATCGTTAAGCAATTTATTTTTCCTTAATTACTTTAAAAGCACAAAAAAGGTTATTAAAATATCAGTTTTTAAATTTATCATTAAATTATTATATTTAAAAAAATAAAGATACTATATATTTGAGGGGTCCAATGCAATACTCTCCTAATTCACAAAATCTTTAAATTTGAGTTACTTATAGTTTCGTGCTCTTGAAACACTTCTCTTGTGTTCACATTACCAAATAAGCTTGTGCCACTGTCTATTAGCATGAGGTAGAAAATAGGCATTCTTCATTCACAGAAATTTTACCATTTTTTCTGCAATACCACCTTAATCAAAAGCACTTATTGTTCAAAACAACTGAATTCATTGAAAAACTTATAACAATGTTAGGCAGTTTTTCAAATATTAAATTCTACTTAATACTTGTCCTGTTATCCATAAATACGGGGTATAATGGTTGTTACTTGCACACTTTCCCATTAACCCTTTAATGGAAATTAGGATGTGTGCTTGCCACTTAAATATGAATTTTATCAATTCACACATAAATAAAAAGGTTAATATTATTAATACTAGTAAAATGAACTACAATCTTCATTAGTTTTAAAAATATTAATTTTGTTCTTTAAATGCATATTAATAAAATTCCGTTTTTATAAATACTCATCATCTTTAAGATGTACTCTAAGTGGCTTTAGCAAACATTTTATTATATATCTAGAATTATGGACCCCATTGAAGGTTTAAACGTGTTTTTCCCGAAACTAGTTCAGTGTATGTTAGGGTGGTATTGTTGATAAATCAGTTTTTATCAACAGACAATTAAATGCTGGATAAAAACTAATCAATAATCTAAGTCTATTAATTTACAACTCTTCTATAAATTGTTTATTGTTCTTCCTTTCACATGTCTGTTAATTTTATTGTATATTATATTGTATTTTATTTTCTCAAAATTGTTCAATTATGTGAAAAGGTTTATAAGAAATGTAATATATTCTTTATATCAACTTTGTAATTGATAGTAATAACGCTGTAACATTTCGTGGTATGTTCAGCATTTTATCGGTCACCATTAAATTTCACAATTTAGTGCGAAAATTTACATTACTAGTTAGCGATAGTGAACAAATGAATTATGTTGCTGCGGCACATTAAGATATTGGAGGGTTGTGATTGCGATATATCTATTTAAGCAATATTCGTATACCATGATTCGAGAAACAATTGATGCAAATAATTCTCCTGAACCTAAAGATACCTAAAGAAATGATATTCGCTGGGGAAGATGGCACGTCTACTTCCAGTGGCGACTCCCTTTTGCACTCCCTGCTGCCATGCAAGTCTGGGTCTTCCTCTCTTCTGCCTTTCTGTCGGCACCCATTTCAGGACTCGTTTTGGCCATCTTTCGTCTGTCATTCGCATAACATGACCGTACCAGACGATTTGTTTTTTCTCTATTTCGTCAAGGATAGATTTCTTTATTACATTTTTAAACTGTCGTATTAATATTACAATGAACAATAATTATCCCAGAAACGAATATGATTTACTTTCCTTCCGAACTGTTTGAATCATTTGTTTTGTACATGGCCATGTTTTCTTCTTAATAAACATTTGAGTTGCGATGAATCGATGGTCATTTATTTACAGTGCAAAGGATTTTAAATTTCTTAACCTACAGGTAGGTACAAGTGCACTTAGCAAACTTATAGGGTTGCATGTTAACAAGGATTAAAGACGCGTCACCGATAAAATATTAGAGTTTAATAATAATGACAAAAATGCCATGTTATATCCAATCCTAGCCTCAGTTTAGGGAACTGTTCTACATTTACCTGATATTCCTTGTCAACTTACGCAATGTTGCTGGTGGCATCGGAATGGGATAAACAATGATGAGAAGAAGTAGTATTTTCCTGTTGTATGTTTAGATTTTTTAAATTCATTTTAACTTACAGAAGTTTAGAATGGTTTGCAAATTTGAACTCAGCACATCAAAATTAAGCATAATCAACTGTTGAAATTTGTTCTGCAAATCATTTGTATGGCAGTTTCCCATCAAATATCATTAAGGGGAAAAACATTTCACTCAAATTCAAACATTCCCTTAAAAATTGTCTTGCTAATGAGTATGTTGAAACGTGTTGCTTATTGCCTAATTAAAGCTATCACTATTTTCTTGTTCCTTAAAATCATATTAATAATGGTTTTTGTCACTACCATCTTGATCTTCACATTTATCATTGTTTCTTTTTGGTCCTCATCTCATACTGCGTCGTACATTTTAGGTCCCTGAAAGTTCTGCACCTTGAATTTGTTCATTTTGCAGCTGATTCCACCTATGACAGTGGCGTAACGTTCGGGCCCGCATTGCGGGCGGGCCCAGGGCAGAGAGGGCCTACTTTTAGGCTGAAGGTTTTTCAATTGTAAGAAATATTAATTACTGGATAGTTTCTCTGATACTTTGCGATAGTTGATACAATTAAAAATCGCTTCTTTCAGTGAACAATATTTTTCCGCCTCGGTAGCTTATGCTTTCTGTTTGTGAATTAATAAGGGTAAGCAATTTAGTTAGGTTTATAACAGTCTTAACTTATAATTAATTAAATACTAATGGCAGTTTTTCACTATTAATTATAGATTGATGAATTCGAATCTGTTAAAGGATTTTTTAAGGTACTAACACTACTTGTGTTTGTCATACACTTTATAAAGGGGGCCCGGATAAAAGTTTTGCGAGCGGGCCCGCACTCATTTCGTTACGCTACTGGCCTAAGAACATCCTCTTCTGAATCTCCTATCGCGCTCATGTTCGTGACCTCTCGTTCTTTAACAAAACATACTTGAAATTCGCATCGGTTCGCCTGATCGCATTGTGAACTACATCTGCGTTTCGCGGGCAATACGGAAGAGAATCGCAATATTCCAAGTTGGTAAGTTTTGGCTTAGAAAATATGTGTTTAGCATTTTCTTTCTGTCGTTGCGTAACATGCGTAATTCTATTGCGAATTATTACGATTCCATCTCTTGCAAATTGCAGGTTCGCAATCGCCAGTCGAATAGGCTTCGCGCGGCATCGTGAAACAAAATCTCGGCAACGATTTTATTCTTTTGCACGTTTCATTTCACTCCAATGCAATTGGTTTGAGATTCTCTCTCCATTCAAGAATATTGGTTTGGATCTCCTGGTAAATTCGGTATATATATATATATATATATATATATATATATATATATATATATATATATATATATATATATATATATATATATATATATATATATAATGTGTGTGTGTGTAGGTATAAATACGCCTGGTATGTATCGCCTTTGCAACTATTGTAACCTCTGCATTCGAGTTTCTTGATAGGCAGAGGCAGTGTATAAACATAATAAATTTATTCTAACGGATTTGGCTTAATCTGAATGTAAGACTACCCCCATTTTTCTAGTAAGATATTTAGGGGAAAACTTAGTCTGGTAAATAAGATATATTCTGGTATATAATAAATATTCTAGTAAGTAAGATAAGTCTTTTTTACTTTCTCACTCTTAAGAAGGTACTTCGTAAGAAGAGAATGTTCTGTAATGCTGCGTGAAAAAACGGCGAATTTTCGGCAGAAAAAAACTTCTTACAGGGCCCTAGTCACGAAATGTGGATAAATTCAGTTGCTAAATTTAGAAAAAAGAAATCTCTAACACGTGGTGTAGCCACAATCCGTGTTTTGTGCGTCCTTGATACCGAAAAGTTGATTGACGGCAAAACGTGTCTGTCCGTCTGTGAACAACGTTAGCGGCCAAACCGTTTAGCCGATTTTTTCTAAAACTGATATTCCCCGATCGATCTAGCTGATGTCACTGCCCCTAGAATTTGACTCCGATATTTGAATTTTGGAGGGTACTCTATATGAAGCCGCTGGGACATTAAAAAATAAAGGCGCCATCGCTTTTGATTAAATTTTGTTGTTGGATAGTCAAAAGAACGTTTAAGAAAACGGTGCAGGTCTCATGTTGGTTAAAAATTATAATTTATGGAATAAAATTTTATTTTTTTCGGTGTCATCCTACAACTACGATTATGAAGATACATATTTTCTTAATGAAATGTGTTCATCAAAAACAGATCTTCAATTGTTATGTTGAATTTTATGAAAATATGAGTATTTTTGTAGTAATTTGGCGTCAAACAGACGCTCGCTCCTTATTTCCTACGCTTTAGAAGTGTTTTGAAGAAGTTGGATGCTACGTAAGTAAGAATTTGTATATTATTTTATATTTCTTTGTTCGTTTCTTCTTCGAGCTTTTGTTATAACATTAAAAATAATCTTGTAGAATATTTTTAAAACCTAGGTATTTTAAATTGCGACCTTTAATTGAGTTAAATATGAAAACGAATAGATGATTTCGCGTTGCTTAGTAAGATATGGGAGTGAAAAGTAATGCGTGTAAAATCTGAGTAAATTTGTCGAATATAAAATATATTTTTCTATCCATTTTCATTTTCTTACTAGTGATTGTAACAATGCTAATTGGCAAAATGTGTATCCCATATGAATTAGCTTTCTTTGTTGTTTGTTACCCATTGTTGTAATCCGTACTGTTAACAGAAGGCGAAAATGACTGCTGCCTTTTCTTTCGTTTTAATATAAACTAATAATTTTCTTTACGGCTTAAATACGCATCGTGCATCGTTGGTACGTTTATGTAGAACGTGAATACTCTGAATTCAATGGAAGAAAGCTGTTTTCGTTTAAGAATTTTTCAAATGGTTGTTGAAATGTAAGACAGAAATTGGCATGTTATAATATTGCATAGCCATTGACAATATCGCGAGAAAGTACGTGTTGTTGTAGCACCATTAGTTTTACTTTCTCGCCCTCCCTTCGTAAGAAGAGAGAGGATTGTAATCGGGCGCCGGGAAACGGCGAATTTCCGACAAAAACTCTAATTGTCGCGCCACGGCAACGAAAAAGTGGATAAATCTTGTTCCTAAGAAGTAAATTACTTTCTCGCAGGTAATAATTGAACTGCCGACGGGATAAACATATCCCTTTCTCCTCTCCCCTCTAACGAAACGAGGGAATAATACATTATCTATCTATATTTCTAATTTACATTGCGAAGAAATTCAAGTGCAGCCTCTGACCATGTGAGATATAGTGTTTTTAGGTTACGTTAGATACTCCAAACTCGGGAAAAATCCAAAAACATTTAATCAGTTTTGATTTTTAATGAAAAATTCAATTATTTGATTGTGTTATTCTGCCCTTTCTCATATCGCGTCTACAGACTTAATTTTCATACTCGGCGCGTCTCTGCTTATGACACAACTGACGTCGTGCCACTGCAAGGCTCCAAGAACAGGCTGCCCGTCGTTAAATATTTGATATTCACGCGTTGCGCTATGGACATTTTTGATATTCTTGTTATGTAAAGAATTGTTGTACCGTATATATGCTACTATTTCAGTATATTATTGCAATATTCGTGAACATTTTTTGTTAAAATATTTAATTTATTGCAGAGGTATACTAGAGTATTTTACTCGTATTTGTTGCTCATGAGCAGTGTGCGGGCCAAAGTGTAGGTTTTTAGCATTTCTACCGCTGAGGGCACTTGTACAACATACAGATAAATATTTAATCCATTTTATTTAAATACAGTGGTGCACCGCAGGGGAGGGGTTCCAACATCCTCCCCCAAGAAGTCAGTGATCCATATTGAAAAATATTGCTTTAACTAATTTTCTATACTAACGACCTGTATCCCCCCCCCCCTCCTGACGAAAAATAATGGGTGCTTCTCTGCATAAATAAGATTTTACGTTTCACTTAAACTGCATGTTTAGATCTGGACCAAGTGCATTTTAGCAAATATCGAAATTATAATCCAGTTTTTTCTCACTGCAGTGCCTCTGACCGGGAGGCCATAGAGTTGGAGTCCCGACGGTGGCAATATTTTCGACGCTAGCCAGATTGCTGGGACGAATTCAGCCGCTGTGTGGAGGAGAATTCTAGCGGCCGGCTGCTCTGTTCTGTACTTTTCCGTGGTTTCTCCGATCAATACCAGGCGAATGCCAGAGCATTTCTTCCCGGGATTCCGCGCGATCTTTCCTTCCTCTTTCTTTCCCTAACACTTACACTACTCTACAACACGTCAGGCGGGCAGTTAAGGAGTTAGAGCTTGTCCCGATGGAGGCGGTGCCCCACTGGTGGAAGATATCTAGACGAGAAAAGCCCTGCAAGTCGACGTGTAAGTCGGCGCAGGATCTCTCAATCTACTGGGAAAGAACACCGCCAGCTCCCATCATGAAACATGCACTGCACTTACGATACAAATTACCATAGCCTTTGACGCGCCGGGAAAAACGAAATAATCATTCAGTCAATCGATTTTTTTTCTACGGAATTGCAGCTTTTCTTCATTTTGGATCGTTTATCCTTTGAAAGTTACTAGATAGCAGAACGGAGATAATGTCTCATCTGTCCGTTTGAACTGTGGATGTTTCCCATTCAATTCGGAAAAATCAATCCAAAAAATACCTCCGTACATCTCCCATTGTTTGGTGTTAACTAATTTCATACCTCATTTACTAGTTAGTCCATTTTTGGAACCAGTGAGTCGCACTATGCAATGGTAGTTGAATTTCGTGTCAAAGCCCATTAAAATTTCAATGGCATACGATATCGCGCCACGAGCTATTGGACGTGAAACGCCACTCAAAACTCTGCCCCAGAGTTCTTAAACTCTTTCTTCCTCGACATTTATTATATTGTTACAGATTCTCTGATCTCTGTTAAAATGCGTATCCATTTTGAAGCAATTACTCAAGAATTTTGTTGCTGAGAGTTTCAAGTACGATACAGGTTGTTTCGAAAATAGTTTGCCAAAGCAAACGGTTCTAGCTTATGACGAAACGCTTGTCACTCAGGTGATGTCTTCTCATTCATTGAATTAATCGGAAGCTTGCGGCTCATACGCAGTTTCTGTGAAACGTATGTGATGAATAGAGCCCGGAACTTTGGGAAAATGCCTATTTATTGTTTCGATTTTAAGACCTTTAACAATAGAAATAATTTAACTGTGGAGTTGTTTCAAAAACATTTTCATTTCCCCTATTTTAGCTTCTGAAATCTAGTTTTAGTATTTTACTTTATTTAGCCATTTTCTTTCTTTTTCGACATTATTTTTCCTTTTTCTCCTGGCGCCGATCTTCATCAAACTCGAAATATACTTGGAGTACGCAATGTCAATGTCGCGTTTTGTCTTTCAGTGCAAGTGGAGGCTCCAGCGCCACACAGTGTTAAAAATCTAAAAAAAGGAAGAGATACCAATCAAGATTTTTTAATTTCTTTCTTTCATGCCGACAGACTTTGTTCGCTCGCATCACATCATTTAAATATAGCCTCCGATCGCTTTCTAAGACAGTTCTCTGTTCATGATATACGATGCAATCCGTCTCAGTGCTGGTAATTACAAAATTGTGAAGAACGAAAACTATAATGACGTTTTCACTGACCACATTCCTAGATTCAAAAGTCCACAATAGCACTTCTTAGAGACATCGTCACGAGGGAAACAAATTCGTAGTCGTCATATCAAAATTCAGTGTGCTTCTAAGAATATTTTTCAATTGTGAAACTCAAACTGCAGGTGATGAAACGACACCTGCTTTTTTGCATTATCGGAAATAGTGTCGTAATATTGAAATGTATAATTGTTTTTAGTATGACAGAAATTAACATTTCTGCCGTATTAAAAACTCAGTTACGAAAAAGTCCAATTCGACCAGTTCAAACGAAACGCCTGTGGTGTTTATGTGCGTTTATTTCAATAGCCAGGAACAGTAGTCATTTCTATATTTTACAAATGAAACAAATATGACTAAATTTAACTCTTACAGTATTTGCAGCACATTATACAGAAAGGAAAGAATAATATTTCACACCAACTTCCCTTGATTACATCAAAGTGAACTAATAATTTCTTAATACCATAATTATGTTTAGTTTGTACGCCCTGATTTTTGGAAAATATATTGTCAGTGTTGTTTTGAATAGTTGTTACTACTTAAGGATGATTGCAAATTTTACTGTTTTACTGTTGTATATGTAACAAAAACATTACTAATAACCACGTTGTTGATATGACTAAAAATGAACTAAAAAGCAAACAATTTTCCCCTAGAGTCAAAAATTATCATTTAATTTTGGGGAGTGTTTCACATTTTTCCTTTGGTTTTTGCGTTTTCCCATAAGAACTTATATTAATTGTTTCTCCTGGTACGGCCTTGATGTTTGGGAAATATGAGCTGGAACATTTTTTCCCCTGAAGCATAAAATTAGCCTATCATTTTGGATGCATTTTCGTTGTCTTGTAACGATGGGAAATTGTATTTTCTAGTTTGAATTTAGACATAAGCTAGCAGCGCCCACGACTTTGAGAAAACCAAAAGAGCATAAAATGCGGGGAAAAGCATTTAATTAGCACCTTTAATTTTGGACGTGGTTTGGTTGTGTGTGGTTTTTGAGCGCTGCTGGCTTTAGCTGAATGTTCGGCCCTAGCGTTAATCACAGACTGACAGACAGGCAAACGTTTTACTAACAAACAATTTTTCGGTATCAAGAACACAAGAATACACAATGTATTAGAGGAAGTAATGTACTGTATATTGGAACAAGATTTTCCACTTTTTGATTACTAGGGTCTGGAATTTTAGTTTTCCTGTCGGAATTCCACCGTTTTTCGGCGCACAGTTACAATGCTTTCTCTTGTTACGAAAGACAAGGAAGTAAAAATAATAAAATATAAATGTATTAAACCATTTTTTCAAAACTTTTGTTCATATTCTTTGCCAAATGATTATTTTCGTAATTTATTAGTAATTCGGCCCTGTTTTGGAATTTCATATTATTCCCAGGAATGAAAATCGAACATTTCGGCAAATAAAATTTGTGACTGAAAATTTGTCTGCATTTGTAAAACTTTTAAACGATAATCATATAAAAATAATAAAATATGGTTGTAGTGAACGATATTTTTAGAAGTTTTGCTCGTCTTCTTGGCCAAAGGTTTATTTTGTAATTTTTGTGCAATTATTTGCCCTGTGATTATGTTCTGTACTGTTTATTATAAAAAAATTGAAGGGAATCGATGAAGCGACCCATTCTTTTTAAAATATGCCGATTTAAGAAATAGTCCGGGAATGTCTGACCTAAACCGTTCATAGGATTTTCACCAAAGTGGATATTCCCTGATTGGTCTGCTGATGTCTGGGCCCTTCGAATTTAGAACAGATCTTATAGTTTTGAGAGGTTCCTTACTTGAAGCGCCTTTCCGAAATTTTGTAAACATTGTTTCAAACAATATTTGATTGATTATTTCCTAGAATAGCACAAAGTACTCACATTCAAACGACGTATGCTCGATTTTCCGTAAAACCTCTGAATTTTATAAAATTACGAAGGTTTAATTCGACAACGATGCCCTCTTGTAACTACTTTATTGAAATTTGAGATTTTGTCTGAATGAAATATGTTCTTCAATATTAGATCTCCAAATATTATACGTAAGTATATGTCCTCATCGTTTCGAAACTGAAAAATAGTTACTTCTTCACTGATGATAGAATTATTCTTCACAAGAAAGAAGCTGCAAACAGTACAATATCTGATGTTTTAAACAAATTAATAGTAAACCAAGAGAAAACGGCATCAATGTTTTTTAGTGCCAAGTAACATATTTCTGCTGTATAACTATTTCTATACAAGTGGAGACTGTACCGAGCATCAAAAAAGTAAATAATATTGATTGTAACAATAGTTTAATGCATTAATTACTATTTGTACAGGATAATTCAAATATTTTCTAAATAGGCCTGCAACAAATATTGTACCTCGACTTAAATATTCCCCATCTCGTTGGTGCTTTTTTTTTAGCACAGTGGGGATTATAGTTACTCAAATAATCGTTCTACATGTCCTCGCGGCAGGTAGTCGACTTCTTCGTGTAGGACATTATAGGGATAATGGCCAAATCTGTTACTCATTTACCTAGCCATAGTTTTTATTACGGAAGATAATATTTTCTTAAAAAATCTTATTTCTTATCTTTCTTGCCAAAAACGCTCGTTTCAAACGGTATTTATAATTCAACTTAATATGTATCTGAGTTAGGATTCCAGAGAATGTGTACAGATTGCACTTCTCTCCACAATTTCTCACATATAGATTTTAACGGTTCTTTCCTTTTTATAAGTGAATAATTACATTTATATATTTTTTTTAAAAGAGTATTTTTCGCGGAATATTTTAGTGAAATCGTGACAGTTAAAAAAAACACGTGAACAAATTATCAAAATCGGTTCCAATTATGTCTTTAGTGTTTTTGTTGGAGTACAGCTAAGTTTGCCAAATAATATGACAAGGTCAGATTGACAGGATAAAACCTGTGGAATATCGAAAATTAGAGAAGTTCAATTTTTTCAAATCTGTTGTACTTCTTTAGTATTGAAGCTAAATATTTGTTTCGTTTTGCAAGCTGTTCCTCAGTATTAGATATGTAAATCATTTAAGATCAAATTTTTAAAATATTAGTAGTTTTTGCGTAATTTGTGTTAGATACACTACAATACTCAGAATTCATGGCCTCCTCCTCCTGGCACATGATTCGGTAGCGTTGGGGTCTTCTCTGGCTTCATGATAATTACGCTTTAGTCAAATCTCACCATTCGCAAGCATTCTCGCCTTCTACGTACATCCGTAGTAAAGAGAATTAATTGTAAAGCTGCAGCGGAGTGTGACGATTTTTTCATCACAAAAACTCGTAATATGGGACGCTGATATCGAAAAATCTGATAAATTTTATTCCTACATATAGTAAATTACTTGTTACTCATTTTGTAGTCAGATTCCAGATTTTTGTTAGTCGTCAATACAGAAAACTTGTTTTACAGCAAAGCGACTGTCCGTGTGTCCATGTGGAGTGAACACTAGCGTCTAAACCATTCTGACGATTTTTTTCAAATTTGTATTCCCTCACTGATCTGGTCGAACTGGAGGCCCTGCGAATTTGAAACGGGTGTTTTTATTTTTTATGGTACTTTTCAAGAAGCTATGGCCCTATTAAAATTTTCTCGAAATTGGCTTCTAATTTTGGGGTATTTTTTCCCTGATAAAGCTGAGGGCGTTTAAAATGGGGATGATCTCATTTTCACTAAACTCTATGAATTTTCGAAAATTGAAAAAAATTCAAACTTTTTTTACCGTGTTCCTACAACCACAATACTGAAGATGGAGATTTTTCCCGTAACAAAATCTGTTCTTCAAAGACATCTTTATATAAGGCCATGAGCAATTTTCAGAAAATGACAAGTTTGCGCGTAATTTTGCGTGAAATATTGGCAATTTGTGAACATTTCTTTTAAACGACTCTAAATGTTTTCTTTATTTTTTTCCTACTATAAGGCAAAGGACGGACCATTTCCAACAAACTCTGTTTTTTAAAAGGAAGTTATATTTCAATGCTTGTTATTATAATCTTTTTCGTTTGCTAATTTTTTGCGAATGTTCCAATGTCGAAATACGTTGTTAACTCACGTATGACTCCACAACTCACATTTGTGCTGTCGAAAACTTCAATAATATTTAGGCGTAGTTTCACTGTATTTTCTGAATGTTTTTTTCTTTAATCTAATGAGTTGACATTGTCCATTCTATTTTTGTCGACCAAAATACACGAATTTTCCCATGGCCTTTTTTGGAGGGTGACTTATTTTCGTATCTATCATCATTCTGGAGAAAGAAGTAATATTCGGAGAATTAAAAAATAAAATGCGAGTTATAAAGGATGTGATCTAGACGTCGTGTCGTGAGTGACTTGTAGTGGCGGAACAATGCTTACTATAATAGTTACCATGCTATCTAGATGTATATTATTTCACAATGTAACATAATAGATTGTTTATGGAATGGCGATTTAACTTTATGTCGATGTCAAAGAAAACGAATGCAGTTTAGAATTGAGAATTGATTTGTATATTCCGGTTCCCTCGAATATTTCAATTTCTCCTCGATAATTTTCCACGATTTAAAAATAACAGATCAAAATTCACATTGCAGTTCGTTTCTAAACAATTCGTTGCTTTCTTCAGACACTGTATCTGGTCATCACTTATAATTCAACTGTGGATACAATTGTTATAGTTTTATAGAAACAGTAGAAGTTGTTCGACAGGGTTCAAACCTTTTTTTTTTTTTTGCGTCATTTTCAGCTAGTGATTCATTACTTCTTTGTTCTGGAAAGGCAAGTTTTGTTTATGTTGGTCGACAACAGCCCTTACGCAATGTAGGATATAAATAATTCAGGTTCATAAGTTCTCTATAGATCATCAGAGTCCCGACATGCGGGCTTGCGAGGCCAGCTGCGTAGCTGGATCGAATGTAACCACTGTTTGGAGAATAATTCTAGCGGTCGCCTGTTCTGATCGGTAGATTTCCGAGTTTTTTCAATCAAGCTCAGGCGAATGATGGAGCAGAACCTTAACAAACGGGCCATAGAGTCTAGAGCTTGTCATGGCCGAGGCAGTGCCCGCCTGTGGGCCACTACTGACCATGCAGCACATTCCTCTCTCCGAGGTCCAGTCGTATTCTATCCTCGAAAGATCACCGTGTGAAATTATGGGGATCATATGCTTGGCTGCATCCTTTGGTTAAGACCAGATTGTTGGCATTGACTATCAATTAGGGTGGATAGAATGATATTATTATTATTATTACTATTCTTATTATTATTATTATTATTATTATTATTAGAGGGTGATGATGAAGTGTTAAAATGACTAGGATGGTGGTAGGAGGTGTTAGTGGGATTTTGGAACCATCCGACCATTCGCCTTGTGACCGAGGGAAACCAGGAAACCCCGGTCAGGAGGTCGGCCCGGAGATCGACCTCCCGATTGCGAATCCAGCGCGCTACGCACTGAGCCACTTGGCTCGGTATGTGTATATATATATATATATATATATATATATATATATATATATATATATATATATTGTAAAATACAGACAATAACTATTAACGTTTATTTAATAAAACTTACTTACAATCTTGTGCTGCAATATTGTACTATTTGCCTTTTGTTGCGTCTCAATTTTGCATGATTTAGAATTAAAAATGTAATCCTTTGATAGAACCTGGAAATTAATGAACGAATGATAAGTTATAATGATTCTGATGTGAAATGAATGGTGGTATAACGTAATGAGCGGCAGGGAAATCGGGAGAACCCTGAGTACACGTATTGGGAACCTGCTTTGTCCAGCTCCGTTTTACTCCGATGAACCAGGCTTTGAACTCCAGTACCTTGGGATGGAATCTCTTGTCCCGGTTCCTTACGTTGTTAGATCATTATGTTTCTAAACGGTCAGGGATTTCGGAAACTCTCTGCAAAGATACTCGACACTGGCCCCTAATTTGAAATGTTTGTTCCTGATAACATCTTGTAAATTGACGTGAAATCTCTAAAGTAATATCAGTATGTAGAATAATCTACGTTAGTAACGTTTGTCAGTTAAAGTCAAGAAACCATTACAATAAAAATCTACGTTAGTGTTAATATTTCCCACGCAGTTCTCCATACGTGGGTCAAATTGCGCCTTCGGTGGCATTTGTAATGAACCAACAACAGATTTCTATCAGGTATACGTATTTCTAATCGTCGTTTCCATTGAAAGTCTTTTTATGCTGTTATACTTATTTGGAACCTCGAGACATTCGTTTTCGAGTTTCGTGCTAGTGTCGATTATTAGATCGCCACTTTTATAATTTCATAACCATTTTTTTTTTTTTTCACAGATTCACTAGTCAATTTTTCAATGTAGCCTGTAACATACTAGAAATTTGAATAGACATAGTGGTTTCTTCTTCCCGAATAAGGCTTCTTATGTAAATTTCCATGTTGAAAATATTGACTCTCGCCAATATCCGGACCTCCGAATACAAAATGCATGAAGTTGAAAAACTTTGACCGAAAGTACAAACTTTTAGAATTGCCAAAAACGTGACAATTTTTAAGTTTGTACGTAGTGAACACACCAAGACAGATGCGACACAACTTTATTATCGTCTGGGACCACACGCACTGATTCAGTATATTATATCGCATCTGATTGCTTAATTTCTGAGGGCAACTTTTTACTTCGTGTTACGAAGTACGTAGTGACGATAATGTATTGTAGTAGTGCGACGAATATCGGCGAGTTTTCGACAGAAAAACTCGTATTATTGGACTCTTGTAACAAAAAAGTGGATAAATCTTGTTCCTATATGTTGTAAATTACATACGTTGTGGGTCATATATGCCGAAAAATCGATTGACGGCAAAACGTCTGTCCATCCATGCACGTCTGTGGTCAACGCTAGCGCCTAAACCGTTTAGACTATTTTGCCCATAGATATTTCCCGATCGCTCTTTGTGAACTCGAGACCCTGCAAGTTTGGAATTGATATTTTGATTTTTGAGAGTATTTTCCACGAAGCCTCAACATTTTCCAAATTTTCTCAAAACTGTCCTTTTTATATTAAACTTTGCCTTCAAAGATCGTGGAGTTCGCTTAAAATTGCGCAAGTGTCATTTTCTTTGAAATCTCTAAATTGCGTTTTAGAAAATTGCAAAAGTTCAACATTTTTTCGGTGTCTTCCTTCAACTATAATACTGAAAATTGTATTTTTTTCGTGAATGAAATCTGTTGTTCAATGATATGGAAAGGCTTCAAATTGTTTATATCAGCACATTATGAATTGAATCTTAAAATTATATTGTTTTGACATGTTTTCAATTTTAAATTTCAGATACTTGATGATGGGCGCAACTGACGCCCGAAACGTTGTGTGA
Organism: Gryllus longicercus; assembly: GCA_038098605.1. Classification (NCBI taxonomy): domain Eukaryota; kingdom Metazoa; phylum Arthropoda; class Insecta; order Orthoptera; family Gryllidae; genus Gryllus; species Gryllus longicercus. The sequence continues at coordinate 77,477 of JAZDUA010000774.1, forward strand.
ATTGTTATTTTTGTGGTAATAATAAGCTTAATGTTTGATGTGTGTATATTTATTTGACCTTCAAGTGGCTTAAGCTCATTTAAGGCTATTTTTGTTGTAGAAATAAGAATAAGTCAGAATTTATATATATATATATATATATATATATATATATATATATATATATTTATATTTGACTTGTTGAGAAATATATTGTAATTTGTACCTTCTCATGACGAAATCAGAGATCCGACCAATTAGTATTAGTCTGGGTTTAATATTTTCTTTAAATAGTGTGAAATTAAAAATCATTTTTAGGAAAAGATAAAAAAAAACCACTGAAAATAGGGAAATTTGCCCCAAGACGTGTGTGGCTAGGGCCACCCTGACATTCATCGCTCTTCACAAAGTCACTACATTCCAGTGATATCGTCAGAATGATATAAATTCGGAGCTATGCAACTTGGGAATGCGCAATTTTTTTTGTATTCTGTAAAACCAAAATTAAAAAGTCGTTTAGAAGACAATGAGAATATGTGGAAATGCAAGTTGCTTTCACAGTATCGCATATTTGGGTAAAAAAGGCGAGCGAAGAAATATAAGAAGTGGGACTAAAGTCATTGAACATTGTTAGCCATTTGGAACCTCTGGAGGAGAAGCTGGAGAGAACCTCTTATCTTTTCTTGAAAGAGAAGTTTACTTTTTAAATTATACCAACCGCGCTTGTTAATACCTTTTTTTTTATAACTCAACTACTGATACTAAGAGAGTGAGGTAGGGATTATGGAGCTCAAGAAAACGTGCGCATATTATACTTTTTTCCCATACGTCACTTACAGTTTTAGTGTTTTTTACTATAAAAAATTAAAGTGTATTTATTTTAAAAAAATAATTGTCTTCACTAGAAATTTTCAGATGTGTAGTTCACCTTCCATAAGGAAAATATTATGCGGCTGATGAACCGGAAGTGTTAACACTGATAATTTGACGTAGTGGTGGTTGTGATATACAGGAAGATGTTCAAGAATTATTATACCAACCTCCAAACCCACAAACATTGCAAATAACAGACGTGCAATTTCAGTTGTCTCCGCTAGTCATCGTTGTCTACCTTGTCATGACACGTCAGTTATCAGTCGTTTACTATTGCGAGTGCTATTGAGGAGCAACTTTACGACAGGAGGTAAATGAATTTTTTTGTAATTTGCCACATTTCACTCCCGATTTGTTTATTTCATAGAATGTACTACTATTGCTGCAATTATATTATTTAAATTATATTACTTCTGCGCTATAATTTTCAAAGTATTTTTTAAAATCGTTTTCATTTACAGATTAGGATTTTCGAGGAATATAATTTCCAAATAGTTGTTTTGAATTAGTATTTATGTTAGCTACAGTACCCTACCAAAGCCTACTAGCACATCACACTACCAAATGGGCCACGGACCGCGCGCCATCTATCCTTCCCATTCCTTGCTCCGCTGCTGCGAGATACCTGCATTGTCTAATAGACTTCACATTAAAAATACTTTAAAAACAATACTGTAGTGTTTCTTTCCGTTTGCTCTACGGCCCAGTTCGGGTCTTGGCATAACATCTGCAGATTCGTTACTGCCGAATTCTTTCGCACTATACTGGTCGTTACTTTGGTGGGAGTTACCTCACAAAACTTTGAACTACTGTACATTATGAAATGCCACATATTAAAACGCTCCTGTAAAATAAATGAGTTTTAACAGATTCAGATGCGATTTACGGAGTGTAATTGTTGTAAAGGCTGCTCCACACATTCGGCATTCGCCGAGCAGCAATCTGCTGCTCTCCCAATACCGAACAGCTGATGTGTTCGACGAGTGTTCGCTTCCTTTTGTACGTCCAAAAGACCGACACGCGGTGGGTAGGGCGAGTACTGAATGTTCGTCATTCGGCAAATTGCTAGCAACTCATCCAGACTACTTGTGATTCCACGAGCTGTTGCTCGCTTCTGGAGGAATAGCGAATGTGTGGAGCCGCCTTCACACGGAACGCAATACATTTTCACCCATGCAGTAAAGTTTTCAAGCATAAAAGTAAACGTTCTTTTAAATAGCTTATTTATTCCGAGATCTTGAGCTAATAGCGAATCGAACAAAACTTTTCGCCGTCTTGGAAATGCTATAGTTCTCTCACAATTTTAACCCATTACCGGCATTATATATTAATGTTCTCACAGTGAGTAGAAAGAGGAGGAAAATTGTCAATTACGGAACTACTAGTTTTATGAATTAAAGAGATTTCTCGTGCTCCCATTAAATCAACGGAATGAAATAGCGTATTTCCTTGCCCCATTGAATTGATCCGCCTGACACATCGAACCCATCTTCCGTTGAGGAAAACGGGAAGAAGTGTGAATAGCTGAATCACATTGAAAGGCGGAGTGATGATATTCGCCAGTCGCTCTCATTTTATTCCTTGTTGGGAGTCTCCGTTATTACAAGGACGTAGAATAGATTTGAATAATATTCGGTCAGCATGTGTGACTAGAGTGAATATTGGATGTTGAGTTCAATTGAATTTATATTGCCGCCGTAATTAGTGACGATTCAGCGGAACGGCTACGATTGCTCAGTAGCAGCATTGCCATTGCCTGTATACTGTCGCTGACCGAGAGGTTCGTGTCCCTACGGTGGCAGAGTTTCGATACTAGCTACATAGAGCTAGGTCGAAATCACTGTCTGGAGAAGTCTAGCGGCCGGCTGCTCTGGTCGTTAGTTTTCTGTGATTTCTCTTACCAATTCTTGGCCAGAACAGTACCTTAACAAACATACCACGAATCGCACGCAATATTTCCTTCCTCATAATTATCCCTTCGTCTCTCTTTTTCTCTTACACTCATACACACACTTACATGCACTACCCTACTACACATGATGGGAGTCCTGGCTGGGGCGGTCACCCGTTAGAGGGGATATCTGTCGGGACAAACCTCGCAAACCGATGTATAGGTTGACTACGGATCTCATTTTCCAACGGGGGAGAAACAGCAGTTGCTTTTATAAGTTCGTTTTGTAGTGACAACACCCCAGCCCAAGTAGTATGGGTTACCTCACTGGCTTCCTAAACCCGAATTCAGGGGTCCAAAGCAGCTGGGGGTGGTGAATTTTCAAAGGGTGAATAATTCTTAGTGTATTGTGTCACGCTGGTGCGGTTTGAAAAGTAAGCCTATCTAAATGCCGAGCAAAATTAAATCTTCCTACAAACCTCCGCAATTTGTAAAGTTACAAAACGTGCGAGAAAGTATGTGCTTTTGTAGCTGAGAAGTCAGCTATTCTTTCAATAGTCAAACATTTATAACTACTACCAAGTAGCACTTAGGTCGCACCAGTGGTTTGAAATTGAGAAATGGGAAACATATTCCCACGTAATTGTCAAAACGTACAACTCTGAACCGGTGATGACATGCAAAATGTAACCGTCACATGGGCTCTTAACTCCTAGAGGCTGGTCGAAGAGTTGACTGTCTCATTAGCTGAAATTGTTAAAGCAACTGGGCGTACACCGCGTGATCTATGTTCAATAGCTAGCTACGAAGGTCAAGTCTTTGAACAGTGAAACATCATTTATAATAATTACGTCCATAAGGTCGCAACAGTAGTTGGCAAATGCGAAATATATTACCACGTAATTGTTAAAACTTTCAACGGTACCAGGTGATGGAATGTAAATAAGTTTTTCACGGAGGGGGAATTTGCTGAGACTGATTCTTCTGTGATGAAGTCATGAGCCAGCACTCTCGAAACCAAATTGTATCAGAGCGTGCCTTTGAATTGATACACACTTCGCCACTGAATTCTAAGCTATACACACGATGCAATATAATGCAATGCAGTTCAGTACAGAGCAGTTCAATGCAAAATAATGCAATACAATACTCGAACATGACAATGCAATATTCCACTTTCCATACATTCCAATATTGTGATACGTTTTTACTGTCTCCCCTTACTTCATAAGAAGAGCAACTATTGTAATCGTGTGCCGGAAATATGTGATTTTTCGACAGAAGAAAATCTTATTGTCTGGCCCTAGTAACGAAAAATTACTTTAATCTTGTTCATCTATGTAGCAATTAACTTCCTCTGTCATATTCTGCAGTCAGACTCAATGCTTTGTGGGTCTTTGATACCGAAAATTCGATTGACGGCAAAACGTCGGTCCGTCTGTCTGTCTGATGAACGCTAGTGCTTTCATCATAGTTCAGCCGATTTTCTCCGAAATTGATATTCGCGATCTATGTGAACGAACTTGTGGTTTTGGAAGTTTGGATATTTCGTCTTTTTGGAAGTACTTTTCATGAACAACACTTTTCTTGAAAACTAACACAAGCGCAAAGGGCACTTAAGAGAATGGCACAGGACTAATTTTCGTTGACATCCCTGACTTTTCGAAAATTGCAAAAATTCAAAACATTTTCGGAATTTTCCTACAACCACAATTTTAAGACTGTTCTTTAGAGACAGATCTTGAAAAAAGGTAATAAAGCTTAAATGTTTTTAATCGAGTAGTTTTTGAATGAATTGTGTTTGAAATTAATGCAATTTATAAAAAAATATTTTTCTCGAAACCGGCTTCAAAGTATTTCTTTAATTTGTTTCAAAGGAAAGAGTCAATGAAGCTTAAAAAAGTGGCGCAGTATTTACGCAGGTGTTTACGGCGAACTCTTTCTTTTTCGAAAATTGCAAAGCCTAAATTAGCATTCCAAGAATGCAATATTGATGATACATTCTTGTTAATGAAATATACCCTTTAAAACTAGATCTTGAAATAATGTAAATTTCTGAATTCTTGAAAATTGCAAATATAAAAGATCAACGTTTTGTACGAATTGAGAAGGTTGATTTCCGGCATTTTGCTGGTGATGTAATGACGTGTTTGTCGTGTTTACTCTCAAGGCGGCGGTCACAGTAGAGCCGATTTTGCCCATTTCGATCGGCCAGCGTCGGACGGACAAAACTAAACGAAACAAATCTTATCTGACAGCCAATGTTTCCGGACGCCGTCGGAAGAGGTCGACAGGATTTACTATGATTATTTCCATCTACCGTCACGTGTTTGAAGGAATCGGACGAAAATGTCCGATGTCGGCCGACCGAAATTTCACAAAAAATCGACTCCACTGTGCAAGGGCGGGAGTTCGAGTTTCGATGTGGATAGAATGTTTGCTAATTGGAAGCACATTTACAAGTTCATGTAGTATTATAATATTGCGTAGCCATTATAAGTAATGTGAGAAAGTATGTGCCCTTTGGTGCCACTAGTTTAATCACGTGACATTGAAATTTTATGCCACCATATTATACCATCTTACATCTTTTACACCTCGTATCATTTCTATCTAATTACATCTTACCACTCCTATTACAAACCGACTGAGTTTAGGTCAAATCCAGTATTTCTACTGTCTGTGGAGACTCTTTACTAAGAGTTCCTCCGGTTCGAGTCCCGATGGTGGCGAATTTTCGATACTAGCTAAATAGCTAGACCAAATTCAGCCTCTTTCGAAAGAAGACTGCTGTAATCGATAGGTTTCCGTGGTTTCTCCGATCAATACTAGACAAATGCGAATATTTTTGAATGTTTGCCACAGTTCCTTGGTAACTAACGAAATTATAATCTCCTCTTAAATGCCTGGAGGCTAGATAATTTCAATTTCTGCGAGTATTGAAATTAGTAAAATGGATGTATTTGCATTTTTCGCTAGTTCCTGGGTGGTACATTGATAACTTCTTTTATGCCCGGAGGCTGCATACTTTACATTGACTTTCAGCGCACTTGGGATCTTTGGATATTATTAATATAGATGCTTTCGTATTTTTTCCCAGTTCCTGGGTATCTAATAAAACGATAGATACCTTTCACGTGACAGGAGCAAGCCTGGTTATTTTTCCATTTCTGCGCACATTGAAAATTGGTAATATAGATTATCGTTTCTACAATTTACCGTAATTTAAGTATTGTTTTCTTGTGAGATGAATAGCACAACGTGATAGCATATTTTCAACGAAAAAGGCAAACCTTTTCGTGTAGATATTATAAATTACGTTTTCTTTCGCTTTCAATGCAAACTCTTTTTCAGGTTCTTCGCTTGAGGCTTCGTGCGTATTGTAGTTCCTCTCATAAAGTAAAGATAATATATCTTCCTTTGTGAGTGCTTGTTTTCGTTTCGGCTCTGATTTGCATAAAAGAGCTCAGTAAGCTCCCAGTAGGTGCGAGGTTGTTCAGGTTCCTTTTGTTTGGCGAAAACCCTCCCACTAAAGTATAACCATTGTGAAATTGTTAAATGTTCAACGTTCTCACAATGAATCTTCAAAGTGCACTCGGATTTAGTGATAGTTCACCGTCATAGTCAATGTCGAGAGTTATGCGACTGGAGAAATTTCCATGATGTTTCAATAACTGAATAAAAACCGTACATTTTGTTGTAATGGAATTATGCTCAAAATGGCATACCAGGGTAATATGGAAAGGGGAATTTTCCGGTCTTCTAAGTAACTTAATATGAAACATCTGATGACATTTCGTTCCAATGGGATGGAATCACTGTTCCTATGAAAATGGTGGGAACAGAAATGCAAAATGCACAAAACCCGAATATATACGTGCGTACCTAAGTTGAAAAAGTTGAAAAATATTCTTTCTTCAGTAGGAAGCTACATATTTTATTTTCAAAATACGTGAATAATTTTATCATCTCTCCACTTTCTAATTACTTCTGCCAATATGTTTTCGGAGCGATTCGTAACGAATATGTGGTTATTGTATGTCGTAAATGTACAGATTAGGTTTAAGCGGCATGTTTCTACTGATTGTCAAAGCGTAATAACATTTAATTTATTTTCGTAGATCGTAGATAAAAACAACAAACTCTATGTGACGTGAGGCGACGTATAATCTGCACACGTTTCGTCGAGCACCAGTAAAGGCATTTCTTCCCCACCCTTTAACTATACATAGTTGAATGATGATTAAAAGTTCAATCAATGCAAAGTTTGTAACATTCGAAAAACTGTAAACTTTCCCTCTTCAGTTATAGAAACCTTATTTGCATCTGTAAACAAACTACAGGTTTTATTTTTAGAATCGCTAATAAATACCACCAGCCTTTCTCCTTCCTACAATTAGCAAAAGGAAAACTCAACGAAAGTGCACATTACGAAGCTACATTTGCGTCCAGAAGCATAAAAAAGGACCATTTCAGCGTTTGCTCAGTGGATCAAGGAAACTGGACGAAAAACCTGATCGAGATGGGGTTCATTGACCCAGAAGTTGAAGTGCCGTAAACACGGGCTACTTGGACCCAATTTTTCAATTCTTTCGTAGATTTTTCTTTACTAATTCATGGAAAACAAAAAAATGATTGTATTTTTTTTTAATCTAACGACTTAATGTAAAGTGCCCGAGAGTAGTTTGATAATGTATATTTAACACAAAGCCCAAAGATGTATTTTGAAAATAGGGTTGACGTTACACTGGAGTGTGGGCTACTTCAACCCACGCGATTTTTCGTACATGAAACCACTGAGATTTGCACTGGGTTCAAGTTGTTCCTACGTTTTGTGATACAAACATGAATGTAAATACACTACAAACACAAATATAAATTCAATAGCTAAAATATAATTTTTATTATCCATTTTTTATCGTTAAATGTGGATTCCTAGTTCATCAACTGGAAATTCGAAATTACAGGTTTTGCCAAGGTGCCTTGCAAAGGCTAATTCTTCTTCTTCTTCTTCTTTAGTAAACACTTTTTGATGACCCAGTTTCTGAATGGCTTTGATCTTCGGTCTCCTTTCTATAGTCGATCGACTTATCTTTAAGGAAGCTTCGGCTTGTCTTTGTGACATTCCCGAGTGAATTGCTGCCAAGCATTCCTCAAGCTGTTAGTCCGTATAAACCGTATATTTCCGGCTTGAGCAAATCTTTTGTATTTGTGTGGCATAGAAACTCTATTAACAAATATATAATTACTAAAATATAAACTTGACCCCTGCTCAACTTCCTTAAAATATAAAAGTTTGCAGGGTACAAAAATCTCCAATTTCGATACCAGACACTTATTATAGTGCTGTAACTTGATGTACCTCCGAACTATTCAAAACGCATTTAATGCTGCAATGTGTTGCCATCGCAACTGCAAATCATATCGTTAATGTAATGTATAAGCGACTTCGACCGCTGAAAACATTTTTTTCGCGTGGGTTCAAGTAGTAACTTAGGGGTCCAAGTAGGCCGTTATGACAGTACATTAGTTGTTACAGGCATATTTATCACCATTATCATCATCGTAGATTGAGACCATTGTTTCTTTTCGTCTTCAAGAGTATCCTTACATCGCCTTATTGGTCTTCCCCTACTCCCTTTTCCGTCCGGGTTGTAGTGGTAGTGAATGTTTGGCATTCGGTATTCCGGCATTCTCATGAAATGATCTGGTCAATTCTTTCTTAGTATGTCTGTTTGTTCGGTTAGGTTAAAGATCTTTAATTCACCTCTGACGTCCGAAAATTTCACCTCTATAAGATTGTGCAAAATAAAAACTTGGAATTTAATGTGTTTAAAAATAGAAATGCAAGCTACAAACTAGGAATTTATGTATATAGTATAAAGTGTTCCCGTAGATGTAAAATCTATTAATCGAAGAATACAATAATTATTATGCGCACCTAATTAACATTTGTGCTGCTAATTAACATTTTGCAAGAACTGCAAAATTATCTGAATGGATGATAATTGTCGTGAGGAATCGTTTCGTTTTTAAGAAAAACACTAATAGAATTCTCAACAAAATATCCCTTACTCCAGTTCAGAAGTTCACGTTCCATAACGATAAGGGGAAGGAAGTGTGTTAACTAGAAATCCTTGTATGTCTGAGCTCAAGGAGAAGCAATAAAATATGATTGCATTACAGAAATAAGGACAAAGAAACAATCAGCCATGCGGAAATTAAATTAAGAAGAGAACAAAAGTTAATCTGACATGAGCGAACGTTTAGCAAATGATGCAGCATGGATCTACAGTTTATTCAGTAGGTCTTCAAAATCTGGAGAACACTTTTTGTAAAAATTGTCGGAAATGCGGATAGTGGTGTCGCAGTGAATATTCAGGTTTTACAAGAAGTTCAATACTGTGCATTTGTGAACTGTCAATATTTTTTTCGGCATTCTCATTTAATGAATATGAACACAATGTGTATTTCTTAATTATTATGATATATTTCCGTTTATATAAATTTCCGTTTCCGTTTATACTAAATATTAATAATTCCTTTTATACGTGTTGTTTTCTTGTATGCGTCATTTTGCTCCCAGAGTGAATTGGGTTTTGGTATGGTATGAGACGTGTACGACAGACATGTCTGAATCGTGTCCGTATTGATTATGAACGTTTTAATTTTTTTTAAATGTAACTGGCACAATATGAGTTATTGGCATAGGGATGAAGGAATTTAGTACGTGAAGTACAGAGTGTCTGTTCAATACCTGTACGGTTGTGGCGCTTAGAGCTCCCGGACGATGGGCCTTCGATTCCGCGGCGGTCGACATCGCAACGGGCCCTTGCTCTGGATTCAATGTTACTTAACTCGCAGAATACGGTACTCTCCACCTACTTCTGCGGTCTGCTCGTTCCGTCAAAACATTCTGACTCTCATTTATTAAAATATCTTTGCCCATGTTAGAAATTTCACTCCAGATATATTCCTGAAGTTCCGTTGTGTGTGGATTATTGTTTTTGTATCAAGGCCAGAGACCATGAAAAAAATACTGTAACTGTAAAAATACTGTAATTTCCCTCGTTATTGCACCATTATTTCCTCCGTGTTCAATGTTCCAAACTGGACCACTGATCAACTTATCACTTATCAACATCACCGCATCCATCGTGTACTGGGGGACTCGATAAACCTAAACTATGTACTGAGCGGATGCAGAACAGTAATCATCATTTGTTAAATCGAGTCATTTGATAAAAATGTGTATTACTCGAAGCAGCCTCCAAATTCGCGGGCCCGATGGCTGTCGGTGTGTTCGAGACCGATTTAAGGCATGGATGTTTTCACTATGTGATGGGGCCATTGACGTTTTACTCCACTATGTATCCCATCTTAACTAAGACAGGTTCTATTCGATTCTGTCGCGCTTCCTATCCCCAGCGTTAACCTTTAACGAGCAAATTATTTTCGTAACTCTTGGATCGAGACTTGACTTTCTCCCGCCCATTCGTTCTCGCCACTTCAAGACGCTCGGGCTCGACGCTTTTCGCCGGGTTTTGTTTCGTGTGGCGAGCATCGTGTTTTCAGTAACCCAATCGCCGCTTTTTGCTCCCATCTGCCGCCCGAGGTGGCTGGCGGACCAGGACGCTGTCGCGCCGGCGAGCGAGCGAGCCGTCTGCGAGGTTGACGCAACGCCGGCGCGCCACCGCACCGCGGCAGCCGCAATTGAGCGGGCCTCCTAGCCCTCGCGAGAAGGCGATGTGACAGTGCTGATTCACGTAATGCGTTTAGGTTTCGCCGTGGCCAGCGCCATTTGCACAGTCCTTACCGGTTTTTCAGAAATGTGTGGGAACATTTTAGGGAGAGGTGCATTGTGCTAGACGTCGTTGAAATCGACATTGAACTATTTTCTGCCGTTTGTTGGAAGTTATCAGTAGGGGGTTCTAGACATTTGTTGCATAGTGTCTCTGAAATGTTGACAATTGTGTGATAGAAAAAAATGCGTCATAGTATAACCGCTTTCATTCAAGGACAGTACATGGATTGTCGAGTACGTTGGAAGTAACAAAGTTAGAAAATATTCTGAGAGTTATTTTCGTATACACCGGGCGTCCGAACTCTTATTCCGCCTGGGATGCCCGGCGATCCTGCGAGCTCCGGCATCTTACCCTGATCACTCTTATTTCCCTTCCAAATCCAGAAAGGGAAGTACTACACGCGCAAGGTTTCTTGATATTCCGCAGCGGCGGGTGCGGGGAGATGAGGGCTCTGGCCACGTCACGGCTTAAAAGGGCGTACCAACTGTGGGAATGACATTAATGCCCCAAAACGTGCCACGAGAAATACAAGGATTGTTTTGAAGGCACGAGGTGGTTGTTGGCAGCATTGAAAATTGGTACGTGCCTTTCCGAGTTGAACGTAACTATTTCAACGGGCCGTGGTATTCAGCTCTGGGCAGGACAAGTGAGCTCGTGTATCAAGAATACTTGCGCGAGTAAAACACACGCACGCTATAATGCGCAATGATGAAATAATGGATGTCATCTCCATCAATTTAATAGATTTATTTATAGAGACGGCTTTCGATGGCTTTGCCAGCGAAATATCGCGACGAATTATTATTTCATACGAAAATGTATTTACTAGATTAAACCGTACGCTTCCACGGCCAGAATTAGTATCTACTTGGCTGTCCGGGAGATGCCGCGTCCTAGCCACAAGACAACCAGTAGATACTTGCTAGATGTTTTATCTCGTGCAACCGAGATTTGCCTATATAACTGATTACCTATTACTTAAATTGATACATATTTTCCTTTTTAAAATCAGCCTGATATAATAAATTTGTCAAGGAGCAAGAATATGTTTGAATAGTAAAGTCTTCGAGAAAATTGAGTTTTAATGTTCCTTCCGGGAGCGAAATTCAAACCGACTGCCGCGTCACAGCAGACACCTCGCGGCCAGATGTGAGGTGAATTGTGCCTCGCGCGAGAAAACGCACAATTGATGAGTTCAGTGGAAACAATTTCAGTAAAAAACAATCCTATTGCTTGTATCTGGCAATACCCCAAACGTTAGCGTACATTAGAAGAAATGTTTTATCAGTAGAACTGATTGCAGAAAGGTTATTGGCTACTCATATCGAATTCCGTCTCGATGCGTTCTCGATGCAAGGGATTGTCCTGTTCCGCAGTCTCGTGTAGTCTTTTTTGCTTACGAGAACGTGAGAGAATATTTTCTTTCTTCATCCTTTTTACTTTCTCACCCTTACTTCGCAAGAAAGTATTAGCCCCAAAACTGCTAATGTTCGACAGAAAAGGTCTCATTGCCGATAAATCGTGTTTCTAAATATAGAAAATTACTTTACTAAATTACTGCAGTCAGAATCCATATTTTGTGGGTCCTTGACAACTCTGACAACTCTGCAAAACCTTCGTCTGTCTGTGGTCAACACTAGCGCCAAAATCGTTCTGCCGATTTTCTCAAAAATTGATATACCCCGATCGATTTGAATGAACTAAAAGTCCTCTGAGTGTGAAACTGATATTTTGATTTTGGGGTACTTTACATATAGCCCCCAACGTTTTCAATTTTTTTCTCCAAAGTGACTCCATCTTTTTTTACTAAACTTTCTCCTCGGATAGCGTAACGAACGCTTAAGAAAATGGCGCAGGTCAAATTTTCGTTAAAATCCCTAATTTTTCGAAAATTGCATCTTTTTTCAGCGACTTCCTGCAATTACATAATTGCAGATTAAAGATAGAAAGAAAATATGAAGAAAAAATTAAAGATTTTTTCTTAATAAATCTGTTGATAGACAAATCATAAAATAAGGTGTTGGGAACAATTTTTCGAAAATATGAACAGTTTTCGTGTAATTTAGGACATTTTTAAATACTTATTTTCTCATAAACGGCTCCAATTTTTTCCTACGTTTTCTCCTCTAAATGTATCAAGGAAGCGTAAAAGAAAGTGGCGCTAGTTCCATTTCCCGCAAATTCTCCCTTTTTGGAAAATTGCCAAAATTAAAATTCCGAAACTACAAATTTGAAGATAGTGTTTTTTGAATTCAACAAAACCTGTTTTTAAAAAATCGCTCTTAAAAAATCTTAGTTATTGAAAAACGAGTAGTTTTCTCGCAATTTCTGCTTGAATTTAATGCAAATTATAAAAATTAAAAACCGCTTCAAATGTTTTTCTTGGACTTTTTTACGAAAAGAAAAAAGAACGCTTGAAACAATGGCGCAAGTCTCATTTTCCTTGAATTCTGAAAGATAGAAATAATGCGATTAAGTATGTGCTGTAGTAGCGCCACTAGTTTACTCGTCAGTGTTGTCAGGAAGAATGAACCAGTTTCGGGAGAATTTTAACGACTTCTTAAGGACGATGATTATTATCTAAGTGCTATTTAAGGAAAACATGTTTCCATCTCTCTGTAAATCACAGGGTACACAGCGTTTGTAGTATTCAAACTAGCTCCTACATTTCTTTACAAAATTATGTTCTTTGGAATAGTATTTCCTTGAGGGCCAAGAGGTTAGATCATGTTTTCAGTTCTCCTTTAAAGCTGGTAACTCGGACACCGTGTGACCGATCTTCATGAAAGTTGATACATCTACTCAGAAGGTTTACGTGCTGTTAATTTTGTCGTAACTCCACTAGATGACGCTGTAGAACAAAACAAAATATTCGTGTCAATGCAACCCGCAACACTATAGAGCATTTTTTAATCTGTATCGTTAAATAACTCTTAAACGATACGTTCTTGGGAATTAAAAACTAAAATTTTGAGACCAAAGGCCTCAAAGAAGCGTTGCTCACTCCGTAATCTAGAGGATGAGATCTTCTTGAATATTCTTTTACATTTTTGCCGGTTCGGCACTTCTCGGCATTACCCTACCTGCACAGATATATGCAGAATCTGCAACTAAATGTGAATGCGAGGGACAGAGAGAGACGAAGAGAGAGAGAGAGAGAGAGAGAGAGAGAGAGAGAGAGAGAGAGACGAAGAGAGTGTGTGTGTGTGTGTGTGTGAGAGAGAGAGAGAGAGAGAGAAAGAGAGAGACACGGAGAGAGAAAGGAAGACGTAGGGGAGAACAATTTTTTATTTTATAGTATTAATGACAAAATAATCCACATCCACGTACATACTCATACCGCAACTAACAAAAAGAGAGCTCAACAAAACGTGCGCATAGTGAAGCTAAATTTGTATGTCCAGAAGCAAAAGAAACCATCTCGGCATTTTCTCTATGGTTGAAGGGAAACTGGAGGAAAAATCTGATCTGGATGAGAGTGATTGAACCAGGAGCTGACGTTTTATTGGATCATTGAATTCAGTGCGTTCTGTTCTATCCGTACGAAACATTTCAAGAATAAAAATAGTTTCTTCGAAAATAATTTGAGCGTCAAAGTTTTGGATTGCGAGTGGCGTGCATATTATGCTAATTTCTGACTACATGACCTGAACTTATTCTTAATGTGATTGTAAGGCTTAATACATTTATCAGGATTGAAATCAGAATTACTGGAAAACTTAAAATTTCGATGAAAACTTGAAATTATCTAAATATGTAATTATGTGCTGTATATTGCTTTAAGACAGAAATCTCTAACTTCAATGTTCAAGGTGTAATTATTCTAAATTCGGGGGGGGGGGGGGGGGATGCGAACTTGAGCAGTTTTCGAAAGTTTTAATGGAAATCGGATTTATGTCATAATAATGAGCGCCCCCGCCGTTTCGAGCATCACTTTTGGGGAAAAAATTGTGCTGTTTTTTAAGAAAATCTTATTAGGAATTTTTGAGAAATTCTCACGATTTTAACTAAAATTACCCCCACACACTACCCCTCTTTTGAAATTCTACATGACAATTTGAAGAATACATCAAGACAAAAATCTCTAGTTTCAATAATGGAGTTATAGGAAACATCGATTTTCTTTTTAATTTTCTAAATTTCTGAGGTTTCTATGAAATTTGGGCCTGTTATTTTTATAATCGTTCTTTGGTCTATTCTAACACAAAAAAATGAAAGAAGTACTTGGGGTGATATTCGAGAAAACAGTCCTAGGAACTTCATATAAAGTACCTTAAAGATCCGGTTCAAATTCGCAGAACGTCGATTCAGGTCAGATCGATCGGGATATTTTGGGGGAAATTCTAGGGGCGTTTTGGGCCCTAGTGTTGTTCACAATCAGACGTTCTGAAAACAAACCACACTTTTTCGACATGAATCCTCAAAATGTATACTTCTCTAAAAATCTCGACTTCGATTCCTTGCGGCATTACATAGCTTTCTCTGTGCCACATAGTCGTATATTCTCCGTACATTAAAAAAAGTAAAAATTGATCAGCTTGCCTTGCGCTAGAATTCCCATGTTTTTAAGAATATGAAGGGTTCTCTTAAAACCAGGGTTTAACTATGAGAAAATCGTTAAATAAACTATTTGAGTATCTGTATTAACATTGCATGAACAATAAATGGCAGGAGGCAAACATAATTGTGTCACAAAACTACAATTTACAAAATTATCATTATTTTCGCTCAATCTCTTCTTTTGGTCCCTGACTGGCACCAAATGACCTTCAATAAAATGATAAATTCCTAAGAGAAAGATACTCCATCTCGTCCAATTGTGATTGTTTTGCAACGCATTACTGCAAATTAAAATATGTTTTACATAATATTGAGGGATGTCACTAAAATATTGATAATTTTCGTTTCTTTGTAATGTACTAGAGCAGATAAAATATTTTTTATCTCTTGATACCCTATACTTGTAAGTTCTTCCGACAACATCACATACACTTGTTTTATTGTTTGTGACAAAAAATAATTAAAGTTGGAATATTCAAAGCGAATTATACGTTGTAATTTTCCATCTGATCATTCTCGAGAGCTAACGCAAAAGTATTCAACTGAATGCTTTCAACGCAGAAATGAAGCTCATTTATTTGCTAAGTGAGAAAATATTAATTGTATTTATGGCCGTTCGTTTTTTATATCGCTGTTTTCAACTTTTTTGTTTGTTTTGCTTTGTAGAATTTAGTGGTTAACTTTATTTACTTGTTAACTTTGTTAAACTGGAAATTATTTGGAAAGAATAGAGAAATGTAATTACAGAGCGGTTATTGGTAAAACGACAAATATAAACCACAGTAATATTGAATGCAAATAATGGTGTATTTGAAATGTATTGAGAGGCAGCTATGTTATCAACATGAGTACGTATTTGTGCTTGATTACATTCTGATTTAGCATTTTCGATAAAACGGGCCTTACAAGTGAGAATATGGTTGGTGCCACCAAACTACAGGCTAGATGAGATCGTCTAAAATTTATCATTGGAAGTTATATATCGTTAGTGCTCAGAAAAAGTGACACACGTCAAAAATCATCATTTTTTAGTACATATATCAGAAAATAGTTTATTTTACTACAAAACTTTGAAAGTAGCTGCTTCTTTGGGGTTAAAACCGTTCTTCTGAAAAATACAATTTTTGAGACGTGTCGCTTACGTTATCTTGAGATGTGTCACTGCGGCGTCGTTGTGCAACCCATGAGATTATGTTATGAGTTTCTTGTTATTTTCAGTGTAGGACATCATTTTGAAGGACGGTGGTGGGTGGGGTACTTTTGAAGCTTCTTTACACTTGCATTTCTCGCGTGTTTCTCAAAATTTCCATTTCTTCTTCCTATCCAATCTGGTGCCTTCTATACCTTCCCCTCCTGTTCCTGAATCTGAATCTATGGCGCTTATTTCAGCAGGTCTCATTCGAGCCTACCCAATTAATTTTATTTGCTCTAAGGATTTCACGTTTTCTCATTCCCGTTTCATATTTAATCTTTATCAACTGTCGTACAACACACCTAATGGTAATTGATAAAATTCATAGAGGCAAGGTCCCACAATATTTAAGCCTCGGCTCTAGATGGACAGGAAACGGAATTTACGTCACGTTCTTGCCGTTGTGTCACGTCGGGAAAGACTTGGTCTTGCCTCTTAGTCTGGTCTCAAATTTTAAACGTTTAAGTGGAAAATGACTTTCTGCCGTTGAATTCGGTGTATTGTGCTACAAATAGTTTACACAAAAGAGCTAAAATATTTACTTCGGTTGGACTCAAATCGGGGGGCAGAGGATGCCAAACCTGTGTGCTGTCAGCTGAGCAATCTAGAAATCCTCTCACTGGAGACCGTGCACTGCGTTATAGTATAACAAATTTCCAAATGTCCGTTTATACTCCACATTTTCCGTAATTACCGTTATTTCGATGTCTATATGAAATGATTTGAATTATTTAATATTCCGCAATACTTTACACTACATAAGACTTCTCTAGTTTCAATATTAAGGGTGAAGGACGGGTAAAAAAAAAGTTCAATGAAACTAAAAACTCTACCATATTATCGAGAAAATTTTACTGAATTTGACATTAAAAAATGAAGCCTTTTTGAAGAAAATCTTGTTTACATATTTTTGTAAATTTTCTTTATTTCATACAAAATTTCCCGAAACGAATCATATTTTGAAAATATTGTTCATGACTACTTCTACGAATAATGGGGGGTTGGTCTGGGTAGCGTACCGCTGCAAGCCCTTTAGTTATGAAGTACACCAGCACTTCGTATTCTGCGCTTTCTGGCGACCTGATTTTTCTTTTGGAGGGCACGTGAGCTGCTTGTTCGCATTTGTTGGCATGACTCATTCGTGCTAGGGAAATGTGATTAATTATGCAAAATTAGTATGTGTTTCTTATTAGTTTAGGGTCCTTATGCTGTGTTAGCAAGAAATCAGGAGCTCCAAGTGCCAAAACATTTCTCAACAGCAATGACTTCTATCTCTTCCGGTAGGATAATTATCATGAGTAATATAAGTAGGATTCACTTGAACGTCCTTCTTGTATCACTTGCGAGTATGAAGAGACTGCTCCAAATTTTCTAGATCGTGTAAGAGGAGACAAGAAAACAACGAATTGGAAGTTCCATGTGGTTCGTTCTATTGTAAATGTTCGAAAAAGGCCCTGAGATTAATCATATAAACCAGACTTTGGTTTTATTTGAATCCTTCTATTGAAGTGCTTAACTATTTTAATAAAGTCATTTTTTTTAATTTTCAAAGTTATCAGCCATGACAATAGTAGTAATCTTCTTTATGAGTGGTTGTTTGGGTCACTAAATAATGAATTTCGATATTTTCCTATAAGCCTAGCAAACATTTTAGTATCATTAGAAATATGTCCCATCCTTTATATTTATTTTTTTAAAAAGCTTTGTCCACAGCTTATCGAGCCTCTTCAGTGCAAGCGTGTGGCGTCTGGGGAAAGGTAGAACAGCTGTCTGTTTTATATCTCATTTTTCTAATGATGAAAAAAGGTTTTCTACTATTTTTGAACATATTTGCAAGAATGGTACAAGTTTTCTTTATTTCGTTTTGATAATCTATTTTTATTTGGAGATAAGGCATCTTTTTTCTCTTGACATGATTGTATATACCTTGAAACGCGACGGAAAAGAATCCGATTATTTCTAAGCTCATCACAAGTTGCATCTTCAAGAGAAAAATTACAGAAAATCTTTTCTGAACGTAGAGAAGTTGCTAAAAGTATTAAGATTGGCATCAGCCAGCAGTCCGAGAAGCAGAAAGTTTTCAAGAGAAACCTATTTTCAAAGATTTCCGAGACGCATCAGAAATCAGATGTCATTGTAAAGAAAGCTTAATATTTACGCTTGCTAGCAGGAATGAAAGGAGTATTACTATAGCTTAAACCGTTAACTGACGAATAGCCCAGCCTGAAGTCGCTTCATATCGAGAATTTAATTTGGCAAGAAAATGTACTTGTCTTGCGACGACGGAACATCTCGTCTCGCCCAATAGAGTCTAACGTCTTTTGTCGTCTCGCTCTGTACAATAATAAATTATTACGATCACGATTTATCATGAGCGTCTCACTAACGCCCAAAGCAGTTAAGTTTCAAAGCCGAATTACGTGGAAACTCGTGGAGTCACATATACAAAGAAAATTCTCATGAAGAGTTTCTTTGTCAGGCCAAGTTCAGGAGTAACTTCTTTACTGCACATATGTTAAATTAATAAAATTATTGATAATGACAAAGATGACCTGAATTCTTTTTTGCCTAAACTAATCGTATATAAGCATAAATAAAAACCAAATTACAGAAATAGTAACACAAGAAATCGCGGCTATTATACCTCACATAGAAAATATATGCAAACAAATATTCCAAGAATTGTATAATGCCATAAATGAAAACAAATAGTATCAACATTTAAACTGGAATGCAAACGGGCTGAAAAGACAAGAAAATGAGTTCAGATTTTCCTTTCAAATTGGGCAATAGAAATTGCGTTCATCACCGAAACCCATCTCCATTGTAATTTAAAATGTAACGTTCCGGGATATGAAACCTTCAGGAAAGATAGAGCAACAGAAAAGGCTTTTGGGACGTAGCATTAATAATATAAAAAAGCCTTCAACATCATGAAATTATTATACCATACTCTATTAACTTAGACAAGGTCGGTGTACAATCATTTCAGCTTGTGGAGACATGATAATAATATCGTCCTATAAATTACCAAATAAAACATTATCAGAAAAGACGCTAAAAAGCATTCTAAACAGTAATACACCAACGCTAATAGCGGGAGATCCAAACTGTAAAATATTGTATGGGGCTGGAACCAAACAAATAAAGCAGGATAAAAACTTTTAATTTCTTACAAAATAATAACGCTGATATACATGCACCATCAGAAATCACTTTTTATCATTATGAGTAGAATATTATTCCAGACATCCTAGATGTAATAATATCTAAAAACGTTCATATCCCATTATATCAGTACGTAACAGCAGATCTTCATTCAGATCATTGTCCTGTAATAATAGGTAAACGTTAAAAACCCAAATTACAAATACGGATTCATTACCTAAATTAGTATACGCTAAAATAAACTGAAAAAAAATTTAGATTTACATTAAACCGTTTTGTACCCTTATCCCGACAACTAAAAACAACTGAAAGTATTAATAAAGAAATAAATAAACTCCCGAAAGCAATACGGTTAGCAACAATATTGGCCAACCAGCCGAAAACAAATAACAGTAAGAAAGAAACTTAAATCCCCGTATCAATCTAATCAAACAATTTAATTAAAGAAAAAAGGATACAAAACGGAAATGGCAGAAATCGCAAGATCTATATATAAAACGCAAACTAAATTCTCAAGGAAAAAGAAAAAAAATATAGACGAACATAGATTTAATGGGTTCCAAAATTGCATTGCTCAAATACCGAAAGGATCTAGAGATCTATGGAGTACAATTAAAAAATTAACTGAAAAGGTAATAAACTACCCCCTTAAAACCAACAATTAATCTAACAGCCCTCGCAGACAAACAAAAAGCGTTGGCTTTAGCCACTAATTTCGAAACGACATTTACCCTCAATTAAACCGAAAATTATGAATCAAAATTGGCAAATTGAAAAAATTTTGGCTCTTCCATTCGCTACAGTCCCTCAAAAAATAAAATTCATATCTCCTAAAATAATCTTTAAATTAAAAGTGACAACAGCAGGAAATGATTAAATAACCACGCAGATTCTGAAGGAGCTCCCACGGACAACAATAGCATGGCTTACAGCGATATATAATGCAACTCTAAGACTTAATTACTTTCAGGATATATGGAAAAAATCCATAATACCAATAAGCACACTTCGTAAGGAGCACAGTTTGCCTTCAAATTACAGACCAATGGGTTTACTTCCTAATATAGGAAAGGTGTTTCCAAAATTAATCCATAAAAGATATAATAGTTTCCTAAAAGAACACAATATAATTCCCAAAGGACAATTCGGATTTCGCGAACATTATTCTATCACTCAGCAGCTTATAAGACTAACTGAAAATATAGCTAAATCATTTCGCTTGCATAAACACACGTTAACTATTTTCCTTAATGTAGAAGAGGCCTTCGATCAAATTTGGCATTGTATAAAATGATAAATTTGGGAATACGCCGTTATCTCTATTAAATAATTAAATGTTCCGTACAAAATCGTTTCTTCACGGTGAAAGTGAATAATAACTTATCAGATCAAACAATAACACAAGTAGGATTACCGCAAGGGTCGCCGCTCTCACCAACTCTCTTTAACATTTACGTTGCAGACTACCCTCAGATGGAAAGAACAGAAATAGCATGTTTTGCTGATGACACAGTGCTATTCGCAACAAAGATGTGGATCAAGGTTGGGGAATTTTACAAAAATCATTAGTTTCATTTATTAATTGTTGCTCAAAATGGCAAATAAAAATAACCCTACTAAATCACAACCCAAGATATTTACGCTATGAAAACCAAAAAGCCAAGCCACTAATAATTAAAAATGTAAATTTAAAATGTATCAAAAAAGATCAACCACTGAGACATTTAGGAGTTCTTCTAGACCAAAAACTAACGTGAAAATATCACATTAAAGAAATAGCCAATAAAACATACGTGAAAATAGCAAAACTTTATCCACTCATAAATAGCAACTCCAGACTAAGCATAGAACCTGGGATAACTTTATTCAAATCTTTTACTTATTTACGCTTGCCATGTCTGGGGTGGAGCCGCAAAAAGTAACCTAGAGAAAATCCAAATAGTTCAAAATAAATTTTTAATACGCATAATTAAAGCACAATGGTACTGTCAAATATACAAATTAGAAACGAATTGAAAATACAAAACTTGAATACTTTCATGAGACGTTTATCAGTAAAATTTTTTGATGAACTACCAAAAGCAGAATGTGTTAGAAAGTTTAATCTAGGTTTATCAGCAGAAGACATCAAAATTATTTCAAGGTATCCCAAGGGTAAATTACGCCGGCCATAAACGCTTAATTAAGAATGCAAATTAAATACAAAACAATATTAAACATACAAACATAATATTAAACAATAGAATGTCACAAATTCAAAACTTTTTTTTAATTCCCAACATTGTATTAAGAGAAACGTAACGAAGTGAGAGGGAACTTCGACTAAATGAACTTCTCGCCAGCCTATGCCCTAACCCAGTTCTAGTATTAAGTTATGCTAATATCTGTAAAATCAGTGTATTGAAAGAATAGAAAATAGAGCTGTTAAGAAAAAACAAGTAACGTCATCTAACTGTTGGTACTGGCGTCGAACACGGAGTAATCCTCCGTTAAGCTAGTGAGCCATCGTCAGTTGTAATCGGTCATTGCCTTTTATCCGTGTCAGCTAAGGGCTCCGTTAGTATCCGGGTTAACCATCCAGGAACCCGCGGTTCCCCGAGTTGTTTAGCCTCCGTGACGGTAAGGAATATGGTCAAGCAATTCGGCTACAGATGCCGACGCGCCCTTCGCGGCGGCAGGGACGACGACAAGAATGACATTTATAGAGAAAGTGCGCCGGCACCGCAAACAGAAAAGTTAGATCGTACGTGTACAAAATAAAATCTACAAAAAGGATTGCTCTAGAATGTTTTATTATTTTTATGGGCTTCGTCGTGATAAATCGTGAGTGATAAGCGATAGAATACATTAATATTATTTTTATAACTATCTACAAATCTTATTAAAAGTTAATTTGAATTTCAAAATGTCTGAATCTACATTTAAAAATAATAGTCGGGAGTAATGTTCAGACTGTTAAAACGGATTTACATACTCTCCTACGTACTAATCATTGCATATTGTTTAATTTTCCAAAGTGTTTTTCATATCTCCTTAACTCCCCTTACAAAGACACAAACACAATCAAATATTACTACACATGCCGAGAGACCGGTCGGGAGCTTAGGGCTTGTCCCAGCTGGGGCGGTGCCCCGCTAGTGGGAGATACCTGGTTGGGGAAACCCCGCTAGCTGACGGTAGGTCGACAGCGGATCTCGCCATCCAGCGGGGAAAGACCACTGCCACCCCCTTAGGAAACATGCACTACACTTATGGGGCTAATGATCCTAGTAGTTGACGCGCCCGGACTCACTAATAATCAATCTATCAATCGATGTATAAAAGAAGAAAAAAGTTATCAAGATGTATTATTTGCTAAAAATATTGACTCTGTTACTAAGGGAAACTCTGTATTTAATCCCATGCAAAAAATGTTTCAGGAGAAAGAAATTCCTATTTGCAATATTTTCTCAGCTGCCACTGGTTGTGCACCGCAATGACGGCGTCATAAAGCTTTGATGGCGTATTTGAATGAAGCAAAACCAAATGTACTCGTTCGCTATACACTGTATTATTCATTGTCAGCATTTGATTGCCAGAAGTTTGAATGAATGTCTGCATACGTCGCTCCATTACGTTATTAGAGTAATCAATAAGATTAGAAGCAATTCAATGAATGGCCTATTATTTGATCACCTTTGAAGTGAAAATGGTAAAGATTACAATTGCTTGCTGTTGCACACAGAAGTAAGTTGTCCCTCCAAAGGTTTCCCTCCAATCGTTTCTACCTTATTTGACTCAGTACTGAGCTTTCTTGAAGAAGGAAGAAAAATTGTGTAAAAATCTGAATTTATCAAAAAATGACATCGCTTATTTGACAGACCTGTTTAAAATATGTAATGAAGTTAATTTACAATTGCACGGTGATGAGCGGAATTTAATTAATACAAATTGATTTTAATTAAAACAATTCCTGTTTTGTGGAGACTGCTGATAATGTGGGAAAGTGTTTGTTTTCACCTTTGCCTAGATTTCGTTTGAATAGACGTTTTCCCGGAAAAGTAGGAAATGACCCGACATAGACAAGTTATTAAAACTCTCCCAGCCCCTTCCATCTCATTAACTTTTTGTTTATTTTAAAACTATAACTATGATTATTTTTGTACTCATCTTAAAACAATATTTTGTTTATGTATTTTTTTATTTCAAGTTGATTTTGTATTAGTTTTCAAATTTTAATAAATAATTTTATTGTAGATTTGGTTCTCGTTTTATTACTTTTTTAATAATTTTTAATAGATAGATAAGCAGGTAAATTTGGTGCAGATAATATGCAACAATATTTTAATATTTCATATATAATTAATATATGGACCTCGGGCCATTGGAATTTGTTTTCCTCTTCGGAGGGCAGTGGTCAAGAAAAGATTGGGACCTACATAAACTGGTAAAAGGTAATTTCCATGCGATTTGATTGATGCAGTTTTTCACACATCAAGCTGAAACCCTTGTTGATAAGTGGAGCTCAAAAAATTAAAAATGTTTTTTTTTTTACTTCTGGGCTTATTCACGAAGACGGTAAAACTTAACCTTTATACATGGAGCGGGAAATATTCAGTATTGAAATAGTAAGCTATAAAATATATTTCATTGCTTTTGGAAGTTTATTTTATAATTATATGTATTTTTAGCTTGAATTGTGTTGTAGTTTTGAATTCCTTTGTAAACCATACACATTTGTGTTCTGTATGC
This sequence comes from Gryllus longicercus, assembly GCA_038098605.1. Taxonomy (NCBI): domain Eukaryota; kingdom Metazoa; phylum Arthropoda; class Insecta; order Orthoptera; family Gryllidae; genus Gryllus; species Gryllus longicercus. The sequence continues at coordinate 101,676 of JAZDUA010000774.1, forward strand.
GAAAAGAGCTTGGAATTTCATTCTTCTCGATAAATTATATTATCTTGATTGTGATTCCTGGACCTTAGAACGAATGCTGACTTGGTTCTTCATGTGGTATGTGCAGAGAAGAAGTTTATTATAAGCGTTACATAGAAAAATATAATGATTGTTGTTACGTTGTCCGTTAATGAATGCTATTTGAGTTTTATTGTCCAGAAAAAACGCCTTCTGGAATTCCGTTCGCCTTTATCAGATGTATCGCAGTTCGCCAGCAAGACGCCTATGGTGGTGTCTCTCTGGGAGACTGTGAAGTAATTTCTGTGGAAATACATTTTTTTTTATCATCTCTTATACTTTTTCTTTATGACTTCCCACTGGCGAAGTTGTATAGTTATAACTAGAGTTTGAGGTCTCCCGACGATACCTAATGTATGTCACTGTAATTTTGGTTAATTTTGCTTTATTCTCGTTCACGAACTGTGGTTTTAACACGGACTTAAAAGTGGAATGGGGAAATTGTAATGATTCAGGGAATAGCGGACTATGACCTTTCCTAATGTTCTCTAACACTACGAGTTCTGTGTCTCAATTTGTAGTTTCGAAACGTTTGGCTTTGAGATCTTGTGTTTGAGAAGGGGATTGCAACCGTCTATTTCCAGATGCTTTTGAAGATGTTGCCAATGCGCGTTCAAAGAGCGAGCGGGAAGCCCTAAATCCATGTCAAGAGACGAACAATTCTTTGAACATTCGTCTCACTGAGCACTCGCCAAAGAGGGAAGGAATCACCGAGCTTCCTTTGCAGCTCCAACATTCGAATTTGAGAGAACGAGAATTGGTTACGGTCTTCGAGGAAGTGTTTAACCGATTTCCCTCCGAACAATCAAAATTTGGCGCCTCGGCCAGCCATGTTCGCAGGAATATGGTGGGGGCACGGCCACCAACGCAGGGAGGAGGGAGGGGGCTGGCGTTCGTCGAGGCCACGTGATCGTCACATGGGTTCCCGAAGGTTGTTACGTCAAAGTACAGCACGGCAAAGCACGAGGTAGCGGGCGGCAAGGCTTGCTTGCAGGCGCGTAGGCAAGCCGGCGGACGGCGGCGGATCTCCAGCTACAAGCCAAGCTGGCGGCGCAGACTGCTCTCTGCTGACTCGCGTGCCCGCGCAGTGCCGCGCTGCGCCGCGCCTTGCCTCCTCCGCCTCCGCTGCCCTCTCCCCCCGCCTCCGCGCGCAGCAGAGGTACGGCCGCAATCGCTAGCGCTCGCCAGTGGAGCCTCTGCGCGCGGCACTCGCGGTCGCAGATCCTGGGCTACGGCGCGCGCGCAGACAAGCCAAGATTTGCCGCTGCTTGGTCTGGCGAGCGACTGTGGCTGTCCGTTTGCGGCTCCTGCCGCCGAGCCATTGCATCACAATCCGCGAGCTTCGGCGTCGGCGGTCGTCTGCAACTGGCCACGACCGCCCGCCAGCGTTCGCTGCCGTCCGTTGCCGAAAGTCGTAGTGCGTTTGCTGCCGCGGCCCAGTGCAATTGACGGGTGTCATCCGCCGCGATCTGCAACCGACTACGGCAATCCCGCGGGCGCTGACATCTGCTGGTGAATTTCCTCTGTCAGCCACCTCGTGTTATCACACGCTAGCGTTCTTGACATCCGGTGTTGGTTTCTGTGGAACTGTTTCGTTGACATCCCAGGCGGGTCACTGCTTCTTCATTCCCGCTCGTAGATTCGAGGCTGATAGGATTTTAATGAAGATGCAGTCGTATTATTTGGTGAGTAATGATGTGGTCGTTACCTCGATATTGGCTTAGCGTTAAATAATGATTTTTTGTTGCAAATCCGCACTATTTATTTAGATTTTAAGTGTGAAAATGCATCTGGAATAACTTATGCAAGATAAAGCAATAATATCTACTAGTTTTGTGAGAAAATAAATAAAATGGAGACAGAAAAATAAACAGAAAAATATTTTTCTGTGATACAGATGTTATTTTTTTATGAAAATAGTTTCAGCGATTTCTTCATTAGTGTCATTAATTTTAATATTTCTGAAATTCATACTTGGAATAATGCGCTAAGAATGGACTTTCCTCTTTCACAAACTCTTCAGTCACCCTTCGTTTTATTCTTTCTACGAGTTTGTTTTTACGATGAGATCTTAGCCCTTCTTGTCGGCTTCCAATATTGAGTTTTGTTGATTGGATTTACGAAGCATTTCATACTTGCTCACTAGTGGTAGCTGAATGTAAAAATGCGCTGTATAGATAATGAAAAACTGCTTTTATGAAATCGTCACAAATACAATTTATCTTCGAAATTGAATGGCAGATAAATAAACGGACAGATGGTTACGAATGGACGGAACGATGAGAAATTAATTGAAATTGAAAATAATGAATTGGCTTTATTATGTAAATTAATATACAGAATGGAGGTGAAAAATGAAGTTAATTTACAGTTTTAATTAATATTGTACTAATGAGCTTGTTTCTAACAAGCAGAGACGCAAACTGGGATCAGTATCTTGAAAGCACGTGCTCGTACACACATGCTATGAGACGTGCGTGAGCAAAAACTGCAGTGGAAAATTGTGGTTGTAATATCCTCTTAACTTTTTTGGCTCGCTTTGTCCATGCGTTGGCTGTGAGAGTGAGTGTATTCTCTTGTAATTCAAGTTATCACGTGTTTTGTATTATCTTGTATAATCATCTTTGAGGGCATTGAAAGGTCAAACGCATGTTTCATTTTCAACGAATTCGCTATTGATGCATTATCTGTAACATGCGCGATGTTTTCGTATAGCAGTGTGCATTTACTTTAATTATCTTTATGCGTATCAGTTTTTATGTCAGCCATGAATGGAATCAATCTGCTGTTTATAGTAATTCAACAAACTGGTGCATAAATGTGTATTATCAATTGACCTGCGTTTGCAGTCGTAGTAATTGATATTATTTTGAATGTAAACACTTTTCCTAATTAAACAAAATGGAATAGAATTCTTGGTGTAAACCTAATTCTTGTGACTTCGATGTGGACAACCTAAATTCAGTGAGTGTGATTTTAATTAAAATTTACTATATTGTCATTATCTTATATAAATTTGCATTGTAATGTAAATTATCTGCTGATAACTCCTTGAATATATTTTGTTTTTTCTTAGATTGCATTGATTAAATGTTAATATTGATTTTTGAACAGATTTCTATAATACGATCTACTGTAAGTGTGTGAATTTTTTATAATTCCGAGGCCAAAAATTTAGTAAATCTAATGAAACGTAGAGTAACAAGTTAGTGGTCTGCGTTTCATCAGAATTTACTTAACAAATGTAATTGCATTTTGAACGCACGCTTTTAGGTTATTAATTACAATTATTTCTATTTTTCTATCTTTTTAAAATAAAATAATTTTGCCCTGATTGCCACTTCTCCAATAGCTCACCTCATTTTTTGTAAGATATCTAAATGCCGAGAATTCAACGGGACAACCTGTTGCATTTTAATAGACTTTCAAAAAGGCAATGACGGCATAAATGATTTCTAGAAACAGTGGAAGAGATGACTCTTCAGGCAGTTCGTTGGAGTAGCCGAAAAGTGTTATGGATTTGAAGACAAACTAAGAGAGGAAAGGGATGGATCGAAAGAGTTTAAAACAGAACTCCGACAATGTTACTGTATATCGCCCATTCTATTTAACATGGTATAACATAGAAAAAGTACCTACAGAAAATAGTGAATATAATTGGGGGGATAAAGATAAACTCTATAATGTAAATAATTTGGATGATTAATGTAGTTTGTAAATATGGCATATAATATTATTTTAACTAAGTAGACGTAGAAAGAGCTGGACTAGAGCAAAATCTAAATAATCTAGTGGTTCTCTAACAGCTCATACTTTTTCGTATTTGTAACTGGTACGAAATTGTATAATATTAGTTGAACCTATGAGAAAATTACGCACAATTGAACTTGATTGCATGTGTTTTCGTATTGCGTTCAGATACGGCTTACTTCACTTAGGGATCGCCTCATTGACCCTGCACATGCCTTTCGAAGTCTCTTCAGACTGACAGAAAGAAAGAAAAATGTCCGGGCTGGACGTTAATTTCAGCACGTAGTTACCGCGATCAACCCTAGTTATTCTGCGCTGATTAGGAATATCAAGTATCGCACGAGTCCCTACGAATCAATTACAATACATTGGCAAATCTCGAAATTTTAGAGGTTTTAATGAAAATTGTACCTATTATTAAGCAAAGTATGCTTTATGGAAAAAATGTAAAGAAAAAAATCGGAGCGCATTTGGAAAAATCTTGTGTATGTTTATTTTATTTATTTTTATAACTTTTTCAGTTGTAAATATTTTACTCAATATTACGCGAAAATACGTTACTCATATTTTTAACAAGTTTGTATATGGCGTATTTGCTTTTGCAACTTTCAAAATTTCAGACATTTTACTGAAAGTCGGACCTACAACATATTTATACTCGCCAGACCGACCAGGGAACTTCTACTTAGCGCCTAAACCATGCACAAGATTTTCACTTATGTAGTTTCATCCAGACGAACTGAAAAGCGTTTTAGAAAAACACTTTATGCTTTCAGAGGCTCCCAAAACGTGTTCTTGTCAAAATTTCAGCGGTTGCTACAGCTTAGTGGCAGCACTGTGACCTACGCATCGTTGACTGAGAGGGGTTCTAATGTTTATGTCCCGACCATGTTGACCACATACCTGCATCGAATTGTACCATTGTTTGGAGGAGAGTTCTAGCGGCCGGCGTAAATGGTCGGTAGATTTCCGTATTTTTCAGTCTGTACATACGAGTCACGGACCGCGCGCGATATTTCCTTTTTCATCCTTGCTCCTTTCCATCCTCTTACACTTTTAGGCACTACAATACCACACACGTTGGAAGATTGATCCGGAGCTTAGATCTTCTCTCGCCTCGGACGGTGCTCTGTCGAGGGAGATGTCTGCAGAGTGAACCCCCCAAGCTGACGTGTAAGTCGTCGCCAAATCGCTTATTCCAATGGGGAGGAACACCGCCACTTTGCAGGATATATTGTGCGCAACACTTACGGGACTAATGGCCTAAGTAGTTGACTCGCCCCGAATCAATATTTTCTCAATTATCCCTCAAGACCTCAGCATTGCTGTTTTTGCATCATTGCATAACGTGGAAATTGCCTGGAAAATGCTTTTATGCACAGAAGAATGTTTTTCCACATTACACTCAACACATTTACACAATTTTCAACTCTACAAGACAGTTCTGAAACCCGTGCAAATCTGTTGAGGGACAACATGGAAATTGGCAAAAAAGCTACTGGAAAACTTGACTTGTGTAAATAATTGGGAGGAAGATTTTTCGACCAGTCCAGGAGGGGGAAATATAAGTGAGGGAAAATGCGCTAGAACCTTTCCAGGAAGTGGATTGGCCTACAACGATACAATACGAAAGAACAGTCTGACTGAATCATGTAGAAAAGTGAGAAGCTACGTTGTTTAAACGAGCATATGAATGGAAACCAGAAGGAAAGAGATTTGCAGCAGGGAATGGAGGAAAGATGTGGTAGCAAAGGTTTGAGAACGTTAAATGTAAACGAAGTAGACACAAACTGTTAAAGCCTGAGGCCATAAAGGGTAAAATGTCTCATGGAGGGCCGTAGCGACGAGGTCTCATATTGCCAGAATTAAAAAAGAAATGTAAAGCAAATCGACCCTTTCCAATGACTATTCCAACTAACAAAATGGAAGTAAATAAAATGTGTGTGGCATGGTTCTGTCTGACTTCTGATACTAGTCCGTAATCATGCTGCAATCTGTGGACAAGTAGCTACCGTAAAAATTACTAGTGTACATGGAGAGGTGACCGAATAATGAGATAATAAAACTTTGACATCCACATTCTCGAAACAACTGAAATGTTAGTTAGAACTTTGTCATTTCCGAAGAGTCGAAACGTTAATGTCACATTGAGTCTTCCATTTAAACATTTGGCTGCGAATTGTGAAATAACTTCAGAACCATTTTCGCTTGATCGAGGAAGTTCCGTCCATTTTCCGTGAAAGGAGCGGGGCCTCCCAGTTTCCTTCCGTTTTTTGCTAGACGTTCTGTTCAAGTACCACACGGTTACATCACGTCAAATAACATCCACACTTATTAGAACTCCGCAAAGATTGCTTAACTTGCTTTTCACACATGCACCCTCCTTCGGAGCGCTCTTCTGCCCAGGTCTGAAGTATGTCTGAATTAGAATACTGCTTGTTTTGCAGGGCCGAGCATCATGCGAAACTTTGCAGATGCCCAAACTCCAGCGGCCCCTCATAAGTTGATACATGAATGGCCCCTGTGGTCAGCGATTGCATCATAACGCTGGGTCTGTCGTTTTCGAAGAAGTGGGGGAGCTGAAAGAAACGCTGTAATTTTCGGTATTTAAAAAAAAAAAAGATCTGCCTTTGTCACTCGCGGGCAGCAAAGAAATATTGCGCAGGTTGTGCACAGCTGGTTGAGACCATGACAGAAACAGTCGGAAGAGGCTCCAGAGGCAGTGAACCGACTACGGTTTCAGTGGGCAATTAAGTGAGTACAGTGGCGCACCCAGGAGGGGGCATCATGGGGCTTCAGACGCCTTCTAGAAGGCAATGATACGTATTCAAAAATACATCTTTTACTAAGTTTACTTTGGTAATGAAAGTTATTCGATAAATCAACTCTTTACGTTATTAATATGAACTCTTAATCAACTCAAAATATATTTTATATTCAACATTAAAACAAATTCGGCTGGACACTGTATCGCCAAACGGTGGAAATGGGGACAACATTTCATTGTTTTTTAAGCAACTTGAAGATATGCGCCTCTGAATGTACAAATTCATACCAAATGGTCATGTTTTTTCTTTCATTCCTAGTATTACAAATAAAATAATTATCACACTGTTGGTAATGCAATAGGTTTTTTGTGACTCATTCTCACCCCAACAGAGTGGAGATAGGAGTAGGATGGCAATGTGTACACTTGTGGGTGGATATGTAAAACAAATTGATTTATGGTTGGACATAAAAGAACATAGAACGTACTTTATCGTTTTGTACATTTATTCTGAAATGTTTTGAATAAATTTGCTAATTTATAGCAAAAGAAAAAAAACAAATAAAGATGTACCAATCTAATTAAATGACTATAAACCAAATATTAAAGCAATTTTTTTTATGAATTTACCATTTCATGTTTCTCCCTTAAGACTGATCTTTTACGAAATTGTGAGGGTAGGCAGGCTCCTGTCTAAATCTTTTAATTTATATCACGAACCATCTTCTCTTTGAGACCATTTAAAATACTGAAAGCTATGTAGCTGTAGCCCCCCCCCCCCCCCCGAGAAAAATCTTGGAATCCCTCCGAAGTTGAAACCGTTTGCCGCTTTGACGGACACTAGAAAGAAACGCATAATGTTCCTTTTTTTTCAATAATGGAACTTAAATTTATTTGTTAGGTTCGTTATAGTTAGAGCTTGTCCCGACAAATTCCGGGAGATGCATTCGCTTGTTTTTTCTCTCTTATTCCATTAGCTTTTATTCAGCCCTAAGAGTTAAGCAGTAAATTGGGCGCTGGACGATCTCTTTTCACTCCAGTCGCCTGACAGCAAATAATTAGGGAGAGCGACAAACGAGGAAGGAACGGAGGGAAGCCGTGGGCGTCCGGGACAAAGCAACCAGCTAATTGACTGCTACGGGCTTCCCTGCGCATGACTTTGAGTCGTACTTGTGATTGACTTTTGCTTTGGCTTCTCGCTTGATCAATTCGTATTGTATTCACGTAGAGCGCGGGTGTATTTTTACTTCGGAGTGAGAAAAGTCAGTATAGAGTCACGCAGGGCGGCGCGGAGACTTGCTGAAACAGAGCGTTGTCATTTACTAGGTCCCGTAAATGCACACCTGTTGATCATTCCGGATTTTTTTTTATCTCAAAATGTTAAAACTGTATCTGAAATGTCTAGGGTATTAAGAACTACAGGCTGGATCCGTTTGCACAGACTGCTCTTTGCAAATCATTCGTTTCAAACGTGAAAATAAATTCAAACTAACTCCTAACGGGCAGCCCCTGAACTGAGTGTTGTAGCATTTTATGTCCGGTAATGCGCATGAGTAAACTTCCTTATATTGTTAAGCAATGAGATTATATTTCACAATATCTCTACTAGTTCCTTTTGTCGTAAAATCTTGTTTATATCTCTATTCCTTCAATTAAATTTTACATAGAGTTCAAGTAAATGCTCTTATCTGACCACCTACGCTACAGACTAGGGCTCCCGAGAAGTGCTAAATCACAAAATAGTAATGGCACAACAGCACATACTTTCTCGTATTATTTCTAACTGCTCCGCTATATTATACTACTATATAAACGTGCAAAAGTGTAGTCAACCAAAAAAAGTATTTTTTTTTTTTTTTGCACCGAAACTCGAACACAGGTCCTCTTGAGTTCACTCGCAGTAAGCCATATGATTACGCTGTACAAATGCCATGAGGTTCGAACTCAGCCCGACACTTAAAAATGGAATTGTCTCAACCTAATATTTCCAACCCCCAATTTATACAATTTTTGAAAAAACAGAGTTCGCAGAAAATGGAACTAGTGCCGTGTTTTTTACCGTCTCCTGATACATACGAGGAGTAAATTTAAGGAAAAAATGTTGTGCCATTGTAGAGTAAAAAAATTAAAAATTGCCTATATATCGCCCAAAAATATATGAAAATTTCTCACATTTTCGAAAAATTATACATATCTTTATTTCAAGATCTATCTTTAAGGAATAGATTTCATTAAAGAAAAAATTCTGGATCTTTAATATTATAGTTGTAAGAAGGAGACTTCAAAAATTTGCACTTTTGCAATTTTCCAAATAATCTGGCATTTCAACGAACATAAGATCTGCACCATTTTCTTAAGCGTCCTCTACGCTTTTGGAGGACAAAGTTTAATAAAAGAATTTGGTTCCATTTTTGAGAATCGTTTGAAAATTGTTTGATGTGAAGTACCCTCGAAAATCAAAATATCCATTTGAAACTCCCAAAGCGTCAAGTTCGTTCAGATCGAGGAATATCTGTTTTCGAGAAAATCGGCTAAACGGTTTAGGCGCTAGCTTTTTCAGTTGACCACAGACGGACAGACAGACGTTTTGTCTTGAATCAGTTTGTCGGCTTCAGTGACCCACAAAACATGAATTCTGGATACACACATGTTAGAGGAAGTAATTTACTGTGTATAGGAACTGGATTTATCCACTTTTTCATTGAAATCGCCAATTTCCGTAGTGCTCCCACTTGTCCCTCTCAATAAACTCGTGCTCCCACAAAACTCTCCTGTTCACATGAAACTAGTGACCCCGTAATGATACGAAAACCTGGTGTTAAGGGGAAAGGACCCGTCGTTTCCTAGTTATGTCTGTAATGTGAATTGTAGTAGTTTCCCATGTCGTAATCAACGAACGTATATTTTTTAGTTGTCTTTGGTACAGGTCCGGGGAATAATTTCTCATCCAAGAGTACCCCACTTACAGGATTTTATGGCACTTTTTTTCTTGAAATTGTAAAAATCAGTTATATCCTTAACGTATTAGAATATAGAGAGGATATACCCTGCCGTGAAACGAATCCCAGCGCGTCTAACCGTTTCTGAAGGGAACCTGGACTAAAACCTGATCAAGGTGGGGGGTTATTGACACAAACAGCAAAGGAAAATGCGAGTCAGCGTGTTGTACCCGCCTACGGACATCGTATTTCATATATTTGCGTAGCCAAATAAACTGCATAATAATTATCCAAAGATGATTATAGAGAAAATATTGGTTTGGAAATATTTTTGTACAGCGCTGAGCTGAGCTGATTTTTTTTATTTTTTATGAAATTAGATTTAATTGCTCATAGAAATCATGGATTTAATAAGCTCATACAGTAGCTCTTAGCAGTTGCATTCACAAATGTACGGTATTTAGAAAACTTGTTTTCTTTGTCGTATAAACCCAGCTCGATGTAAACGTTAGGTGATTCACTAAAAGCGTCTCATGTTGGCGTAACTTAGTGATGCACACTATTTTCAAATTGAATGTATACTATTGAATTATTGGAAATCTGTATGTTGACGGCTTTTAAGACCCTGTATATCAGATAACGTCAGTAAGTCGTGGGACGGTTCAAATTACTTTTACTTTCCCGTGTACGTACGTATACACGGAGTATTATACATAGTATAGGGAAAGTTATGTAATGCTGCGGAAAATCGATTTCGAGATTTCAACGGAAATACACATTTTGAGGTCTCCTGATACCGAAAAGGTGTTTTTTTTTTTCAAAACGTCCATTAACACCACTTTCCCTATAGTGCCTTAACCCTATGTAAGATTTTTTTCCAAATTGAAGAAACCCCTGTCTATCTCGCTCGAGACCAAGCTTTGAAATTTAAAAAAAAAATCTTTAAAATTTCGGAGTACTTTACACGAATCCCTCCGGACACTTTCAAAATTTTCTCAAAAATAGCTCCACTTTTCTCTTTAAATTTCTTGTAAGAGTAGAGTAAAATACCCTTATAAAGGTGGCATAGGTCCGATTTTCCAGTTTAACTCTGCATTTTCAAAAATTTCAATAATTTTCGGGCGTCTTCCTACAACCGCAAAATTAAAGATAGAGATTTCTTCTTCAAATAAAATTTGTTCCTCATAGTGAATTCGTTCATTAAGGTCATGTACATTTTTTCAAAATTTTAGTAGTTTTCGCGCAATATTGCGAGCAATATTTGCAATTTAGAAAATTACAAAAACAAGATTTTCGCAAAAACAGCTCCAAAATTTTTCTTTAAACTTTTAGTAGGGTTAGTGCTAAATGTACTCTATGACATGACATAAACGCCATATTCCTCTATTCTTTTGGTTTTTTAAAAAATACAAAAACGTAATTGTTTGACTTGCCTCTCACGTCGTTAATATTTATATTAGTTGTTTGTTCAAATTATTGTATTTACAAGTACATGTGCTTTAAATAATCAAATAAAGTTTCTCAAGACAACTGTTTTCGGTGAAAACGCTCAAGATTTCGCATTTTCAGAAACGCTGAAACGCCATTTTCTCCAAAACGGCTCTACATTTTTTCTTCAAATTTTTTGAACAGATAGCGCTCATTGCGCGCTTTAATATGACGTAAAGTTTATTTCTGGGTATTTTTAAAAAAACTACACAAATGTAATTTGTCTTTAAAGATCCGTTAACATACATATTTCCAACAATTTGTAAACACTTTTGTGTTTGTTCTAGATTTGTTCTCCCAGACGTAAATGTACAGCTTGTCCTCCCCTCTTAAAATGTTACTTCTCTAAATGTATGTAAATTTAAGTGGTTAGGCGGAAGAGCAGGCCCTATGGCCTGAGCCTCGCCATTAATAAAGACATTATTATTATTATTATTATTATTATTTGTGAGTTCAAGTGCTTCAAATGAAGTTTTTCGAAAGCTTTCTATGTACTGTACTTCAAATTGCAAATTTACAGTATCGTTTAAGCGCCATATTCTTACAAATGGCTTCAAAGTTCTCAAAGAAATTACAATTTAGGACGAAGTTGTGCTATTTTTTAATATTCATAAACTAATATTTTCTTTCTATTATTAGGAAACCGAAAAATTAAGAATTAAAAAAAAAGTACTTTAGGCGGCGATAGATGGCAGCTGGCAAGAGTTTGTGGCAAATTCGTATAGCTAGCCGAGACCAAAGGAAATATAAAACTAATACGGGAAACTGTGCCATTCTGTAGCACCTAGTTGTTTTGTGCTTGCGTTTATCGTCGATTATCAGATTATGCATTGCAGTAACACACTTGTCGTAGCAGAAAAATATAATGTTTCATGCATCTTCTGATTGATCACTGAATGTTTACCCCTGATTGGATTTTCTTTCTTTGTGATAGGTTTTTTGCCATACCGTTATGAAAGTCTACCCACTACATTTATTTCCGGCAGGAAAGCTGTCGTTGTTGAATTAGAGAAGCAATCAGTGCTTCCCTAGGGAGGAAAGCCTTTCCCTCCGTGATTCAGCGACGTCAAACAGTAGCAGCAGTTCACTTGCACACGCTGTCGCGCATGTGTCCGTTCGCTTACAAGTACTTACTGCGATATTACATATCTAACTTATCATTGAATTTTTCACTTCTTTATTGCACCTATCGTTCCTAATGGCACCTGGTCACAAATTTATTACGAAAATTGTATATATTATATAAATGAATGGTAACATCGTTTGTTAATTCCTGATTTTACGTTGAGAGACGTATTCTAATATTGGGGAAAATAGTATATTACGTTACACGGGAGAAACGATACTTCTGCTCTCGTTTTGATTACGACCCTCAATCTCTCGGTGTAACGGCCTCTGAATACAATATTTAAACCTTGAGCTAATACGCCTCCCTTCCTGCTCTTGTAACGAAACATTCTATTTGTTTGGTCTACATCCTGCTTAGTGAATGAGCTGGTTACTTCGACATGCCAGGATTTATAGCATTAACTGAAACGCAATGTTGATCATCGAACTTTCCATTGCAAGTGATCTTGATAGGAAAAAACTAATTATTGAAGCTCGATGCTCTGAATAAACTTTTGAAGATGTCGGTACACTACGTTCTCAATCTGTGTACTGAATGTATCAAATAGCCTGTCTCGAAGGCAGGGTGTAGAGTTGTTTAGGTTGATGTTACATGGTGGTGAATATAAACATTCAATCGCCAACACATGTTTACTACATTGAAAAGTGTGCTACATCTGCCTGTCCTGTTTGATGAAATACGTCTAATTTCTTTTTAAATTTTTTGTCTTATGTTAATTTGTTAAAATGAACTGTTCAATGATTGTTTGAGTATTGTAGTGATGTACTATACAATATTTCTTGATTTTTCAGAATAAAAATGTTTTGTTCCAGGTAAGTGGAGGAGATATTGCAGACACTAGACTTGATGTGAGTAAATTACTATTTATTTCAATGGTTCGATTTCTTGCAGTATTTTGTTGCGTTCAGAAGTAGTGTTATGTATTACATATTTGAATACTTTGTCGCGCTCAAAATTGTTTTGACATTAAAGAAAAAATGTAACGAGTTAGCCATGCTTGCGTTAACCTTGTTCTACGATTCTAAAAACCGATCGTAAAAAGACTTTGCGTTCTTAGTGTTGTGGTCACGTGGGGACGATGGACAATGATAGTGAGTGAGCTTTATTCCCAAGACAAGCTATTTCCAAATTTTAATTCCTGAACTAAGAGAAGATTTATATAATGTTTCGGTTTTATAGTCCGCTGCTTATTTATTATTGTTATTATTATTATTATTATTATTATTATTATTATTGTTATTATTATTATTATTATTATTATTATTATTACATTTTATGAAAAATAATACTAAGTCCTCGCGAATTCTCAATGAAAGAAAAGCAATTGTTCGTAACTGTTATTAATGTGTGTGTATATATATATATATATATATATATATATATATATATATATATATATATATATATAAAATCAGTTAATTTTACTCCAACAACTAAAGAGCAATCTTATCAGTATCGGAATTCACCAATCTTCTCAGAATTTATTAAATTAATTCATAAAAATTACGCTCTCGCCAGCGTATATGGCAGAGCTACCCACGTCCATCATTTTAAGCGCTAACGCTTTACGTCTGCGCGAACGCTTTGTTAGTGTCAAGGTTGAATATCCTGTCATTACGCTTTTGTTTCTACTGTTGACGATGGAAACAAATCATACATCTTCTCTGGTATTCTGCTGATATTATGAGTATTACTGATATTATGATTATTATACATCTGCTTTGCATTGTGTGGTGAAGGCATTGGCGTGTATTAAATTGTGTGTTATTTCTGTTGTGCATCGAATGTTCGTTACGTGTCATCTTCATTCATAACTACGAAATAAGTTGCTATTTTGACGTTTGTTGTTTGTGTGAAAAGGTTATTAGGTGGGGGAAAATTAATAGCAAGCACCAACTGCGGAATGTTTGTTGCGGTATGCTGGTTAAATATGTAATAAACGTGGCAACGTAGTTTTGATTTGATTTTACTTGATTTATGTTCAATAAAAACAGTAGAGACTGTGTGTAACGTATCGGGAGATGTATAATCTGCGCACGTTTTCTTGAGCCTCAGATTATTTCTCCCACCCGTTTAATATACGTAGTTGATTGAAACAATAAATAAAAGTATCAATCAATTGAGGTTAGCAACATGTTAAAAAATGAAAATACTCCTCCTGAGTTGGAAAATTTATTTACATCGATAAACGAACAACAGATTTGATTTTATAGTTTTACTGGCAAAATAGCAACACAGAACTCTACTCTACTCCTACCAAAACTACCACAAGGATAGCTCGGTAAAATATGCACATAGTGATGTTGACTCATACTAGTTAGAAAGAAGAACCGCAACAAACATTCTCTTAGAGGTACAAAATTAATGTAAGTATAAATTGCTTTTTACTTGAAACTTTGGCAACAAATTCGCATTTCCTCTAAAAAAATTTTTGGTATAGGAAGGACGTTCCCAATTACTGGTGAAATGACTTCTTATAAACACGGAAACATTGCAAATTGTATATTTGATGAAGGTAGAGGAAAACCTGTCAAAAGCTGGGGTTTTGTTTAAAACCAAGACTATGAGGCTTCTCTTCACTTGCAATATTAATCAAGGAAAATTGGCAATAATCCAATCTATGTGGATAACGTGGATGTCTTCTCCTGCTTCTACTTCTTCATCCTTCTTCGTTCCTTCTCCTTCCGTTTCTTCTGTTTTCTCCTTTTTCTGCTTTTTCTTCGTTTCCTTCTACTTCTCTTTTTCTCCGTCTCTTCCTGTAATTATTCTCCTCCCACTCCTCGTTGTTCTTGTTGTACACTTTCTACTCCTCTCCCTCCTTATACTTCTCCTCCTATTCCTTCCACTACTGCTACTATTACTACTACTGCTACTACTATTACTACTACTACTACTATTATAAACACTGCTAGTACTACTACTAGTATTATTATTATTACTGTTATTACTACTTCTACAGCTACTACTACTTCTATTTCTACTACTACTACTACTACTACTACTACTACTACTACTACAACAACTACTACTGTCACCCACACTACTTCACTTCTAGGATTAAATATTTGCTTATTGCATCGCCAGATCATCTCTCAATTCGCTAAAAACCGCTGGTGACAACGCAAAACGCATACGAACACTTCTACGACAGAGCGACAGACAGAGCGCATCTCTTTCTTGGCGTTTAAATTCTCTCTCCTACCTCTTGACTTGTTTTGGAAGGCTAATTTGATAAGAGAGTTATCCATTATTTTTACACGTTGTAGTCACATTTTCCTGTACGCCATTAACCTTTTAATTAGACCATTCTCATTCTGTTCTTCTCTTTGATAACACAGGCACACAGAATTTAAAAAAAGTTGTCAGACCCAGTGACGTGACACCTGTTTCTCTATGTATGTCGACACGCTGAATCCTTATTAGAAGCCGGAATTGCGCCACCACCTTCTAGTTTTTTTAATCGCGAAAACCGCCCGAGTAGTTATAAATTAAAAAGGGGGAATAAGGTGAAATGATAATGACGAAGTAGGTTGAAATGTGCAATCACAAACATACGGAGACACATAAATACAAACATTCTCGAGGCGGGACGCGAACCTGCAATCCTTCGTTGCGAAATCGCTAGGACACTACTTCCTCAGAGATCTCGGCAACCCGGATCGGCTATTGATGTTTAAAAAAATTAATAAAAAATTATTTCCCATTTATGTTTCCAATCTATTGTACTATGATTTTCTCCCACTGGTATTTGTATAATTTTCAGAATTTCTGCATTATGTGCTCTAGCATTGAAATTTGCACATAATATAATATGGCCATATTCGTTAGCGTTCGTAAATTGTTTTTGCACTGATCATAAAAATGTCTGTTTCTTCTCATTTTCCTTTCTCTGGAGCATATATTCCGATGATTATCAAATTATTGTATGATGATCTTCTATCTTTTAGAACTATTTTTTTCATGTATGAATCAGTTGCCATTTATTTATGATTTTCAATTTTTATTTATTAATATACTGCTTTTCCCCACATGTTCTGAGATACACTACCGTGTATCACGATGTCCCAAACCCTTTGTTCCCTTAAACTTGTTATTAATTTCGGTTACACAAGATTTGTATCTTCCTTTCTTGAATGATTTTTTCTTGCCCAGCCTCTCTAATTTCTATTCCTTTTCACGTTCTACGTGGCTACTTTAATGAGTCCCGCAATTCCAAGTCGTTTATCCTCGTCCTGCCTAGTGCGTCGTAGAGTTGTAGTTGCAGTATTTTTCTTTGAAGAATTTCACCAATAAAAGATTGAACTAATCGTCTTAAGAGGGCTGTGCGGGTACAAGAATATTTGAATGGTAGGGCTGCCTCCTTTCAGGTCCCCTACTTGCATAGTTTATTGGGGTGTAACTTTCCCTTGACAGTTTGCCGTCACTGCGGCGTGGAACCTGTCAATCGCTCCAAAGGGAAAAGGAAAACAATGGGAAGCGATACTCGTGATGGGTACTAGCCACCAGCAGACCGTGCTTGATCCATCCATTGGTTCGAGAGGCGGGCAAGGGAGAATAGGTGAGACGATTATTTTTTAATGGCGGGCAATTAGTCGCCTGTTACGACAGGGGGAAGCCCCATGGTGATGTTCTTGCCCCGGAAGTTCCCGGAAACCACGCCGGGACCTGGAAGAAGTGATGCAACATCAATAACAAAACATCGATGTTCAAAATACGTCGACTAAAAACCATTGATGATGAAAAACATCGATGTTTGTAGACTGAATTAGTAACCTCTAACATTAAATTAGTGTGCATTAAAATAAGGGTACGAGACGAAGGGAGAGACCCTACACCCACAGCGTATTGTTGGCCATACCTGAATGTGCGAAATGAATGTGAAGAGGAAATATGTAAACATGGAGGTCATTTCGGGCTAGGGAGTTTGGTGCAAACTGCGTTCGATATCATTCCCACACATAAAAAACAGTGTTACTATCAGTTTTTATTTCATATTTTAACTTTAACAGTATTGCGATTGTGGAAATTTTTCATTCAGAAACAAAACATCGGACAAGAAAAAAACATTGATCACAAAACATCAATGTTAAAAAACATTGGGATTAAAACGGCGATGTGTAAAACATCGACTTTTCTACAAAAGCATCGATGTTTGGAAAACATCGACATCGATGTCACATCCCTACCTGGAAGGTGGTTGCGATATTTATTACACATTAATTTTTATTTTGGTGTTCCGGAGATAAAAAAAGGTTTTTAAAGTTGGTATTTAAAAAACAATTGCCATGTTTGTAGTTGTAACTAGAGGCCTGCAGCAGAGAAAATGCTGGAGAAAAACACACACACTTAAAATGGTTTTCCAAAACGTAGCACGCTCGCTGTTCAAGAACCTCAAATAAAATATGTTTTGAGCCCTGTTGGACGAACCCCGTATGAGAATTCAGTCAGTGCGCGTAGTATGGGAATAGGCGGAATAACACGCCAAAAGTCAAATATTTGGGGTTTTCATTCAGAATCGAAACAGTTAAATTATTTTTGGATTTTTCGTTAGTTCCTAGTTTCTGACGAAATCATTGATCCTTCTCACATTGCCGAGGCTGCATAGTTTTATTTCAATTTCGCTCTGGAAATTAGTAATATAGATAAATTTCGTTTTATTGAGTCAGGATAGTAATGTTAGCGGTGATACATTGAGGAGGAAGATATGACGATTCTTGTGAAATAATGCACCTATTTTCTGCCTTTGGTGGTCTAAATGTTCAAAACTGATTACTATCTCAATTCAATTACAATTATGAATTGAATAAGGGAGTCGAAACCTGCTTGGAGAGCCAATTTTTCAACTCATAGTCAATTGCTGCATCAAGGTCTGGAAAACAAGCCGAAACAGACTTTCTTTTAGGAACTTGCAGGCCAGTCCTATATAAAGCATGCTTTGAAGATGGGGCGCTCATCAACAGTAGAGCTGCTTCGCAGCAGAGGTACCCCCCAGATTGCTGTTTGAACAGTTGTATTTATATAGACTTTTGTTCTATACTTTTCAGCAATATTGATGAGCTTATTGCTTATTTTAAATTATCGTCTTTTATTTTACGAAAAATCAAATGCGTGAGGTATAGCCTGGATTATTTACAGTTGAATATTCAATCTTAGCATAGAAGGTAAAGTTAAAAAATTCAAGACAATGGTAAGACCAATTTTGACCTATACAGCTGAAACCCGAGCTGATACGAAGAAAACAAAACAACTATACTGATCAGTAGAAATGAACACATTGCGATCAATAGTAGGAAAGACTAGGAGTGATAGGGTACGAAATCAGGATGTAAAAAAAGTGTAAAATAACTGATATTACGAAATTTGTGAAAATAAGGACAAAAGAATGGAATAACCATATCACACGAATTAGCGGTGGCAGACTGGTAAAGATAGCCAGGGATATGATACCATCAGGAAGAAGAATCCGTGGAAGGCCGCAGAAAAGATGGGGAGAAGATCTGTAGTCAACATCTAGTGATTCCTCGGAGTGAAGCGTGAAGAAAAACAGATGTACAACCTACATAAAAGAAGAAGAAGAAGAAGAAGAAGAAGAAGAAGAAGAAGAAGAAGAAGAAGAAGAAGAAGAATAGTCTATCACAGTTTTATCGAGGAATCTTTATCCAAAGACAGTGCTCTGAAAGGTGAAAGGAACCATATTACTTCTCGATGACTGCGAGAACCTAGTGTGGCGTGTTGTGCAAGTTTCTTAAATGTCGAGGAAAACCAGAGTAGTAGTTATTTCACGAGTGAGTAGTGTAACCATAGTGCTCCAGATAGTAGTTTATTCACAAGCGGGTTAGTGCGACCACACAATGGCCTATTACCCACGAGTATTAAGCAATGTTTTATGTTATTCGTTGGCTTTTTAGCACTATGTCTGTGTGATTAATGGTATTGTTTATGGCGCTATATAATACGGAATTAAAATATTGATGTCGGCGATAGCAATCGCGTGGTATGCTATATTTACGCTTAGCGGTCAGTCAGAGCAGGAAGCAGACGAAGCGCAGTAGAGGCGATTGAAGATATTCTCGGCGATCTGATGAGATTAAACTATTTATTATGCTCACATGTTATAAACGTTCTTTTTGAGTTGAATCATAAATGTCTACTTTCTACAAAACTTCAAACTTCAAACTTGAAATCGTTACATTGATATGCCCAAATGAAGATACAATGTGTGAAAACAATGGTAATTAATTTCTCTACATTAAATAGTGAAAATACAAAATATAATTTTTCGAAATACGTTATCTGTGATATGTATGGTCTATGGGCGTAAGAAATAAATTTATCATTTTTTAAATTTGTAAAAAATTATAGTGGTAGTATATAGTTATTTTAAAAGTATTCCTAAAATGTAAAGTTTCATAATCTTATGTCATGCAACTTTTTCCTTGTTCACTAACGTAACATTTTTAGCTTTTCAGTTATTTATGACCATCGTGGATAAGTCTGAAGTTTTACGACTTTTGTTAGCTGTGGGAAATAATTAATCCTATTTGCAAGGCTGCGTAGTTTTTGCTTTAGACATACAATCCTGTGTTTTATTTCTGTTTCTTTGAATAATCTTGGTAGGTAGACAATGGATCCGAATATACGTTAATTAGTAGTTGGAACCCAGAGAAGTTGGAAAGTTGATTGTGAAGTTCAATTGAATACGGAAGATAACCTCGCCAGGATTGACGAGTGATAGAAACACTGCGCATTCACTACTTATAACTAGAATTACTAGTTAATGGATACGCTGAACATAATAATACTTGTTCCCACTCCCAGCAAAAGCTTACAGATTATACTTTTCCCCCATACGTCATAAGCAATTTTCACTTTTTTAACGATAAATAAATAAATTGAAAAATATGCATGTTTATCGTAGTGTTTCTTTTTACTTTAAGTTGTATTGTTCTCACGGTATTTGGTCAGATTCTCATTCGGTAAATCTCTTATCAGTTTTGATTATTTAAACAAGGCTATATAGCTAAGGAAGTATTGTGCAGAGAATCTGTATGAACACAGATAACGCAACGCAGATATACTAATGTTACCTCGCTTACCATTATGTAAAAATAGAATCAAGTGAATGCTGTTTGAATGTTGATATTTCTTTCGGGACCGGCATACTTAAAAGCAGTAACGAGCGTGGCTGCATAATATAAGAATTCTCGCACAATATGAGTTACGCATACAAGTTTCGTCCACATACGTATTCTATATGCTTTAAAGAAATTTAAGTCTATACACATTCACCGCGGTGTTTCTTCCAATGCTGTGCGGTGGAATAATTTTTATTTTTCGTTTGCATCAATTTTCACTTCGAAAACTGAGAGGTGTAGGTTTATTTAAGATCACTGTTGTCCTGATAGATTTGAGAAGTGGTAGACCTAATGGCTCTGAAGAATTGTATATCCATTACGTTTACTTGATTCAATTTATTAAATTCGAACCCAGCAGGCACTGGTTATAATAATAATAATATAATAATAATAATAATAATAATAATAATAATAATAATAATAATAATAATAAATAGCCTATTGTATGGCCGAGATCGCTAAGGAAGTGTCGTAGCGGTCTCGGGCCAGAAGATCGCGGGTTCGAGTCCCGCCTTGGGCATGGTTGTATTGTGTGTTTATTTCATCATTCATTATCATCATCATCATCATCATCATATTTTCACCCCCCTCCAGCGCTAACAACCCTGAGGTATAAAAGGGAATCAGATTTTAAAAGTGTACCTACCAAGATAATAAAGTCTGAGCACCGTTGGGATTCACGTATCGCATGGCCTCCTGATGGCCGATTCGCGAGAAAAAAAATAGTTAAAATATTGTAAATTTTGTAATGTAATGCAACTTTTTATTACACCTGTAAGACTTGATTCTTTTTATGCCATTTATTATGTAAGGAAATGCATGGAATCTTAGTCGTTTTTCCATACCAAATAAGAAATTCTAATTGCATTTGCACTCAGCACATTTCGGGCCTACTGGCCTCATCTCAATTTGTTGTCGATTTCTTGTTTCGTGGCACATAGAGCAAATGTTGAGCTGGTCTCTTCTCTTCCTTCCGGAAAATGAGAACAGCTTTTATCCCTTCCAAAAGGCCATATATGTTTGTTGTATTTTTTGTTGGTATTTGCTGGTAAGTAAACAAGAAAACAAAATATGTGATTTGAGTATCTGAGTTTGATGGTAGAGAAATTTGTTGACTTGATGCAGTGATCGAAAATCCGTTTTATTGTTATGTCGAGTAAGCATCCCGGTTTGGTCATCATGGTTCTACAGGGTTGCTACGCAGGGTTGTCTTTATTTATTTTCCGAGTCGTGCCCTGCATAGATTCACACACTTAATGACCCTTCACGAACCGCAGTGACAGGAAAGCCGCTTATCTCTCGGTTTGGCGTGGTAGCTTGCGCGGAGTTATTTGCCTTCCTCATAATTGTGATGAATGTGGCTTGCGCTGAGAAACGCTCGCGCTCGGGAAGGATCGGACGATTCCAAGTTGGCGACTCAACGGCTTCATATCACTTGAAACAGGACCGATCCGAAGAAAGGGACGGTTGCTTGTAGAGTTTGGATTCACGGTCAGCGCTTGGAAAGCAAACATTGTCATCTCCTGGTGGCCAACAAAAATTTCAGCCCTCGTTATATTTTGACTTGCTTTGACATTTGGTTTGTTCTTGTTTCGTTGAACGTGAATATGTGTGTGTTGCATTGGTATGTATTAGCCTTGTATAGCATCGTTGGGGCACGTAAGTGAAAATCTTTGGGAATTTGTAATTATATAATATTTAATTGCTAAATTACAGGTATTCATTTTTGTTTTTCGCGATTGAGAATGTTGTGAACGACCACTTCGCCTCCCTTCCTATTTAATGTGAAGTTTTGAAAGGTATAGTTATGTCTTATCTCGTGTGTGAAATGAATATGTTATGGCTGACGTTCGAAGTACGTCTGATTCGCGAATGTGCAGTTCAGTTCGCACATGGTTTGGATAAAGATGTGTCAGGATGAACAGATCATTTTGGACATCATTCGGCTAATGTTAACAGTAAGCCACAAAGTGCTTTGTTAAAGTAAGGTATGTGCCAGAGTCTGAAGCATTTTTTGTGCTCACCAGAAGTATTTTGGCATAAAAACGTCTGGTTATATGAGTTACACGAACGTAAGGTTGTTTCACGTGCACAGCAATGGGATTCATGCTGTGGGATTCATGGGAAAAATGCATGCCTGTTATTTCCCAAATTGGAAATTTCATGGTCTTTTTTCGCGATTTAAAAAACTTGGATGGTCGTGTCACAATTTTGGCTTCAGATTCGGATTCAACGTGTCGACATACATAGAAAAACATATGTCAAGGTTTTGGGGGTGACATTTTTTGTGGCAGTGTTATGGGAAATGGATATATTTACGAAAATATTGGCTTGCGTAATTATCCTGGAGTCTGTGTGCTATTCTTTGCGTTGCGATTATGTAAGGTGTATATTTTATATTAGAGAGGAAAATGCAAGGGGGTCGAAGGGTCCGGAATCCGTGATATAACCGAACGGTTTTGTAGAGTTTTCAGTTCAGTGTCATACAAGTCAGTGTCAAGTTGTTCAAACACTAGATTCGTCTGATGGTATATCGCGTTGTTCGTATGGAAATTGGAAACTACAATTAATCGTGTCTTTGAGGATTATAGTGGTACTAGACCTCAATTAGCTATACCTCATTGTCTACAGGTATTTTTTGTTGTTAGTTTCTTGTTACCGAACTGTTGTAATGAAACTTTCATTGTTAAATTGTGGTTCACATTACATTTTTAACTTATGGTCCATCCTGTAATTGTTAGTTCTGGAGTGTAACCAGACAAATAATTGCTTTGGTTTCTAAATTATAGAATACAGGTCGCCAAATAATATAAGTAACTCGGTCTTTCCGCCGTCAATGTGATATTAATAATGAATACAAAACAATTCTGTGATAGATTTAAGAAACCTACGTTTCACAAATTAGATTCTTTTAAGAAACTGACTTTCGTTCTGTAACTCTTCGAGAGTTAATATGGAAAGAGATGGACAAAACAATAAAATAATGACCCTATTCCTGAGTGTGTAAATCGCGTATAAATGAACATAAAATGCAACACTTATTGTACTTTTTTGGCTCAGCCCCTCATAAAATCAAGAGAGCCGCCTATCGAAATCAATTTAGAGAAGTCTCCTGGTTGCTTTATTTTCGAACCCCCCCGAAATCTCACTCCAATTGCCAAATTGCGCGCTCCTAAAACTACCGAATTGTACCGCCAGATGTCGTTCCAATAGCTCCAATGATTTCATGGTGACCCGGTCGATTTTTAATTTTTTTTATTGCGTATGGGGACGTCCTATCCGAAAAATACTTTGGCAGCTTATGCATAAACCCTAAAACTTTTCCAGAATCACGAGTTTCTATCGCAGTCCATATCAGTTGGTCCTGTATGTTACTATCGCGAGAATGCTGAAAATGTTGTTCTACAGATTCGTGTTAAAATCATAGACCGGCATAAGTCGGCCCGGTGGCCGAAGTGTCTACGGCACAAGGGCAGTGGCGAACACGGTTCGGCAGGTCGCAGATTTGAGTTCCGGGTAGGCATCGCTGTAGTTTTGTGTAGCGGCATGGTCAGGGCTTTTCGAAACTTCAGTGTGTCATTCTATGAAAGAACCTTTCCTTCCCGTCCTTTCCCTCGCGGCCGGGGGGTTTGGTCTGCCTGCGGACAAGGGGAGTAATGCGCTGTCAGTGGGTTAACGGGCCATGACGTGTTCGCCACCTGTCTGCCACCCCTCCCCCCTCGGAGAGAAATTGTTTTGGGCTCATGGGTCACAGGCGGCTGTGTATTCACAAAGTAGCTATGCGTCAAACGCTGTCAAGGAATGGGAGGCTGGTGCATGTACATCAGGGTGGCATAGGGCGGAGGTAGAAATAAGGGATGAGGACGTCTGTTTATCCTAGCTGCTACGTTACGCCCAACGTTGTACAGTGACTGGCTAAAGTAATAAGACAGACCTAAAACTACTAGTTTAAATCTTACTCAAACGTTATCTCTATACATTATATAACTAATTCAAAAAAATGAGTATATTTTTTACTTTCCCGTACACATACATATATACGGAGTAATATAAGTAGTATAGGGAAAGTTATGTAATGTTGCGCGAAAAAACGGCGGATTTTCGGCAGAATTCATTGCCAGCCTCTGATAATGAAATAGTGGATAAATCCAGTTTTAAGCAGTTTCCAGCTAAATTAAGAAAAAATCCTCTAACATGTGGCGTAGCGAGAATCCCCAGTTTGTGGGTCCTTGATATCGAAAAACCAATTGACGCCAAAAAGTCCGTTCTGTGAACACCACTACCGGCTAGAACATATGTAGGATTTTTTCCAAATTGAAGAAACCCCTGTCCATCTGGCTCGAGCACAAGCTTTGAGATTTTGAAAAGGTCTTTAAAATTTGGGGGTACTTTACATGAGGTCCTCCCGACATTTTCAAAATTTTCTCAATAATGGCTCTAAACGTTTTCTTTAAATTTCTTGTCAGAATAGAGTAAAATTCGCTTATAAAGTTGTCATCGGTCAGATTTGCATGGTTAACTCTAAATTTTCGAAAATTGGAAAAGTTTGAATTTTTTGGCGTCTTCTCTACGACCACAAAATCTTAGGTAGAGATTTTTTTTCAAATTCAATTTGTTCTCCATTGTTCTTTCATTGAGTTCATGTATATTTTCTTGAAAATTTTAGCGTAATATTGCGTGCAACTTGTGCAATTTAAAAAAAAAAAAAAAATTTTCTTAGATACTCAGATACGAGAGATGACATAAATATGAGTTTGCTATATTTTTTATTTTTTCAAAAATTGCAAAAATATATATTTTGTTTACTTGTATTTCACGTCGTTGATATTTACAATAGCAGCGATTTGTTCACGTTATTGTATTTATGAGTACGTGTGCTTTAAATAATGTTATATAAAGGTTCTTGAAAACTCAACAGTTTTCTGTGACAATGAGATCAAAATTACGCATTTTCAGAAACGTTCAAATGCCATTTTCTCAAACGCTCAAATGCCATTTTCTCAAAAACAGCTCCAATTGTTTTCTTCAAAGCCGATTTCAGACATGAAAACAAACTAAGCGACTATCTTCTACCTTATCATCATACGGGAAATGCGTAATTGCACAAGTCCCGTACCCAACAGTATTCATATGCGTAAGAGCAATTGTATGTGAAAACTACTAGATTGACTCCGTGATGAACAAAAGCTAACTTTCTTGGAATAAAGATATTGTTATATATGTAGTAAGTGAAAGAATTATTGGCGTGCGGTGCGGTTCGACTACATAATCATCCCCACATCAAGCGTAATACAAAATATTTCTCTCCCTCCCTCTTTCTCTCTCTCCCGTCGCTTTGTAACGTGCATTTTCATATACCATTGACAGTTGAAATGCCAACAATAGAAAAAAAAACAACTGATAAGGCGGTCGACGGAAGAGGTCATTTTGCTCCTTAGCGATCGTCACCTAGTGCGGATTTCATATCGATAGATTATTGCAGTGGTGGAGCTCCGTCCGATATATTGCTTTCGGCTGCAATGTATAATATAAAAGATTTGATAAAATGTACAGAGATGAACTATTGCATTAAATTTACTTAAAGTCTATATTTTTTGTTACATTTATCTGAAAATATAAGTTGTTTCAATATCGTTTTAATATAGGCATAAATAATTGTGGCAAAGCAACTACGTGTATTTACATTCTTTTCGGTGCTATATTAAAATATGATTGCCTTGTCATTATGTCAGTTCTTTTCACAATAGAAATGAAATTTTTCTTCTTTCCACGCCCATCTTGAGAATGGCGAAAGACGAGAGAAAAACGCATCTCTGGAGATGCCGGCCCCGTGCCGTCGCGATTGAAACGCGCGACTGACGGAACATAAATGCTGACGGCACCATGACTAGCTGCCAGATGCAGAGGTTTGACCGCAAGCCTCAAAGAGCTCTCGCTGCCCCTTCCTCCTCCTCCTCCTCCTCCTCCTCTTCTCCTCCCATTTTGAGGGACCCACGTGAAAAGGGGAATACTCAGCAGCGAGCAGGTCACTGCTTGGGAAATATTTCGTCAAGGCCTGTCCAAGCTCGCCGCATTTCGGGAGCAGCGCTGATTGGCGGTGTCGAAAGCTTTTTTCTTTTGACGGTGTATGGAAGTCTAATGGGACTGGCCAAATTAATAAGATCTCTATACAGTTTTATTGCAATCAACCCTGTTTTCAACAATATTGAAGATAAAATATGTTTTGCTTCCAAGCGTATTGCCTCCTACAGTTTCGACATTTTACTTTTAGTTCTTGGCTACTGATCACGCAGATAATTAAATATAAGGAGCAGTGATTTCTTGTGTGTCTTCTCGTTCCAAGCAAGTTGTTGAAAAAGTCAAAGTGGCAACATCGTATAGACACGACGGTAAATTGAATGATAAGGAAGCTAATTGCGATCTTCCACTTCACGTGTTCGAATCCTATAATGGGGAGTTTCATTTGTATCAATGCTTGTCACTTTCCAAAGCTGATATTATTAAAGAAAAGCGAGCAAATATGATCGCTACATTGTTGACTTCCAAATTAAATATTAAGAAATGAAATTTCGTTTTCAAGATTTGAGATTGAGTTTTGTATATATGCTATTCTGTATTCAGTTGACATTGGTACAGAATCTACTGATTTTCATATCATCTTAACTGACCTCCCATGCGATGCCCAGGTAATGATTGATTCTCTTTTGCTATAAGTGTATCAAATTCTTGTAACAATTTCCAGAAAAATATTTTTTTTCTTTAGTCCAGATCTGTTGCAAACATCATAATCTATGGTTCAAGCCACTTATGATTGCGATTTTTTTTCTCCTCTAGGGTAAAACATGTAAGAGTTTTAGCTCATCATAATTAGAAATGTTTTTTTCTTCTGAGCACTACTGAAACTATTGTGACCAATGAAGATGACTCGATAATGCAAAGTGTCAGATAAAAGTATATATAATTAGTGGCCTGCGGCAGCAAAAATTCTGCCGAACAAAACCACATAAAATTGTTTTCCAAAACACAGGAAACACACTACTCAACAACAACAAAATGCATTTTCGTAAAACACAGTAATAAATTAAATATAACAAAAACGCTTCAAGAATACTGCAATAACAGTATAGTATATATGAACAGAGTTCACACCAAGAATATCAAAATTGGTCTTTCAGAACGTCATACGTGAGTAGCAAATATTTAATGGAGGCCGGCCTCTTCCTTGAACCCTTGCTTTCGCAGGTCGTCAGTTGTGTCGTAAGTAGTGAAGCACCGAGTATACGAATTCAATCGGTAAGCGCAATTTGAGAATAATGCAATCAAGTAGTTGCATTTTTCAGTCAAAATCTAAACTTATATTGTTTTTTGACTTTCCCCAAGTTCCTGGGTATTTCACATATCTCACGTAGTCGGAGGCGGCATAGTTATCTTTCAATTTCTGCGCTCATAGGAAATAGCATGAAATGAGGCCCAGGAATGGCCCAGGAATGGCCCAGGAATGGCCCAGGAATGGCAAGCATTTTGATTATAAGAATGCTTTATTCCTTTCGCATTTTGGTGCTGGGTAAAGTAGAATTCCGACGTCACGAATTGTATTTTGTGATTAGCGAAGCCTCTGTGCTTTGTACTACTTCATCTCTACGGAATGTTTGTGTGTACGATGATGACAGCACGGTTTTTACCTTGACCTCAATAAGTCCATCAGCGGGTGTATCTTCTGTAAACACTTCGCACGCCTGCTCAGCATCTCCAAGAACGCACGTCGTATGTTCTAATTTTTCACAGACACGTTTCTTACAGTGCATGTTGTTTCTCTGCATCAAGGAATAACCCCTGAAGCTACACTTGAGTGCACCTGTGTATCGCTCAGACTTCAGTAGCTACGTTTTTTCAAGTACCCTCCTAAACACGTTACGAGCATGTCTTTAAATTTCCCTGTCGAAGCAGAAGTAGATGAAAAGTCTTGCAGAAAAAATTGAAAGAATATTTTTTAGATTTCTCCAGTGACAAATACATAATATACGTGTTTTATTTGTTGTTTCGTACTTCTTGATCACTTGAATGTAGTAATTTGTTGCCTTCCATTTATATCAGCGAGATTAAATTTATTTGCCGTTAACCTTGAAAGCTCCTTGTTGATATCACATTTTAAATACAGTCAATGCCGAAAGTCTCTTCCCTGAGATCGGTGCCAAGTTAAGCAAACGCGCTGAGGTACAAGCGAACCTTCTCTCAATGGCCTTGTGGAATTCGAACTCATGATTCTTTGAGTGGGGTCGTAGAACCTCACAATCCTGGATGCGTGCATTACGTGTTGAAAATATTTAAACCGCGGTCCTCAAAGAGATCCATTTTCCTCCATTAAATCTTCGTGCCATTTTTTAATTTTTGGTTGAACGTGAAATAAAAGGACTAGTCGTAATATAACATATTTAAAAATGGGTTCTTAGCTATCCGGGAGACGCCGCGTCGTTGGCTGAGGCCGATATTTCGCCTGACATGTCGCAGACTTCCTCAGGGCAATGAGGAAGCCTGTGACATGTCAGGCGAAATATCGGCCTCAGCCAACGACGCGGAGTCTCCCGGATAGCCAAGAACTTATGGATTCGAGCCGCGGAAGCTTATGTGTGCATATTTTAAAATGCATCGAATTCTTTGACACATTTGTAATTGTTTCTTCAGAGATGTAACTCTTCGGGAACATATTTATCGAAGGAAATGCCTCATTAATAGAAATATTCCATGTATTGAAACATTATATAAGAATACATATATTTTTTGCTAATGAATTTGCTATAAATTATAAGTAGCATAAATATGGCTTCCTTTGTCGATATAAAAGAAAACATTGGGAACCAATTAATTTACCCTTAACTACAGGCATGGATCGTTGTCACATTAATACAGGGATGCAGTCCGAGAGACTGTTAATCAATCAATTCTTTTAAAAAACCAAACAAATATTGGAAAAAGGTTATTTCTATTAGATAAGTTGTTCCCCCTTTTTTTTCGCGTATAGGCCAGCAATCCTACTTCAACAGGTGCAAGTACTTTTCTGGGGGGGGGGGATCGCTGAATTAGCTGAATACCTTTTTTTCAATTCTAACTTAGGTGTTGTTTTATTCGCCTGTAAGCCAACTTGGACTACGCGTGCATCTGCTTCAGCAGGTGCAAGTATCTTTCTGGGAGTATCAGCATTTCAGCTGAATCCCGATTTTTATCCCCGAAGGTTAGCACTGGGTATGGATGATGAAATAATGATGACAGGAAGGTTGAAAGGACGGCACACACATATAGCTATACACAAATACACCCATGTCCGGGGCGGGACTCGCACCCGCGGTATTCTGGTCCGAGACCACTATGGCACTACTGCCCTAACGATCTCGGTAAACTGACCGGCTTCTAACTCAGGTATTGACTTAAATCACAAATGAT
This sequence comes from Gryllus longicercus, assembly GCA_038098605.1. Lineage (NCBI taxonomy): Eukaryota > Metazoa > Arthropoda > Insecta > Orthoptera > Gryllidae > Gryllus > Gryllus longicercus. Next base: position 131,379 of record JAZDUA010000774.1, read on the forward strand.
TTTTTACATAGTTAAATAGATAACAAAGGTTGATAAATAAAATTAACTGAAAACAAAAAAACTGTTTGTAGAAACATATGTGTCTATAGGGTTAATGGAGACCACTAACACAGGCATGCGGTCTACGGAACCAGTCCAAAAGTTCCGAACCTCTCCAGTTGTATCCATACAGGAAACTGATAGTCGTGACTGTTAGGGAGCGATGAGAAATGAGAACGACAGTATCGCCACCCAGCGGGAAATGATTGAAATAGAACCTTGAAAATTCGTTGTGGTCTCGCGGACCGTATGCCTGTACTTACGGGTTAAAGGTCGGAAGGGGTTCACTGTCGGAAAACCGTGAAAATCGCTGCGGAAATATCGAGTCTGAATTTTACCCAAGAGGGAGAACTCATATTTCCCTCGATTGCTCATACCATTGTACTACCTGGAAAAGCGTAAAGCTGCGCTCGAAGGGATTGATGTTTTATTTTTTGGTATTTGCATTGTATTCTCTACAAGAGCGCAGAGCTCACAAGACCGTGCTGTTGGCCAGGCATTGTATGGCCGAGTCTCAAGCACGCACGGCGACAAAGCAGTTGCCTTGCGTCTCAACTCTAGTAGCTTTCCTTGTGGCAACGGTTTCCTCAATCCATCATCTTGGGTTTTTCGTTAGCACCATATTCACCAAATTCGGTACTAGCTCTTCGAATCATCCATATTCAAAATAAATTACAGAATTTTAAATAGCTGGAAATGATCTCTAGACTTGAGCTTGCTATTCCGAAACCATCTAACAATGTGTAGTACCCTCATGCTCGCGTTTACTTCCTGTTAACCATGTGAAATGGTATGTACAGTGTAGAATCGCGATAAATTGAGCTTTCATATGAACAGATGTCGTTGCCAACTGCAGGCTATGTGTACGAGATTGATCTCTACATATTTGATAAAGAGTGGTTCAATGCCCACTCGAATAATGAAGATGAAATTTCGTCAAAATGTTGTCTGAAGGATCGTACAGTTAATTGAGAATTGAAGGTTCTATCTACGCTGCTCGGTATTCATGAGCATTTCTGTGGATGGCTCGGGATGCCTTATATGAACATGATATATTTAGTTCAGTCATATGAGCGAATATTTTGATTAATTCCTAACTATATGGGGGTGTGATTTGTTATTATTAAATGAAAATTATTTTGATTTATTTCACGAACCTTGGCTATCTTGTTTTGAAGCAGTGGTACTCTATTAGCAGTTACGTGTGAAGTCTTGTACTTGCTCAAGAAAATTTCCACAGATTGCATGTCTCCCCATACTTTCAAACTGTTTTTTTTTTTTTTTTAATTAAATAAATTTAGAAAACTTACCTGCCCTCGCCATGGCAAAGAAAGTTGCAGAACTCGCATTTTAATCTCGTGAGGATGAAGGCTTCCATAAAACCTTGGGCGTCCTTATCTTGCTGTACTGCGCTCAGAGATAATTCTTACGCGCCTGCGGATCGGACACTGCCACTCTTAGTAGGGATATTTTCTCCTTGGTGACCCGGCACCCTGTCTGCGAAAGCTGCGGGACACACAATGTGGAGCATGCTCTCGCGCGCTGGGGCGAAGTAAGGGACAGTCGACGAAGGTAGTACCTCCCGGACGCATCTCTCAGAACAAATACTTAGGAAGGACGCGTTGTATCTAGAAAGAGAAAGTATTGCAATGTTGCAGTGGGAAGTGACGAGGTTTCGACAGCAAAACTTCTATAGTCAGTCCCCGTTATCGAAAAAGTTGATAAATCTTTATGTAGAAAATTAGTTTCTCATTAGAGAAAGACTTTGGGCGAAGTATTAATGTTTTGTATTCAAAATTCACGTGTTGTGTTGTGGGTTCTTGATGTCGAAAAAATGGTTACCGCAATGCCTCTGTCTGTCCGCCTCTGGCCAACACTAGCATCGAAATCGTTCAGATGCCGTTCTCCCAAATTAACATTCCCCGATCGATGGGACCGAACTATAGAGACCCTACGAATTTGAAACACACCTTTTGACTTTTGGCAATGCTTTACATGAACTTTAATTTTTTCTCAAGAAAAAGATACAAGTCTCAAGTTTGTTGAACTCAGAATTTTCGAAAATCGAAAAAGTTTAATTATTTTTTCGGCGTCTTCATACGACTACAATATTGAATGTTTAGATTGTTTTGTGATGATATATGTGACATGAAAAGACATTTCTTTAAATGAGGGCAATCAGGTACAAGTCTTGGAATTACTATTAATTTTCGCATAATTTTACTTATTTAAAATTTTCTCCAAAACTGCGTCAGTACGATCTTATAAATAAAAATGACGCAAGTCCGATTTTCGGCGAATTACCTACATTTTCATTGTTATTTATCATTGCAAAACTACAAACTGATATTGAAATAATGTGAATGAAAATCTCGGAATTTCTTAGAATTGGAAATGCAGATATAAAGCTTAAAAATAGTGCAACTAATTTTCATTGAACTTTCTATTTTTCAAAAATTGCAAAAGTTCAAACTTTCCGGCGTCTTCGTACAACTACGAAATTTAAGACTTTCTTAACGAAATCTTGTCTTTAAAGATAATTCCTTATTTAAAGGCAGACCTTTAAATAGTGTATGGATTTATTTAAAGATCTATCGTTAAATATGGTCATGCATAATTTTTCGAAAGTATTTGTAGTTTTTGCGTAACTTTCCGTGAAAACATGTAGACACTTTTAAAAATAAGATTTTCTCAAAAACTGCTGAAAATATTTTCTTTAATTTATTTCCTCTAAAGCAAAGTACGCACATAAAAATTGCTCTGAATAGTTTTTCATTGAATTCTCCGTATTTTCAAATACTCTAAAATTTTAATTTTTCCGGCGTCTTCCAATAGCTACTGTGCATACTAAAGATTTTATTTCCCAAAGAACACTTCTAACAATTAGAACTTTAAATAATGAAAATAGGTTTATTTTCGTTAAGAAAACTTCTATCAATTAAATCTTTAAATAAAGTAATGTGCAAATTTTTGAAATTATGAGTCGTTTTCGCGTAAATTTTGTTGGAGTAAAGGCAATTAAACGATATTTTCTCAATAAAAACAATTGTTTTGTGTATTTTATTTCTCTCGAATAGAGCAAAGTAGTCGTATAAAAATGGCGCTGTTCCCATTTTCGGTACACTCTTTACATTGTCAAAAAATTTCAAAATTTTAAAATGTTTTTAAGCAGCTTTCTACAACTACAACATTGTAGATGGATTTTTTGTTAATGAAATCTGTTATTTAAAAATATCTTGTAATGATGTCAAGGAAAATTTCTGACTTTTGAAAATTACAAGTGCAAATGTTAAACTTTGTTTTTAAAGTGACGGGAAAGTTGAGTTTAGTTGTGAGGCTGGTAGTGTAGGGATTACGGGAAAGACGTGGTGAAACTTTAGTAATTGCGACTAATCCCAAGGAGGAAAATATATTTTTGCTGGTTGGAAAAACTTTTCCAGAAACTCTGATGTTTATTTGGTACCATCGTATCGCACAAGCAAGTAAACTTCGATCAATGATAATATAATAATTGAATACTTACAGGAGCTCCTGCACATGCACTGGGACAGAGTTGCTAGTCGTTGTTTGCAGTCTTTTATAATGTGCCTCTTATTACTTACGCTATTTTTGTGATATGTACGTTTAGTTATATTGCAACATAATTTGTTTCGCCTTGGGGGGGGGGGGTGTAGTGAGTCAGGTGTTTTAGTAGATGTAGAAGCTCGTAAGCTCCCGTGAGAGTTTCGAGATCTGTTAACCGCGATAATGTTTTTAGTGCTCATTTCTCACCTACTGTAGGGAAATGTTGTGAAACCTTAATTGATGGTATAGTACTTAACTGCTTGGGTCGTCTCCACTTTTGTGCCTCTTCAGTGCTCATTTAGAGATATAAGTTAATGGGGGTGGGGAGAATTACTATTTTCCAACTTAAAGACAGGTGCGAATTGAATTTAATTATGTTGGACGTTTTTGCCAGTATATCATGGAATGTGTCTTGACGCATTATTTATTTGGTCATTTCTTATCACATTAACTTCAATTTCATTATCATAACAAAAAATAAATTATGGTTGGGGATTGCATAATTATGACACGTAACGAATTGTCCGACAGTGAACTTCTGACGTTCCAAGATTACTGCGTAGTGTGTCAGGGACAGTCGTGCGAACCTACCTATTGTATGTATGAAAAGTTTTTAAATTTTCACTGCCATTGCGTTGTTATTCTAGAAGCCAGAATCGGAAGCAGTTGTCATAGCTGTCGAAAATCAGGCACGACATTATGATAAAACTCAATATTTCCAAAAATGATAATAGCCGTATTTGCCAAGAACAAGTAGAAACCATACAATATAGGTTAAACTATTACTACCCTTTTATTTTACTTCGTGTTCAGCAAACATATTTAAGGGGGGTTTAATTAATTTACAATAACATAACTTTCAGGTAGATTTATAGCCATGTGGAGAGCGCATAACCGAAATAAATGCATTCCTATTATTATTAGGGCCAAATTCATGGTAGGCTTATATACGCACATTTAAATTACTCCGACAATTCCATCCTACAATTATCCGACTAACTCGAAGTTTCAATGCCTTCATGCCAAACGAGAAATCGGAACAACGTAGTGTTTATTTCAAGTTCTTTTGAAACTGAGAAACACCAGTAGCACTTTTCCTGAAAACAAAATATAATGTACACTTTATTCGAATACCCCATTCACCCCAGCCAATAATGTCTTTCCTTCCCAATGAGAGATCAATCTCGGACTGCAGTATTCGTCAGTGCGCTGTGGCGCCAGGATGGCGCGCGGTGACTTTCTGTGTTCTGCCTCGTTTATGTACAGAGGCCGCTTGGAAGTGACAGCAGTCTGGCATTATCCGTTAAACTGCAACATTATCCGTTTAACTATCAGAAGGGTACAGTTCAGCAATATGCCTTTGTATCTTTCATATTGATCCCACCAGAAATAGCCGTAACTAATGTTTCCCTTCGATGCATCAAATTTAGTTGCACCATAGAAGTTCAGCTATTGAAACCCTGATAGGATATAGAGGCTTTTTGATTGTGTATTAATTGTATATCCTTCAAGTCATTCCTAGAATGATTAGTCCAGTGACTACCTACTGTTTCAGCTCTGTCCTAAAATGAACATCAAAGCCGAAATCACCTGAGTCGTAAATTTTATGACATACATAGCTCAGAAATCAGTCGCGTGGACATCACCAATATTCTGCCATGTGGTTCTACCATGTATAACCTTCACGCTGTCGGGACACGGTTGAATTTTGTTGGGACCCATTGCATACATCATCATAGTACATCATACATTCAACTGGTAAGTTCTTTTGTGAGCTAACTCACCAGAGAGTGGGAGGTTTTGCCCTGGATATATAATAATAATAATAATAATAATAATAATAATAATAATAATAATAATAATACACACACACATACATTCATACATTTTATTAGTAGTCAGAGCCCACACCGTTTTGTTTTCTATTCATACACGATATCCTTAGGTATACATTCTGCTGAACAATAATCCTTCTTTCTCTCTTTCCTTTTCTGCTATTTTAGTAATGTTCTTGCAATAACATTTCTCTTCAGTATATGAAATACTTCTATATGTCTAATCCAACTCGTCCTCTTTCTGTATTTTCAGTGGTTTTCTTACAATAACATTTGTCTTCAATACATCAGATACTTCAATAAGTACAAAAACCTTAGTTTTAAATTACTCTTACCTGTGAAGCCTCATCGAGAGCCTGCCCCTCCCTCTCCCGATAGACTTTGGTCACTTCGTAATGAACCTTCATCTATTTCTATGACCCCGTCGCAGTGAATCTCCAATCCCAAATGCTTTGTCTGTTCCTGCATCATAACTGGGTTGTTGTGATTTCTTATGGTGTGTGTGCCATAAGAAAAGTAGCGAATGCACGGTTGAAAATTTTCGCGGTGGTTCCTATTGCTGTGAAACTGAGTAATGAACTTCCAGCTTACGGGTATGTTGATCTAGATTACTGAGAGTGAGAAGGTCGGTATTGAGCGGTTGAAGAGTAGAACAAGGAGTCACCATGTCACGAATGTATAAGGTAAATGTGGGAATGAAATAAATATGACAACAATAAATCAAATTATTAAATTTTAAGATAAAATATATTTAAGTGAATTTTTTTAGATTTTTTTTGTTTTAAAAAACTTAATGTAATTTATGGGTAGTAGTTTAATCAGCGCATGTTTTCTTGCGCTCCAAAATTCTGGCTTACTCTTTTATTTTAGATAGACGAATTGTGTAATTTGAACGAACACGTGTGGTTGGCAACGTTTGAAAACCAGAAATTTTCGCACCTGATCAATAGCGAAATAGAGCAATTGAGTGTAACTAAGTTGCTGTGATGTTCGAAATAATCTAAGAATATCAATGTAGTGTTACTAATAATACTAATAGTAATAATATGACAACAATCACGAAAACACATTATTGTGATATAATTATTTAAAATGTTCCACAGGATATTATTTTACCTGTTTAAACGAGCATAAAGTGAGCTACGTGACTCTGATAGTTGAGTGATTGACACATTTTGAAAATGTAGAATTTAATGAATTTTATACGAAGCACAAACTCACCGCTGACCTAGTACCAAAAGGTTTGTTATCATTGTATCTTTTATGTTTATATAAATACTTCACGTTTACAATAGGTCAACGCAACAAACCAATTAAAATCTGTGGCTTGGTGCAAGAAGGGCCAATGTCATTATTCTAAGTTTCACAGAATGAGTGATTTTCTTACACAATCGAAAGGGCAGAACAATATCAGGCCAATGTAAAGTTCGATAGAGCAATCAGATAGGATCGAATTTGGACTTTGGTCTTTCTTGCACTGAAAGAACACATTGGCAGTGAAAAAAACAAAAATCACTAAAATCTTACATTGGTCCTTCTTGCACCAAGCCATAGATATAATTATATACTGTTGCTGATATCACTGAGCCGCAAAAATAAAATAAAGTCTGATTTATTAAAGTTTTAGAAAACCTACAGTGAATAAAACATTTAAAACTAGACTATAACATTTTAATGAACAAAAAGGAACAAAAAATATGTATACAACCGGTACACAACATATCCTTATCCAACTTACTTATCCAACATTAACAACCACGTACTAAATATGCCAGACAATCTGCTGAGGAACTGTTCCCTCCTAGGTTGTGTCACTTCACTTCATCCCATATGTTTTGATAACGTTTTTCAATTTTTTTCATGTGTTGACAATATCTCTCTCTCCATGTTCATCACAACAATCTCTTAGATTATCTGTGAAGAAATCAATGTGGTTGTAGGGAAAATGAATACAGAGAGAATTAAGTTTGATGCTCGTGTTACATCCTAAATTCTTCACAGCAATTAGCATTTCATCCACAATGGTTTCGAAATCCGGCTGATTTTACTTTCTCGAATACGTACATTTATACGGACGTATTGGCGTCCCCTGATACCGAAAAAGTGTTTTTTGTATCCGGCTCTCAAAACCCGTATTTGACAGATCATCTATAGGCCACAAAGGTGAGCTTTGGCGGCCTAGGCCAAGAAAGAATTTTAAAGGACGATTACCATGGCAACGTCAAGTAAACAAGACAATGTACAAATGACTGTTGACACATGGGCAAAGAACATTTATTATTTTTCGAGTACAGAATGTTTTTATCCTATTAATTGTTAAAATTTATATTAACGCACTTTGATATATTCCGAAATATTCATCCTGGAACTGTTACGTCCTCCGTGCATTGAGCACTCGTGCTAGAAGTTTCAACAGAAATGGAAGTAATACCTTTTCATAGAGATATGCCAGCATAGTAGTTTCATTTACCTCGGTTACATGTTTCTGTTTTCCATTTTAAAAAAGAGTTCATACTCTCTTTTGATACTTGAGGAAGTAAACTCTCAGTAGCAGCTTCAACTTCCTCCATTATAATCTTTGGAATATCGTACTCCATACATACGAAACAAATCGCACAACCCAAACGCATATTCTACACGCTTTAAAAATTGTGACAGTACTGACAACTTAACAGGCGATAATATAATTGAACATCTGCATCTATTCGACGAAACCGCGTGGTATAAATGAGATCTAAAAATTCAAACCTAAAATTGGGAAGTGAATATAGGAAAAATAGTTGTTTCCATCTCGGCCGAAATTGAATGATTTTGGACTCGGTTAGTTTACCAACCTCAGCTCCGTCACGGTTGGTAAACACCTCATCCAAAATCATTTAGTTTTCGTCCTTGATACATATTTTCCCTTCAAAACGTCCGTTTGTGAACACCACTAGCGCCTAAACCATACGTACGATTTCTTCCTAAATGGATATTCCCTGGTCGATCTGGCTTGACTCCAAGGCGCTAGGATTTTGAAAATCGTCGCTTTGCTTTTTGATCTTCAAAATTTGGAGGTACTTTACATGAAGCCCCAGGGATATTTTGAATTTTTTTCCAAAAACTGTCCCAAATTTTGTCTTTAATTTTCTTTTAAGAATTGAGTAAAATACGGTTATAAAGGTGGTATAGGTACGATTTTCACTGTTAACTCTTAATTTTCGAAAATTGCAGTTCAATTTTTTCCGGCGTCTTCGTACAACTACAAAATTGAAAATAGAGTTTTTTCCTTCATATGGAATTTGTTGTCCATAATTAGTTCTTTCATTAAGGTCCTGTACATTTTTTTGTTGTTGAAAATTTAGCAGTTTTCGTGCAATATTGCCAGCAATATGTGCAATTATTAAAATATAACAAAAACAAGAATTTCTCGAAAACGGCTCCAATTTTTTTCTTTAAACTATTGGTAGAGATAGTGCTAATGGTCTCTATCAGATGATATAAGCGTCATTTTCCTTTTTTGTTTTTTCAAAAATGTATTTTTTAATCGTCTTTCACATCTTTAATGTTTACATTATCGGCTATTTGTTCACATTATTTTATTAATGAGTACACGTGCTTTAAATAATGCCATATAAAGTTTTTGTAAAACTCAAATGTTTTCTTCAGTTTTTTTCAGCGAATAGTGCTAATACGTAGCACTGTTTAATATGATAAAAAAAGTAATTGTGCTGTATCCTTTTTCGTATTTCAAAAATTGCACAAATGTACTTATTTCTAATACTTCTCACACTGTTAATATGCTCTTTTACTACAATTTTTAAACACTATTGCATTTATGAGTTAAAGTGCTTCAAATAAAGTTTTTCGAAAACTCAAAAGATTCCTGTGAAAACGTTTCAAATTTCGCATTTGCAGTAACGCTTAAACGCCATTTTCTTAAAAAAACTACTCCAAATTTTGCAATGAAAATTGCCATTTAGAATGAGGTTTTACTTTTTTTTTAATATTCTTAAACTAATATTTCGGTTCTACTATTAGGAAACCGAAAAATTCAGAAAATATTAAAAAAAAACTTTTGACGGCGAGTAATGGAAGCTGAGGAGAGTATATGGAAAGTCCGAATAGCTAGGCCAGACCAAAGAAAATAAAAAAAACAATACGAGAAAGTCTGTGCCATTTTGTGACACCACTAGTTTATGATATGTCAAAAAATTTATGTTATGTCTTCGAGTAGATGAAATATATGTAGCAGTTACGCCGCCTTTTTATTATTATGTATTACCTTCTTCTTTACTCGTTCGAACCCTACAAAAGAACAATGTTCGTGGTCAATTTTTTTTTCCTATGCGCAGTTGGAGTGGAATTGTAAATTAGTATTACAGTAGACCCGCGATTATTTGAATGTCCGTTAATAGAGTCGGGTTAGCCACTGCAAACATTATAAAAATAGGGTAATCCATTGAAAAATGTAACAAAAATAAATATAAAATCAGTGGCTGTTGGAGCATTAATTCGGCATGTGCATTGGGCGATGCCGTAACGGATTCTAGAATTATTGGGTCTTCCCCGAATTCGATAATCATCGGATTCGTTCGTCGATGGTGGTGCTTGGCGTTTATTGAAGCCACTCTGATATAGATGTCCCTTTGTGACTGCGGTAATTATTTATTCATTTTATTGTGTTTAGTAATTTGTATTTTTAATGTACATAATCCTTTAGAAAAAAATCAAAACGATCCTTTGCCAAACGAACTCAGGTTAATGCAAAGTCTTTTGTATCCGAGACACTCGCAGTTTCAATTACCTAGGATAATCTTTTTTTTTCTTCTTCTATAATAAAAAAATCTTTATTATAAGTTTTTACTAACACCGCCGGCATAACGTCATTTTCGCTACTGCTCTGACCTTATAGAACAACGTTTATTGTTGTTCACCGATCCTCCCACTGTTGGGAGGGCAGCACGTGTATAGGCGCACCCGTGTACGAAGTCATTTCAAGGCCCTTCAAGCGTCAGGAGCCTACATGGTCTTGTTGAATTTGTTCCCAGCTCTTCTCAAAGATATCGTTAATCTGCATAATAGCCTCGAGTAACATAGCTAATGTTGTGAGCATGTGAAAAACCGAGAATACTTTGTATCAGATTACGCGAGAGGATAATATAATACGCATACTTACAATATCGTTAGGATATCATGTCCATCGTGGAAAAATTTTGGTTTTTGTGGTACTGAGTATCTAGATCTAGCACTTCTCAACGCCTGTCAGTCACAGAGGCGTTTGCGCTGGGCTCCTGGAACTTTCTTTCCGTTAATCGCAGTAGGCGCTCGTAGTGAGGCTTGGTGTGGCGCCATCTTTAAACACAGGAACTTAATTTGAGTATGATTCCCAAATCCAGGACTTGGCATCCCTCCAATCTCTGTTACTACTGCTTGCGAGTCTCCCTCTTTCATGGCTTCTCTGCTGCAAACGCCACCTCTGTCTCAATAAATCTCTGCAATTATAACCCAGAATCTCGAAAATATTTCCCTGTGGTCATGGATTACCGTATCCTGACATGGGCATTATAGAGGTGCGCATCTAAAGCCTAATGTTCCCACTCGTTCCGTTGCATGTCCCCTCGTTATTCACATTTTAGTAACCATTCAAAGTGCTCCATAAAAGCTGCAATAGCAGAGTCAGTGCGCCTTGCGTATAAAGGAGAAATTTACCTTGGGAAACCTCGGTCCTTTTACCTAGCATAGTTATCCGCTCGCGTTGGAGGAATAAAAATAGCCTCTCGCATTATACTACTTGTGGAAGTTTCGATCGAATTATCCTCGATTCAATTTTTTAATTAACCCCCTCCCTTTGAAGTTACGGAACATTCTCCCGACACTACTCTCCCGTTAATGCGCCACCCGTAGGTATTTAAGTATGCATAAATTCATAAAACTCATAAAACAGGTATTTATATTGAAATGGGAGAGAAAATGATAAACCGTATTCTCTGGATCTTGTATACCACCTACAATAGAATTCAACTACTGGAGACGAATTCGAACGGCTGGCTGTTCTGATCGGTAGTTTTCTGTTTTGTTCTTTTTTAATTTGCCTGAGCACCTCAATAAAATACCAAACTGGTCACGGGTCACATGCGATCCTTCGTTCCTCACCCTCGTCCACTTGTCTCCTCTCCCCTTACATATAATTCTCATACACATACGCTCACGCACACGCATTTACACTGACTATACGGTACTACCACACATGATGATGATACTTTCAAAACATTAACAAATAAAACATCATTGTATTCCTCGTTTTATGATACATCCATTACTCATGAGAAAAATATAGTTATCATCCACGTCTCGCGGTAAGGGAGACATGTGGCGAGCATGACCTATTCTCATCACCGTACCTAGCTTACTTGGGCTGCCTTTTCCTGCTTTTACTTTCGTCACATGGCGAACGTCTTATGGCAAACGATTTGTATTAGAAAGGTACAGCGTCATTTTAACCCCGTCCGGGAATCGGACCCGAGGCCGCCTCACAGAAAACTAGAACGCTGACCCAGAGCCACCCGAGGGGCTCTATTTATATTTTATGTGCAGTTGTAGCACCACTAGTTTCCTATTAAGACAGATTTAACTTGCTTATCTTACCGGCGTGTTGCGTTGTAAGAAATAACAACTTGTCACTCTTTGTCGGTACCCTCAAATCTATTTCCACTATTTCTACTATTTCTTACTAATACAAAATAATAATGATGTAAACTTTTAAGAACTGAGTAGTCCAGTTTTTTGCATAATTATTATTTTCATTTAACGGTAAAATTGTTTTAATTTAAGAATGTTCCAGTCAATTACATTTAATGATTTCCGCTTCTCCTTTTTGCGTTAATGTTAATTCAGTAGACGTAAATAATCTTTGCGGGAACTGTATTTACTATCTGGACGTACGAAATGTCTAGTTTTTTGCTCTATATTTATGCATAGAATTAAGGTATTGTGGTACAATGTGTTAAAAAAAGGTTATTTGATTATAAATGTTCCATTGACATTTTTATGAAATTAATTTTAAATCGTGATTTTAGATAGTTTAGATCGAATTGTGTAATCTCAAATCCGAATCTCGAAAGATTCTTGCATTCCTCGATTGTCTCGGATCGTAAGAATCCTTTATTTACAATAATATTAATAATGATGAACATAAATAACATTTTATAAGAAGTCTCGTACAACAGGGAAAATGTGAAGGAATTCTTGAATTATGTAACAGATTTCGCTAAAATTCGATTGATTAATCCATAAGGTTCCTGTATACAGAAAATAATTTAATGATAATTTTATAATTACGCGATGTTATATTATGTATATTGTAGTACTGCAAATGTAAAACTTGGTAACTTGTATTTGAGTAGCTCAGGAAAAAAACGAAGTTTTGAAAGCATAGGATTAGAGGATTAATTGCGCATCCTCCAATAATTCTATTCATTTAGAACTTGAAGGTGACATTTCTGTACCTACCACCCACGATGAAGAACGAGGCATCTTTATTATTTCCAGAAGATTGTTTCCATTGGTAATTTCAATCGCAAAATTTACCTGGTTAGGGACCAGTTTGTTAAGAGATCTATCTGTTCATTTTCCGGCATTCACCACTCACAGCCTTGTATACTATACGGTAACGGGTCTATTTTAGATCTATATTTACGGGAGTGGTGGGAAGATAGTAAGGCTAGCCCCATGCTTCAACCGCATATTTACTCAAGCCAGTAAATATTGGAAGTCATTTTGGAAGAGTCTATGTGCACCTCAGTATCGCTTTGAGTAGGTCAGAATAAAATTCCGAGAATTCCCAGGATTTGAATCAGCGTACCACAAGTTAGCAAACGTGGTTTGTGATCCACCCGTTGCAGCGTCGAAACGGCCGAGCGCGGTGTAGCAACACGTCTCGCCCATGGACACTCTGGAACGTGGGTCGCGCGCCGCCGCCTAGTGAAGCGATGTGCGAAAAGGGTCAAGCGGTTGGCTAAAGTGACTAGAGGTTTTGTGGAGTTTCAGGTCAAGGGACCGGCCAAGATGGCTCGTGGCAACAACTATTGTCACTGCAGACTCTCACTGGAAGGTCCGAGGGTTCGCCCCGATGGTAACGTATTCTCGATACGAGCTAGAGAGCTCCGCTGGCGATACCTGCAGGGAGACAGCCCGCAAGCCATGTAGGTCGGCGCCGAATCTCACGTTTGAGCGTGTGTGGACCGCCTCCTCCCGGGATATAACATGAACAAAACTTATGGGACTAGCAACAATAACAGTTAACGAAACAAAATAATCAATCAGGATAAGAGGGCGTTTCAGGACCGTGGCAACGTCAAAACCGCTGTAGTTACATTTCAACGCGAAGCGCTAGTTTGTAGCCTTTTGGAGGTTTGTTTTTTCAAAGAATTTAAAGAACCCTTACAGAATATGTGTACTATACTAGTTTATGATGTGGTAGATTGAATTCTAAGGTACTACGTTACTTCGACGTTTTAGCATCCTGCGCTTCCCATTTTTAACTAGCACAAACTTTAATTTTTGACATGACATTGGATATCGATAAAATATTTTGTTCTAACAAACTTTAATTTTTGACGAATTACTTCGAGCTGGTCAATTATAGTTCCATCTGTCGAGAAAGGGGAAATGTAAGAAAACTTGTGAACGATTCACTTCACTCACACGAACGAATAACTGTTTTGTGAAAAAAAAAATCCAATACCCCAAGATTTCACCCGCGGTCTGATACCCGTCTGAAGGTGGTTCTGAAAGAGGCTGTCAGCAAACTATTCGACCTAATCAAAATTTAGTACATTTTTTTCAATGCGTTTCAGCATTAACTGCTCGAAGAATTGTATGAGTCACTTGCAGATTCGCAGTCCTTAGCTCGTCTAGCCAGCTTTTCCCATAACCTCACGAAGGTAGCTGGTCCTCCTGCGGTGGGATTTTTTTTTACCCGAGGTAGTATTTTGACGTTACGGGTGCGTCGTCGGCATCATCGTCCACTGTTTTCAATGCGGGACTGGTCGCGCGCTTGGTAATCGGTCTCGTATGACGTCGTAAATCAGTTAGCTGGAGCGCCTGTGCAGATTTGTTCCCAAAATTCCGGCGAATGAACTGCGCGATCCAGCGGTAGGACCGCTGCTCTTCCACCGCTGGGATCGGGATTCAAACCCCGGTCGATCAATAAGGAGTTTGTGGTGAAGAAAGTGGGATCGTTACAGGTTAGCTCGGAATTCTCTAGTTTCTTGTACCTATATTTCCTTCGTTGCTCCATCATAGCTTCATAATTACATACACATCAACAACATTCACCCATTTCCAGGTTAAGCACATTCCACTTTCTTTGTAGCGATTCTGACAGGGAGGTCCTTGGTTTCGAGTCCTGGTGCTAGATTTTCGACACTAGCTAAGTAGGTTGGAGGAGAATTCTAAGGGCTAATGTTCTGATAGCTTTCCGTGGTTATTTCAAACAATACCTAATAAACGGGGCACGGAGCGCGCGCGATCTTTCATTCCTCGACATTATCCTAAACTCTCCCCTTACACACATACGTATATGCACTGAAGTTCCACATATGCGGGGAGACCAGTCGGGATCTTTGTGCTTCTCCCGAGTGGGGCGGTGCCCGCTGGGAAAATACTCGAGGGGGAAATCTCCCACAATTCGATGTGTAGTACGGCGCCGGATCTCACGATCCAGCGACGGAGGACTCCGCCACCTCCCACGTAAAACATTCTGTACATTAACAAGGCAAATGACCATAACAGTTGATGTGCTCGGAAACCTCTCGAAATCAATTTCCAGGTGCGAGCATGTCGCGTAGGCACTGGGGTCATAAGAAAGAAGGAGCGATCTGCATTCCGGTCGACAGGAGTTGCCGCCTTCGTCCACATTGTCTCCACTGCCACTCGCGACGGCTGCCGCGGTGGTGGCGGCGGCGCTGACGTCTTCGCGCGAAGGCCGTGCCGACGCCTTCGACGATTGCGTCAGATTATTGCGCCTTATCGCGCTTCGCACTTACCTGGGAGAGATGCTCGAGCCAGACGCGACTGATAGCCCCCGTTTTCCTCCAAGCGATATCGAGACTGGGGCCCGGGCTCGTAATCGGTGCCTGATTCACTGTCGCTCACGTCCTCCTCTCAGCCTTCGTAGGAACTATCGCGTTCCGTTTCACAGAAGATTGGTATACAAAATAAAATTGTCACATTTGCACCTACTGAACATTATTAACTATAAGAATTGTTTTTATAAAATGTTAAAAATGTTAAGTAAAGTGCTGCCACTAATTGAAAACCTTCAGTCGTGTTGTTTTCAATGCTCGTGACAAAGAGTCGGCAAACAACGCCACTGATAGTACGCGTTTGTTTTTCTCGTGGTTGTTATACAACTCAATCTCTCCCTGGCCGCCATTCCCAGCGTCGAAAGTTTATTTAACAAGAAAACGCAATCAATATTTTATATTATTTTCCTTGTTCCGGTCTTTCATCCAAGTCTTCAGACACAAGTTTGACAATTAATTCATTAATGTATCACTTTCAAATAATTTTATTATTCTATTTGAAATTTGTGGCCTTGTGGCTAGCTTTCCACTACGTGGCCCGGGTTAGATTCCCGGTGAAGCAAGATTATAGTGTGCGTGTTCCTTGCAATGTCCCAGTATGTGTCGCTGTGTGACGATGAGAAAATTCACTTCTCGGGTTGAGAAGACCGGATTACGGCGTGGGGATGTCTACGTGCTAACCACACGAACCCCCTTAACCCATGGCCGCGAGGCAGGGACGTCGCCGGTAGGCCCCAGCACGTTCACGGGCTGTCGCGCCAACTACATACATACATTTGATATTTAGCGGATTTTGTGAATTTAAGTTTCTCCCTCTTACATGCGTGCCACGGCTTAAGTATCGATAAAAAATATCGCCTCGGATATTTTAAAGTTTTGCGCCCAATACTAAATTTGGCGCGTCTCATTTACATTTAGTTCTGGATTTCAGTATCAGAATGAGATTGTTCTGGGATCAAACCGGCTTAGGCAGCTGATGTCACTGCAGCGCCTCGGAACGAGAGGTCCTAGGGTCCCAGTATCAACGGTTGCAAGATTTTTGACACTAGCTGGATAGGACGAATTCATTCGCTGTCTGGAGGAGACTTCTAGCGGCCGGCTGCTCTGATTGGTAGTTTTCCGTGGTTTCTACAATCAATGCCCGAGCACAAACCTAACAATCGAGCTGCGGATTGCACACGATTTTTTCTTCCTTTTCCGTCCTCCATACTTACGCTTACACTTCACGCACTACACTACCACACATGTCGGGAAACCAGTCGGACGCTTAGAGCTTGTTGCGGCTGGATGCCTCCCTGGTGGGAGATAGCTGGTTGGAGACAGTAGCTGACGTGTAGGTTGGTCCCAGGTCTCGCCAGCCACAGGTGAAAGATCACCGCTACATCCCCAAAACATGCACTACACTTACCGGACAATGGCCTTAGCTGTTGAAGCGTCTGGAAACACAAAATAGTCTGTCAATCTGGGATCAAACAGAATCAGTCCGATCAGATTACTCAGCCACAGCCTCTGCCCTCCGACAAAACTGTCTTTTAAACTCAACTGTAAGTAAAGCAGTCTTTGGAACAAAAGTTACTTTTCATTTTTATCGTCTCGCTCACTGTTTACGCTGTATGCGGTAGTACTGTAATACTTCGGGAAAACACGGCGGAACAAAAAAAACAAACTCTTCTTGTCAGTCCCTGGTAACGAAAAAGTGGATAAGTATTGTTCCTATCTGTAGTAAATTAGTTTCTCTAACATGTTGTGCAGTTAGAATCCACGTTTGGTGGGTCCTTAAAGTTATTGAAAAAATTGGATTACGGCAAAACCGTCAGTTCATCTGTTCACCAGCTGCCTGTCTGTGAGTAACCCTAGCGACTACACAGAAGCAGGAATTATGCAAGACATATATTTCCTTGTAGACTTGTATAGCATAATTTGGGATATCGAGCAAAACTGTTTATAATCATGTAAAATAATAATAATAATAATAATAATAATAATAATAATAATAATAATAATAATAATAATATAATATATATAAAACCGACGTCATGTGTTCCGTGGCGTAATCGACGATAATGCCGCAACAATGTTTTTGCTGAGCTTGTTTTCTCAAGCGATGCAGTCACGTTCACGTGGAGGCTTATAAAGTTCAGCATTTAGATTTTACGTGCAAACCACGAGTCTTAGTAAAATATTGACAGCCCACGGGGCCCGTGTTTCAAGCATTACTTGGTCAGTAAGTTCAGCGATCAGGCGGAAGAGTAGGCTTCCTAGCCTTACAAAATAATTATTTTAAAATTACCTAAAAACTGTACGTGACCTTACTTCAAGATCTGTGCCTGAACAACATATTTCACTGTTAATTCATACTACTTACTTCAAGATCTGTGCCTGAACAACATATTTCACTCAGGAAAAAATCTCTTATGTTCAATACGTACTTGCATGAAGACACGGAAAAAATGTTGAACTTTTTTAATTTTCAAAAATTTCGAGATTTTAACGAAAATACGAACTATGTCATTTTTTGTGTGTTCTGTATGCAATTCGAGGACAAAGTTAAATAAAAAATTTGCTTAGATTAAATTTTTATATTAAGAAAATTTTGAAAATGTTGAAACTTCATGTAAATTACTCACGAAAATCCAAATACCAGTCTCACACCCGCAGGGCCTCGAGTTCGTTCAGATCGATCGGAGAATATCAATTTTGGAGATAATCGTCCGAAAAGTTTAGGCGCTAGCGTTGACCGCAGACAGACGTTTTGCAATCGATCGATTTTTCTGTTTCAAGGACCCACTAAACGTGAATCCTGACTATAGAACGTGTTAGAGAAAGTAATTTACGTTAGGAGTAAGATATGTCCGCGTTTTTCTGTTCAAAATTCGCCGATTTTTGATGTACAAAGCTTTCTATGTACTACTTAAGCAGTAAGGGGAAGAAGTAAAAATAAATGGTCACATTAAGTGTGGGCTCCGTGTAGTGTAACATGTTAACGTGACTTCGAAACATTCTCTAAAGAAAAATAATTGAAGTCAATGAAAGCAATTTCCAATGCTTTTTCTGATGATTGGCCTAATTCTGCCAGGAGTATTTTGTACCCGAGAGCACGGTCGAAGTACTGAACGATTATCAGAGGAGAATTGCAAAATATAAAGTCAGTGGATGCGTGCAAGATCCGTGAACTCCCAGGTTTTTCCCCGTGTGTCCGTGAACTCCCAGGTTATATGGTGGAAATCAGAATAATATCTTAAATAAAAGGAGAGATACCCCGACATATATAGTATATTATGCGTCTCATCCGGTAGGAAAGACGCCGTCACTGAACTGGATTGACACCAGCATTAGAATTTTGATTCTCAGTTGTTGAAAGTGATTCATGTGATCATAGTACATTTCCTCGCATTTGAGTTCAGCAGTTGTCATAAAACGCTGTTGGCATTCTGGTGGCGCTTGTGAAGCAACAAATAAAAGGTGTGTATATAGTTTATTACGATTACTGTCGTAAACTCTGGTTTACGCGCCGAGGTGGAGACGAATAGCGCCATTGGCACGACACGTTCCATTCCAACCCTCCAGGCATTTCACATCGAACCCTTATGCATGTGGCTCCATATTCGGGTCGCCAAAGAACTGCGAACTCGATCTGCGTCAGATATAGGGGAGGGGTAATGACGCATAATTCCGTGTAGCTGTAAAACTTAAAACATTGATTACTCACCTCCTATAACTTTGCCCTTCTTTTCGAGTGATATAACCTGGCGGATGAGACGTATGCACAACAGAAGAGGATGTCGCGAGCGCTTCTATACAGAACATAGCTCTCAGTTGTACATGTTACCACATCCCTGCGAATGTGACGCTCGTTGAGAGCTAAGCTGCATTCTCCGTACGCCTGGTCCAAGACACTCCAATATCGTCCGTGTAACTCCTTAAGTTGACGAGGGTTGTTGTTGTTCTTTTTGGAGGCGTGAGTAATAGATGTTTTCAATTTGATCGATTCCAGGGTTCTGAATTCTTCTCCCCGCTGTGTTGACCGAGCTCTGTGTTATCTGACACGCACGTAGAATGCAACAAGTCACTAGACTTCATATTCCGAGAAGGCCAGAAAACTAATTTTATCATCACATAACTTCCACAACACCATTTATGGCCATGGTGCCACGAAAATCGAAATGTTTGACCTTTTTTTTATCCTTTTGCAATAACGATAATTTTAATATCCTTTAAAAAACTACGAATTAAGGCTACATTTTTTCAGTTCATATTTTATTTTAATCATCTGTTAGAACTATTAAAACACATTACACTAAACACTAACGTATCCACACTAGTTTCTTTATGCACTTCAACAATCTCGGTATTCTTCACTCTTCAGTTAGTACACTTGGTGTTTTAAGCCAAGTTAATAAATATCATGCGAAGCTGATGAGCCCATTGTGGTCAGATGGCCAGGACTGTCCCAGCCTCTGCAATGCCTTTCTACGCGGGGCTACTTTCTCAAATTGTGTTGTCAGCCGTGAGCGTACAGGACGACGGAGTGGTCACACTGACGTGCGGAGTAAAGCGGCTTCATTGATAGTACCGCCGTCCTCACACAATTTTCTTGGAAGCGGGTTGCAATTCACACTTCGGTATCCTTCGCACAAAACTTCAAGAAATGTCGACTAATTTGTCAAATAATAGCCTTGCGGGGGAAACTGAGTTTATGAGAGTAAGAAAATTTGCTGTGAAATTTTGGTGAATTATAGAGGATGTCAGTCCTCCCTTGCCCGTGAATAACTCCGGAATGAACACTTTTTACCGACTGTACAAGAATCTTGGATCTTGAGTATGAATGTTCTTTTAATTTTTTTTTTTTTTTTCGAGGATAGGTGACTTTTATGGGGGGAACAGCATTTTCATGGTTAATGCGTTTTTACACCCAGAGTTGTTAGCCCTGGGGAATGATGTAAAGTGATAATGATGATGAAGGATGAAATCGACAATCACAATCTTACAAACACACAAACACAACAATGGCCGAGGTGGACTCGAACTCGCGATGCTTCGGCCCAAGACCGCTCTTAGCGATCTCGGCTTCCCGGATCGGCTTTATTATTATTATTATTATTATTATTATTATTATTATTATTATTATTATTATTATTACTACTACTATTATTCACATGGTACAATCTGGCCGCGGACCGCGCGCTACCTTCGCCTCCTCTTTCTTGACCTATCACCTTCCATCACACACACATACGCGCATACACTTTCATGCACTACACTTCCACACATGTCGGGAGATCAGTCGGGGGGTTAGAGCTTCTCTCAGCTCGAGCGGTGACCCTCTGGGGAAGATACCTGGAGGGAGAATCCTACGCGAGCCGATGTGTAGGTCGGCGCCGGATCTTACCACTCAACAGTGGAGGGACACTTGTATTTTATTTGTGTATACTATCTGTTGTTTTTCGCATTCAGGAAATAGCCCTTTATTATTCAGACAGTTAAATGGAATATGAAAACATTTATTAAAATTCACAATCATTAGCACCAACGTTTCGACATGTGTTCCTTGTTATCATCAGAGTTCATACATTATTACATCTAGAATGAAATACATAAAGTGTTTTTAAAATTTACACAATTAAGTCACAAAAGCAAAATGAATACTCAGTACAGTTAGATTTGGCCCACATGTAATTTCATGCAAAGTTGAATAATACTTTGGTGATGTTTAGTATATTTTAAACAATATATAGTTTTCATTCGATAATAAAACATCAACAAAACCAAGATACCTCTATTGGAGGTTCATGTAGTATTATCTGAAATTGTCGTGAAAGACCTGGAGACAACAATACCCCATAAGATTAATGATGATTTTTATCAGAGATACGTTGACGACACGGTAATTGTCCTACAGAATCACTTTATTGAACCTCTATTTTAAACCTTCAACATATATCACATTTTCATCAAATTTACAATAGAAAAAGAAGACCAAATAAATTTTCTAGATACAACCCTATTGAGAACTCAAAATCAAATTATTACTGGTATAATAATCAATTACAATTCCATCCATCCGAGAAATATCAAAAAAACAATAATCTTCAATTTAATTGACTATAGAATTATCTAATAAACAATTTTACAACACCAATCTAGAAAACGTTTTTCAATTACTAATTGACGATAATTATCCAATTAAATTTATAGGAAGGTTCGTGTGTCAAAAATGAAATACAATCTGAGATTTATTTCCAACTAACTATATACACCTTGTATTAATAACAAAGACAAATATTACTTAAGTAATAAATTTAAAATTGGCCTCCGACCCTATAATCAATAAAGAAAACCTGATTCAACATAAAAAAGATCACACTAATATATTAGAAAAGCAAAACAGTGTATATTTAATATCGTGTACCAATTGTCCTTTAAAAATAGGACGGCAGAAAGAAAAGTAAGGGAAAATATTAACGAACACAAACGAAACCTTAAAGAACCTGCACACAGCATTCAATTACACAACACAGACTCAACACTTCACATTCATTTGATTTCGGCCATTGCATTGTAAACAATTATTACAGTAGGTTAAGCATGGAAACTCTAAATATCAAGACCCATAATGTTTTAAATTCCTTTTTGTAATCCAATAAATTTACAAATACGTATGATACAATACATTCCCAGTCCAAGCAATAACTTCTCCGTTCAAAAAATCTCTCCTCCAAAGGAAATGGAAACCACCACCCACAAAGTCGGTTTCACTCGCAGTCTGGTGCCGGCCGACTCACACCAAGGTGAGCTCTATTATCACAGTGGACGATTTCCAAATGGAAGAAGGAAACCCTCACACAAAATGCCGGATACCAAACATCACCAAAGTGTCATTCAACTTAGCATGAAATAACAGGTGGGTCAAAGTGAGTACTCATCTTGCTTTTGTGACTTAATTATATATACTTTTAAAAACACTTTATGACGCAATTCTTTCTAGATGTAATAATATATAAACCCTGAAGATGACAAAGAACACATGTCGAAACGTTGATGCTAATGATTATGAATTTTAATAAATGTTTTCATATTCCATGATAATAAACTGTCTTCATCAAAAAAGGGATTAACTCTTGAATAGGAATAGAAATTGTACCTCCAGGCCTAAAACCATTCAGTACTCTAAAGTGTCTAATGACTAGGGGGCGAATTTTAATAAAATATCATTTTTTTCTTTTCACTGTAGAAAAACGCCTTTTAGTATAGACATTCGATTTATGTTACGAGAAAAGGAAATTACCCATTTTTATACGACATATTTTTCATCGATTTCGTTTGATAAGTCGTTTTTTATCTTTTCCCGTCACTTTTAAAGCATTTTAGCTGATGGAATCGATTTTAATATCATTTTAATGGTACTTGCTTCAAATAATATTTACGACATGCAACAAATACCCTCCACGGAATTCCTGAGTAGCCTATTCCATTTTATCGCTCAGAAATTGTAATGTCAGACGTAAGTATGTAATCTAAGGTTCCTGTGACGCCTATCAGCGCCATTGTCGGTTCGGCCGATTTATAGATAACTAAGACAGAGAAATCTTGGTAATCTCATATCTCTCATCTTGGTAAAGAATGTTTGAAGCTGAGTTCACTTGCCCGAAAAGAAGTAACATATCCAAAAGCTTACATTTTTCATCTGAACTGTTTTTGAAGATTTTTTACGGCATTTGTCTTTGCCTTTTGGGGTATTTTTGATTTTTTTAAAAATAACATTCTATTGATTATTTTGGGGTTGATGTTTGAGGTCATCAAAATTTGCCCCCTAGTTATTAACTTTTTTTTATTATTTATTACGTGGTAATGTGATTAAACTGCATTTTGAACCTTGACTACATAGAATATATATTGATGAAAAAAATTAAGATAATTAAATTTAAGGCAGAATATATATACGTGTTTTGTATCACATAAGAACCAGGACATTTTACTTCGATATGTTTAATCATATTAAACATCGATGTTTGTTGATGTTTTCATCGACTTAGAAAACCTTTTGTTGATGTATGAAAGTATGGATTTATCGATATTGTGCTAAAATTTGCCACCACTAGTCCCGTTCCCCTCGGACTCGCGAGCTGCCGGCGATCGCTCGAGCTTAAAGAGCCCAGTTCGGTCAGGCCAGCCTTAGACACCGTGAGTGGGGAGTAAGCGGGATTACACATTCCCTCTTCACTGAAAAGATTAAAAAAAACGAAGCTCACATCCCACCCTTCAGTACTCAATCAGGAGGAAGCGCTGGCGAACCATTTTGAGCATTCACTCCTAACAATACCCCATCAGTATCAACAATACCCACAATATATCATACATCTAGCAACATCCTCTAACTGCAATGTACCACGCCGAATTAAATTCATCTCCCCTAGCGATATTAAAAATATCATAAACTAATTCCTTTTAATAAAGGACTCTGAACACCACAAAATAAGCATCATAGTATTAAAAAACCCTTTCCGTCACAATATAGCTTACCTAAATAACATTCTATTCAATGCTCAGAACCGCCTTACTATACAATAATATGAGGGAATCCCAATATAAGTTCTGTACTAAAGACAAACACAAGAGTCAAAGTGTCACAAAAAACTATAGACCAATTTTCCCTTCCATAATTTTCAAAAAATCTCGAAAAACGAATACCGAAGATTTAATTGTTTTCTAAAAAACAATATATTGTAACACCACCGGTCATCTCGGTAGAGAATGCCCGGTTAGCGGTCCGGTTGTAGCTCAGTCGGTGATGGAGGAATTGTTAAACAGATACAATGGCAGTACGAAACAAACACTTTGATCACTGGTAAAAATTACTTTTATTCCTGGGCAAGAAAAAGAATGCCCCAGGGAAGTTACATTTGTAAATTAAATAAAAAATGAGAAAATTAGGTGAAAAGAAAAGAAAATGAAAGGTCAGAATTCAGAGTAAAGCTTAAAACTAGAAAGAATACAAAATTGCTATAACTAACATTACAATGGTGAAAAAATTACAAGTCAATGTGCCATGGCGCGGCACCGCGTTACAAAGTTACACAGGGGCGACTGCCCTGAGTGATACTGCCTGGGAAAAGGTCTTTGTGCGCCCGGGAAGGGCACGGCGCGGTCGAGGGGGCGGCTGGCGTCCTTCACAGGAATGCGGCAGAGGCCGATGGCCTCCCTTGCCGACAGCTGAGCGGTCGTCTCGTGACGTCACCAAGGGGCGGTGGCGTCTGGCGGCGTTTAACGGCGTCTGGCGGTGTTTAACGGCGTCTGGTAGAACTCGGGGCGGCCGGGATTCGCTCTCGATCTCAAGAGCGTAGCAGTCAACTATGCGTCCCTCTGCTTTCCATGATAATTCTCGAACACAACTTCGGAAAGTCTAGAAATCCTTCAGAGAAACATTCGCCTCTCTCCGCGACTGATTCCCGCTTCAGAGAAGTCTCTCTGCCCACACTACTCAGCCCTTTACAATAGCCCACGCAGAAATTTTATAAGTCCTTCAGAGGCACACACGTCTCTGACCGACGAATAGCTCCCCCCCAGAGAAGTTTCTCTCCCAACTGCCCTCAGCCTAATGAAAATTTGTAAATCGGAAACGTAGCAAGTAAACTTTTACCCCCACCCTCTTTCTCGTGTGCTTCAGCTCCTTATAACAGTCGCGTCGCTATTGGCCAAATGTAATGGCGTAGTACACTATTTTCAACCAATCGCGACGGAGGGAGCAAAGGAAATTTCCGCTCTCTGTGCTATCTGTGAGTGTACAGTGTTTTTCTTATTCCTTCTAGAACATCGGCCATGCCTGCGCAAGGGGCGCTGTCTGATGAAAGAATTATCGTTCTGGGTTTCCCCGAATGCGAGCAGGCGTTCTAGAGATTTCGCAGATGTTCTTGCGTCCGCGCGCCTCTCAGTTAATCTTTTGACACCAGCTCTCATAACAACTTCGTAATGGGCCGGGGGCGTAAGTGGCTGTCACGATAAGCGGGGTTGCGCGCGTGTCGCCAT
Organism: Gryllus longicercus; assembly: GCA_038098605.1. Taxonomy (NCBI): domain Eukaryota; kingdom Metazoa; phylum Arthropoda; class Insecta; order Orthoptera; family Gryllidae; genus Gryllus; species Gryllus longicercus. Next base: position 156,907 of record JAZDUA010000774.1, read on the forward strand.
CTGTTTATTCTCCCAGTAGAACTCGGGGCGGCCGAGTTTATTTTATTTAATTTGTATGAGGAAATCGGTATCGCTACAATATACCCATGCACCAGTTTTGATTCACCAACAAAGCATCTATGTACTTCAAATCAATTACTCATACTTTCCAAACATATCCATACAGCTCTCCAAGGTAAAACTAGTCGTGTTACAACCGCACATACTTTCTCGCATTGTTTCTAAATTTCCAATTTTCGAAAATTCAGAGAGTTCAACAAAAATGAGACCCGCACCTTTCTTGTAAGCATCACTTGGAAACAATTCCGTAGAAGAAATTAAAAGAAAAAAATTGGAATAGTTTTTGATAAAATAGTTTAATTGCCTATATTTCAGGTCAAATAATACGAAAACTAGTCATATTTTCGAAAAATTGCGCTTGAACCTATTTAAAGATCCGTCTTTAGGGAGCAGATTTCATTAAGAAAAAAATCTCTACTTTCAATATTATAGTTGTAGGAAGACGCCGCAAAAATTTCCATGTTTGCAATTTTCAAGAAATCTGGGATGTCAACGAACATGAGTCCTGAAGACAGTTTAATCAAAAAATTGGGAGCCTTTTTTGAGAATATTTTGAAAATACTTTTGAGGCTTCATGTAAAGTACCTTCAATAATCAATATATCTGTTTGAAACTCCCAAGTCCTCGAGTTCATTCAGATCGATTTGGAAATAACAATTTTGAAGACAATCGGCTGAATGATTAGGCGCTTGCATTGACCACAGACGGGAGGGCGTTTTGCCGCCAATCGATTTTTCGGTATCAAATATCCACAAAACATGGATCCTGGCTGCGCGACGTGTTAGAGGAACTTTTTTCTCTATTTAGTAACAGTATTCATCCACTTTGTCGTTGCCAGAGCCGGGCAATAAGGGTTTTTCTGTCGAAAATTCGCCGTTTTCCGGCGCACGATTGCATAACTTTCTCTTCTTCCGAAGTACCTGTGTAAGGGCAAGAAAAAACACTCGGTAGCTCCATTCATTGACACATCCAAACCCTTTGGCATCCAGACCTGACACATAAACTCCAGTCAATTGTAACACCCAACTACCGATTATACGTCATGAGAAACTTCATCACGGACAGGACATTTACGGTGACAGTTTAAAGACACTGCAGTCTGCGAAGAAGAATAGCAGAACTACCCGAAGGATTGTTTACCCTTTGCAGTCTTTACACAGCAGATATATCCACTAATTTAGACACACACGCACAGCACAATTCGCTGGTGACACAGAAATTTATAGATCCAGCTATTCAGTACTCTTCATAAGAAACAAAATCCATTAGTATCTAAATACAAATGGCCACTAGTCCCGACCAAATCCACTACCAAATTTACTGATGTTGAAGATCAGTGCCGTCTTAAATTCGTACAAAATCATTTATCTTCATGTTATGTTTTATAATAAGAAGGAACTGGGGATCTACTTTGTTGAAGTTCCGCTCTCTGCAATAGGGAATTACATATCTTTTAACTGGACGTGAAATTTGCTAAAACTAACGAAAAACTGCTGGTGCACCAAAAACTAAGACTTCCTAATTCTCACACTTTCATGTAGGTGCTCGCTTACAGTCCTTACTCAATCTGTTCTCCCTTGTGTGACTATACATATCCTCTGCATTATTTGCTTTTTTTACGTTGTTACGTACATAGTGTTCAAACATAATCTTACGCAAATATTGCGACAATACTCGAAGATAGCAGACATTTTATTCTTACACACTCACTTTTTATTGTTTCGGAGGTTTGCATAACGTTGCAGTTTATCGAGCAGTACAGAAAAAGGAAAATACTAATTTCGAATTATCGCCGTAAAAATATTGCGTCATTTTCCCCATTACTCAGTGCTGCCTCTATCAGCTGAACTGAGATGGTCTCTATAGCAATAATCGGAGTGTCTCTCGTGAATCTGAGGTATCGATTGGGCTCAAACGCTACCTTAATTGACTTATTCTCTCCCCAAAAACATGCTGGATTGAATGATCTTCCGTACTTGTACCATTACATAACAATACTACATATTCGTAGCTAAGTATCTTCCGTACCTGTTTTCCATGTTGCTATAGAGAATGGACATTCTTGATGTTGTTACCACTTTCGACGTTCAAAATTATTACCGTAATAAATCCGTGAACTTACCATTGATTGCGGAAACTGTGGCTCGACTAGTGGCCCACCGGTAAATCTCTTTGAGAAATTCTTGTTGTCTTACGATCTCTTACCCTTATCCGTGCCTTCCGGTTGTTCATTAAACGAAAATAGAGCAAGCTAATTCAGCTTTCTTCGGACAATGCACTGTAACAATTGTGGTCCAAATGTGCCATCTTTCAAATGTGAGAATGTAATTTGGGACAAGAAATATGAAATCATTCATGGGAATGGAATCAGATGATATTTATTGACGAACTTGTTATCGAATGTGTTGTTATCCATGGAGACGTCTGGATTACAATTTTAATTGGATTACACTCTGAGAGTCATAAGTATCGGTTTCTGATATTATTATTATTATTATTATTATTATTATTATTATTATTATTATTAGCGTATAGGCTATTACTGACCACACTACACGATTAACGTGTGTAATTCTTCCAGGATCAGCTTTTCAGCTGTATCCTTGGCTTACAACAAGGTTGTTACGCCTTGAATTGTGAATTATGAGATGAAAGGATGATGATGATAGGTGAAGGGACAATCACAAATACTACCATGTCTACGCAGGACTCGAACCTGCAGCCTCCTCGGCACAGATGACGGCTGCCGCAACCGTCTGCGCCACGGGGCCGACCATTATTATTATTATTATTATTATTATTATTATTATTATTATTATTATGTGCCGAGTAAATTAGCCCATTCCTCCTGGAGAGAAAGAGAAGATTAACTTAATTATAAAGGAAAATAAGGACTAGCGTAGATTGAGACAACCCAATCGCCAATCCAGAATACCAGAATATTTCTTAAATATTTTAACTTTTTCATGGCTTAAAATAGTGTATCCTGGGCTAATGCTGTGGAGAAGAACTTGACATCGTTTAGGAAACAATACTTTCAGATTCTGGGTAGGTAAGATAATAGATCATTCGAAAAAGACGTTAGAAAAATAACCGGTGGCAAGAGGTTTGAAGAGCGAGTTCATTCACTGAATTTTACAATTTAAAATAAAATGTATTTATATAAAATTATATTTTATTGAAAGGCTTTATTTTAGGTGGAAATGCAATTCTTAGCTCCGATCTTTCAGCCGTCAGTTATGAAAGGTCCAGGAATTTACCGAAGATCCGTGTAATTTTCATAACTTGAAAAACAGAGTTCATTGCAGTAGTCAATTTCGTCATCAACTCATGATACAATAAAATCTTTGTTTTTGTGTGTCATTGTAAATTCATGAAACATTCACTAACAAAATACACGAGGAAACAAGATGCGAAAAAATGACGCAAAGGTCAGGAAAAATGACCTAAAAATTGAAAGATGGCAAAAATAACAACAAAATGACCCAATAACCATACATTTCTATCACCTACATGTAATGATAAACATTCATTTACAAGTTAGTTATGTCTAAAATGCACCAATGAAAACATGACATGTCAGTATCCGAGCCCTGTTGATTAGTATTATTAATACGAAATAAACCTAGTACGGAATGGGACGTAAGGCGAAGGGGAGCAAAGGTGCTGATCATAATTCTTCGTGTGATTCAATCGATATATTGTTCAATTTGTTGAATAATAGTGTATCCCACATTTTCCAATGTAAAAACTTAATAGCACTTCGTGATAAACTGTTTTACAACATTTATTCAAAGTTGCCTCTGGCATGTCATCAGCTGTTACGATGCTATCCAATCGGAACCTTACACGTCACTAGGGTGGCGTTCAACCTTCCAATTGGATGACACCGAAACAGCTGACAGGTAGCTATGGAAAAATCACAGTATACAGACATTGGTATTTTGGAAAAGGTTGAAAAATTGATCAATCGAGCTACTGGGAAAGGATTGAAGAGATGCAAGAAATATTTCTCCAATTGTGCAAGAAAATGTGTACTATACGCACAATATTTCTTGATATTCCACAGCCGGAGCTGGTGCGGAGGGAGAAGGGCTCTGGATACGTTTATTTATTTATTTATTTATTTATTTACGTCAAAAACAGTTAAAAACTGTGTGTGACATTATGGGGAGAAGTTAATTTGAAGTTACATTTATGTCCAGAAGCAAAACAAGAGGCCATCTCAGCATTTGCTCGAGGATCAGGGAAACTGGACGAAAACCTGATCGAGATGGGGGTCATTGACCCAGAAGCTGAAGTAAACACTTGTTACAGGTTCTTTACAATTAAAGAAATAATTATATGCGTCGTTATTGCCAACAATATTGCTTATTGCCATGCGTCGTCATTGCCAAATATTGTTAGCAATGACGACGCATATAATTATTTCATTAGAAATGCCAACGATAACTCACCACAATACCTATATTCTTTACAATTATACAATCCAAATGATATATAATACGTTAAATGTCATTGTTAAAATTAATATTACTTTTGGATGCTCGGTATAGTCTCTAATGGTATAGAATCAGTTGTGCAACAGAAAAGATTTTACTTGAGACTTAAACTTTTGTATTGAATTTAATATGGCATGGCATAAAAGCGCGTACCAACTGTAGGCATAAAATTAACTCGCCAAAGCGTGCCACGAGAAATGCTACAATTGTTTTGAAAGTACGAGGTGGTTGTTGCTAGCATTGTAAATTGGTACGTGCCGTTCCGGAAAGCTGAAACCTTTCCCCTTAAGATATTTTGTATCTTCTTTTTTCTTCTTCTTCTTCTTCCTCTTCTTGTTTTATTTTCTTTTTTCTTTTTCTTCTCTGGACGCATTGAGCTGTGTTTTTTCATAAAACTTGGAATATCTTTGCCCCTCACTCTATCTCTGTTGAATGGTGTGCTTATTGTGGCGAGTACTGTGAATTACATAAGGGAAGAGACTGATATATTGCATGACGATTTGTGGAACAGTTCGACGCCCATGTGAAACGTCATTTGCACTCATTATACGTAGTTTTAATTGTGAAATGTTCGAGTAGCAAAATTTCCAGACGTAAAATTATATTCTCACTGTAAACAAAAACGCTTTGTTTTGTATTTTTATTTTGATTACATAGCAGAAGAACTTGGAATAGAATCCAAAATACCAATGGCGGACATTTCAAGGTTGTACTAAGACGTAATTCCAAGAGCAGCATAAAAACACCATTATATTTTAGGTTGAAGAAGGAAATCTGTTATTACCCACGTTCTCGTAAGTACCACTCTCGCGTTAACTGTAAGGTTGGTCAGGAGAAATGGGGTCACGTAACCACATACTGTGAGATTGACGGTCGGTTTTGTGGCGTTTTATGAGTTTTGCCTCGTTTTCTCCCTTAATTTTTGAAAAGACTGTCTTTGTATTTGAAGAATTTCAATTTGTCATTCTCACTTGCTTCATTCTACCCCGTGTGAAATATGAAAGTATCTATGCATTTGTTAAACCAACGAAATGAAAATTGTAAAGTTGTCGATAAGAATAGTTGAGGATTGGAGTACTTTATTAGTATTCATAAGAACGAAATAATACATGAAATGCCGAAAGAACGAAGAATATCAACGATTACCATGATCTTGAAAAGTGCCAAAAGCAGGATTTTTTTCTTGTACGTGATTACTCTTTCTCAACTAACCTTAATAACCATAATATAATATTATACACCAACCTCCACCATTTATAACTTTTCAGATTTCTCCTTTTATGTGAATTTAATGTAATAGGCACGGGACGAAAACGATATTTCACCGAAGCAATCACATATTCTTTCGTCACTCTTTGTGCAGTTTCGTTTTTCAAAGAAATTCGATACGTATTTTCATCTTCATTTTTTGCTCTTATAAACTTATTTAAAATTTATAGCCGAAGCGAAACAGCCTTTTGTGCATGAAACTTTAGAGACGTCATTAACGTGCCATGGAACAGAATTTTGTTGTTTGTATTTTTACCTTACAGTACAGTAACTCCATTGATAAACACCATAATCAATATCGAAAGAAAGGAGAACTTGAGAGTGGCTTAGGTTGCCATACGGAAGCGCAAACGCCAGAAGTGATGAAGGAGTTGAACATTTTTTAAATGTCGTAAATGACTAGCTCAAAAACAAACTAAATGTTTTGTATAAACCGTTTTTCAATAATTTTTGGATAATGGAATTACTTTAAACATACGGAATTTGCTTTCGCCCGCTTCGTGTTGTGACGTCGTTGGTCTGCTTGCGTTTGCGCTGTGATCTCTGCTAATAGTGATTGTTGTTTTTATATCCTTTCGTTTCGTACGTTCGCTGTTTGTTTTTTGTTAGACAACAATGACGGATCTGGATCGTGTGAAAATAAGTTTCAAAATACTTCATATATTTAGTAGTTTTTATAACTGTTTAAGACACCATCAACGGCCTTTCTTTGCCATCAAAGGATAAGAATACGTGGAAAAGATGGTATAAAATAGCAGGAGGGCACAACTCATCCTCTCCAGGTCTTTCTATAGCTTTGTATAATGCAAAAATATAACTTTTAAGTAATAATGCCCATACACTTGCTTGCCAGAAGAGCAGAAAAACAGACTTAATCTTAAAAAGGTAACTAAACTCCAGTTCTTGAAATATTTAAAAAATACCTAATATGTGATAACAAACTCAAGAAATGTATTCGAACTGATAACTTGGGCAGACGCTTCCGCTCTATCAAGCAAAAAATTAAGCACATGTTGGCAACCTTTGCATATTTCAAAACCATTTGACGTCATTAATAATAACTAGGACGTGGATTTAATTGAAATATCATTTTCATTTCACTTAAGAACAATACCTTTTAGTATAGATGTTAATTTTATGTTACGACAAAAGCAAATGACCCATTTCTATATGGCTTTTTTTTTTTGCATTTTTCATGGATTTCGACTAATAAGTCATTTTTTACCGTTCTCGTCATTTTTAGAGCACTTTCACTGATTTCATGGATTTTTAATATAATTTTAATCATACTTGCTACAAATAATATTTACATGATGCAACACATATTGTCCACAGAATTACTCTATCAGTGGCATATTAGATTTCTTCGCTCAGAAACTGTAAATGTCAACTGTTGTAAGTATGTTATCTAAGGTTCCTGTGACGCCTATCAGCTGTTGTTGGGTCAGCCGATTTCGGGACAACTAAAGACAAAGATTTCCTGGTAAAGAACACTCCAAACCAAAAGCTTGCAAGCTGACTTCACTGGAACGAAAGGACCCTATTAGTCAGTAACAAATCAGACAGCTTGAGTTTTTCATTTGAACTGGTTATTTGAAACATTTTTAGGTAATTTTTCAATGTTTTACGGTATTTTATAACATTTTCAGAATTCCTGGCATAATAGAATCCTAAGAGCGTTTTATTTACAATTTTTGGCTATGTTTTGGATCGTCAAAATCCCACTCATAATGACAATATTTTACTTTCAAATTTACCTTCATATGGATTTTGTGGCATTGCTCTAGATTGGTTATGTTCTTAACGTTCCTTAAACAGCGATTTTACAGTGTAGAAATACTATGCAGGATTGAAGGGATATTATTTACCCACCTTCACGATTTCCAATTGCACATGGGATCCCGCAGGGATCGATTGTAGGCCATATTTTCTTCATTCTAATATACGTAAACGGTATGTCCTCGTCGATTAAAAACGTAGGAAGTGGTCTTTGGTCTTTGCCAATGATCCAAATATTCTTTGCACTAAAGAAGCAGTAAATATTACAATATTAAATATTTTCAATTGGTTCCGTAATAACCAATTAATTGTACACGAATGAAAACGTTTCAATTCTATTTGCACTCTAAATACGCATTTGTACATTACATTTAACATGCACTTGATGCAATGACTGACAAATTTTTGGGTCTCTCAAACCTCAAGTGGAAAGTTCATTTAAACGAGTAGTGCCTGTGGCCGGGAGGTTCTAGGTTTCAAACCACGACGATGGCAAGATTTTCAACACTAGCTTCATAGCTAAATCAAATTAAGCCGTAATCTGGAGAAGAGTTGTAGAGGCCGGCTGCTCTAAACAGTTTCCGTAGTTTCTCCGATCAACACGAGGCGCATGTGGGGGAAGTTTCATGGTAAATGCGCGGTGAACCGCGAAAACTCTCTTTCCTCTTCATCGTCCTAGCCCCTCCCCTTCTACCACACACGACTTGACACCAGTTGGGAGCGTAGAGCTTGTCCCAGCTGGCGTTGTGCCCCTTGTAGGAAATACCTGCTTGGGGAAAAGCAGGCTGGCGTGTTCGTCGGTGCCGGATATCACAATCCAGCGGGAGAAGGTCACAACCATCCTCCAGCGGTAAAACCCAGCACTACACTTAAGGACCTAATGTCCTTCGCAGTTGACGTCCCCGGAAACACCAGTCAATAAACCATTTAAATGAATTGAACATAAAATTAAGTTCGTTTTGCTACGCATTCGGAAGTTCAGTCACCCTTCTTAGTACTAGTAGATATTTCGTGAATGTTCGTTCCCGCCTCAAATATGGCATAATATTCTGAGGAAACACATCCTATAGCTCTCAGACTTTTAAATTCTAGAAAATAATTGTATGAATTTTATGCAGATCCCACCCACGAGTCTTTGTGAAGCTAGGAATTTCGATTCTTTCTTTATGATTCAGTGTTTTTGTCAAACATTACTTACTCAAGGGCGGGAATATATTTTCAGCAAACGCCGATGTCTATAACTAACAGTCGACGTAAACATACTCAACAGGTGACAGTATCAACAGCTCACTGCAAAAAATTCACGAACAGTTCATGTAGATTATTTTACAACGCATTACCAGATGCCAAACGACTAAAATCGATACAAGTTTCAGTGTCAAGTAAAATCGTTCCTGCTGTATAACAGTTTCTTTACAATTAGAGACTATATTGAGCATCAGAAAGGAAAATTAATGAGTTTAACCATGAGATTTAATGTATTATTTACCTTTTGTTTTATATAATTTGAAGACTAATTATGCCTGTCACAAGTATTGTATGTGAGTTTCCAGGTCAATGACTTCCTTCTTGATCAGGTCGTTTATTTTTATACCAATTACCAAATAATATACCGTTTAAAAAACCCATTTGTCGTATATGCGTACAATTACCCTTGTTCTTTATAGAATCCTATTATAATAATTGAAATTATTATTACAAATCATTCAGTGACATGTATGGCAGTTAAAACAAATTAAAACTGCAAAAGAAACTAGTAGTGCTAGAACAGCACATTTTCTCGCTTTATTTATTACTTTTACAATTTTTTAAAATCCAGAGAGTACAACGAAAATGTGACCAGCGCCATTCTTGAAAAAGACCCTTGTTCTATCCGTGGACAATTTTGTTTTAAAATTAGAGCAGGTTTTGAAAAAATGTATTATTTTTAAATTGCATTAACTTCAAGAAGAAATTACGCGCAAACTGCTTGTTTTTTCAAAAAATTGTACGTTATATAGACTGATTTGTTCTTTGAATTGTATTTTTTATAGATTTGATTTTTTAAAAGAGATTTCATGTGATGCAAGAATCTCCACATTCAATATTGTCGTTTATGAATGTTACTTTTTACATTTTTTGCTATTTTCGATACTTCACAGTTCGAATGGTGCCATTTTTTTTTACTTTCCTCTGATGAGAAAATTTAAAGAAAAATTTGGAGCCGTTGTCGAGAAAATAATTGTTTAAATTGCTCAAAAATTGCCTATGTTTCACATTTCAGTCGAAAACTACTTTCAAAAAATTGTACATGACCTATTTCGAGATTTCTTTAAAAATATCTATCTGCAGTATTGTAGTTGTAAGAAGACACCGAAAAAATTTTGAATTTTTGCGATTTTGAAAAATCAGGCATTTGAACGCAAATAAGACCTGCCGAATTCTTTAAAGATTTTACCGAGGACAAAGTTTAATAAAAAAAATTGGCATCCATTTTTAACACGCATATCTGCTCGATGTTTTTCTCTTCCTTGTTCTATCCTTACCCGTTCCTTACACACACTTAAATGTGCTACATTACCATGGATTTTGTGGGACAAGTCGGGTGCACAGAACTTGTCCCGTCGGGAGCGGGGCCAGTTGGTGGTGTAGCCTGTCCCGCTAGCCGTCGGTAGGTCGGCGCAGATCTCGCCCTCCAGCTAGACGTAATCACAGCCTCCTCCAGCGATAAAGAAACATACACTATGCTTGCGGAACTAAAGGTCTTAACACTTGGCGCAGGCGGAAACACTAATCAACGATTCAATGAAATTCCCTCTCCGTAAATGATGGTCATTCCTACTAAAAACTCCTGCCGTCCAATATAGGGAGCTAGTATTGGAGAGATTTGGTTTTAATTATTTTGTTCGCATCGCAGGCTTACTTTCTGGGAGGTATATTTGAGGCCTGTTTTGCCTATTCTGACAGACTGAATGAGCTGAACCCTGATTCAAATTCTAGAGCCAGTAAGTAGCAGGTGGGTTCCGATTGCGAGATTGCCTAAAATCCGGTCCTTGCGCGTAACTGGACCGTGACGTCACGAGGTCGAGACGTGTGAAGTGTCGCGGGCCCCACGGCACTAAAGCCGCACCAAAAACAAACGCGACGGCAAGGAGGTTGCGTGCCACTGGCGGGCGTCGTTGCATATGCACACGCCGAGGGCTAATACAGCGCTCAAAATTCTGTCGGTTCCATCAGGCAGCCCACTTACTGCTAGGATGAGTTTCTGTTAAAATCAAGAGAGTTCGCTAACACGATCGATCGGAGCCCATGAATAGAAACTATCGTCACTCTTGTTTGAAAAAAAAAATCCGTTTTTGCAGATGTGTTGACAATTGAATTCTCTTGAATTTCTATCTAATTAGCGCCTCGTGATGACGTAGTGATGATGCTGCAATTAGCCCCCATAGCCAGTATTTTGTCCATTATAGATTCCATCAACCCTTCCCAGCATCAAACTTGGACTTGCTTAAATTTCTAACCGAAGTCTAGGACAAAGAAAACACTGCGCTATAAAGTTAAATTAGAAGATGCTAGGCATGTATTGGCCGCCAGACTTAAATGCACACGCTAGTTTTTCGATATACTAATGATTATTGGGAACATTTAATTATTTTGATATTTTTTTAAATATGAATAGAAATTCTTTTTATAAGAATATCGATGAAATTTCTCTTCATAGTATACATTAGGCATGTCAATGTCGCGGGTAAGTTAACTAGCTTTCCAGAGTTCACGGGTACTGCGTCCAGAGCAACCGATACATGGTTTAAAAGTGAGGATTCTACAAAATGCACCGTGAATACGTCACTGGATATACGATTCATGGCAGACTTTCGGAGACGTCAGTTAACAAATATTGCCTCAAAAGCCATATTAATTCCCATTTCTTCTAATAAAGTAAAGAAATGATGCATTACAATTAAATACATCGCTCTTACTTGAAATTCTCAATTGACAGTAAAATTAAACATTTTTGAATCGAAATAATTTTGATTTAGTAATCGCGTTTTCTTAGGAGTTAAATTAATGCATTAACTTCACGAGATCAGGATAGGAAGTTTAATAGACGAAGACTCTTGTCTCTTAAGAGAGGTGTTAATGTAAAGAGAGACTTGTTAATTTTTGTTGGATTGTTTTTAAAAAGGTTGTTTTATTTCAAGGTTTGTCAAGGTTTATATCGATTGGTTTGTGTTTGAAGGCGCGTCAGCTACTAATGTCATTAGTCCCGTACGTGTACTGTGCGTTTTATCGCGGGAGGAGGCGGTGATCGTCCCCATTGGATGGCGATATCCGGCCCCGACTTACACCTCGGTTTGCGGAGTTTTCCCCATCCATAATTTCCAGCCTAGTCTCCCGACACGTGTGGTATGTGTGTGAATTCGAATCTTGAATTCGGCTGAATTCGATCTAGTTATGTAGTGTCGAAAATCCTGCCCCTGTCAGAACTCGAACCATAAGACCTCCCGGCCAGAGGCACTGTAGTGACATCAGTTGATGTCCTGAGCCACATGAGCCGGTTCTTTATCAATCGCGAAGGCCAGAGCGATGTCACCAACTCGAAAATGCATAGCGAAGTGCCAACTGAAGTATATAGCGTCGCAGCGTGTGAAGGTGTCGTGGGTAGGTGGTATCGTGTAAATAGAACTTTATGACTGACAGTGCGTTTCGAAACTTCATGCCTTGTCTCCTACTAGTGCTAGACATTTCTCACCATCAGCCTGATCGCCGTTTTTCAACCACATATTATCTGCTATTCCGAGATACTGTAACGTTCTTGATCTACCCTTGTAATCACGTTGGTTGATTTTCACTTTATCTTTCTAATGTGCGAAATATACTTTGACGCTGTTCCACCATCGCACTTCCTCTTCCCTTTTGAATAACGTGAACATCATCCCGCCAGTTGGAGAAATAGCCAGAATCGGACTTGAGCCGTAAAACATTCACAGTTGGAAGCGACGCGGCCATCCCCCCGTATAAATAATTAAATAAATAAATAGTATCTATGGTGGCGATGTGACATGTGCCACGTGGGCGCTGGGGAGCGGGAGGTGGCCGGCGCGCGAGCGCATTGGAGCGACCACGTGCCGCGCGCCACGCCGCCTTGTTGACACGCGCCTTATCGCGCCCCCTCCCCACCTCCACCTGGCGGTGTGACCCCTTTGTTCCGCCGGCTGCGCCGCCGCACCGCGCGGCGCCGCGGGCCAAGGCCCTCACTGCCCCCGCAGCCCCGCCCCCGCCCCCGCCGCCGCCGCCGCCGCCGCCGCCGCCGCCGCCGCCGCCTTTGCACGAGGCCGGACGTTCATTCGGGAACCTCCGCTGCTCTGTGGCAACACCTTGCGGCTTCTTGAATGACGCGTGAAAACGTTCAGATGGTAGATAAGAAATGAAAGCTGTTTGACTATTGGTTTTCAAAACTCACTCCGCTTGTTTTCGATGTCCAGAAAAATATGTATTATTACTTCTTTTAAAAGTTAAATTTGTTTTTTATTCCGCCGAATTTAATTCACTTGCTATTTACGAAAAAATAAATCAACGGCTTTTTTTCTTGACAGGCCCAAGAGGGAGAAACCAGTTATACACTAATGAATGAACTTGTACAAAGGAATTTCTGTCTAAAATGTGCGTGCGTTTGTAGCGTGAGACTACGTAGCAGCGATTTTATTAATTATCTATGACAAATTATTTGATGGAGCAGAGTCGGTGCTTGCCAGCAGCGCGAGGCCGAGCCTCAATTGTTCTCGTGGGCCGCCTGCGGCGAAGGTTGGGTGCGTCGCCGCCCACTATTAGCCGAAAGAGAGCGATGTGGCGCGCGGCCGGCGGGGGCGCTGCGGCCTCGCTTTATATTCGCCTTCTATAGTCCGGCTTTTGTCGCGCGCGTTAGCGCAGAAGAGTTAGCCGCTGTGTTAGCGCGTGACAGCCTATCGATCGTGTAGAACTTGTAGCGGGCTGACGGCGGTGCGCGGGCGGGCGAGGGGCGGAGAGAAGGGCCGCGGGCGACGCGGGGCCGGGCGTGGCTGAAGGGGGGGGGGACAGGCGAGGGCGAGGGCGGGTCCCCGGACAGGGCGCGACGCTATGTGCCGCACACCCGGCGGCAGCCCTCACGGCGACAAGCAGTGAGCTTCGACGTAACTTCACGCCACCCTTCCTTCCCTCCCTCCCTCTCGCTCTCTATTTCTTTCTCCATCTGTCCTCCATTTCCCTCTCTCCCGCTCTCTCTCTCCATATGTCTCCCTTTCCCTCTCTCTTGGTGTCTCTCTCCATCTGTCTCCCTTTCTCTTTCTTAGTGTCTCTTTCTCCCGCTCTCGCTCTCTCTCTCTTTCTCTCCAGCTACTATGAAATGGAATTGTATGGCGCAACAGCTTTCCCAGCACTGTGCCCCGGGGTTGGATTGGGCGACATGTGATCGGCATATTGGTTTCCACTATCCTGTTGCCTGGCTTTCTTGATCCAATTTCACTACCGTTAAACGCCGTCATATCTTCAATTGCTTTCACGATACGCAGTGACGACGGGAATCGCGAGATTCCGCCGACATTCGAACCCGTGACGGTAGGAACCGGGATCACCTTCACAGCTTTTTAAGTTTAGGTTTCCTAAAGTTCATTGTTTTGACAGTCTTGAGTTATTTTGAAATTATTTTCCGCGAGACCTTCAAGGCTAAATTTTTGAACAGAGTTATTCCCTGGTACTCTACTCCCATAGTTATCCTCAAATGGTTGAGATGATGCTTTTTTCTCGTGATCTACAGCACATATTGGGAAAGAAGCGAGTAATGTGTGTATTCTTGCAAATAGTAAGTCAAATTTAGTGTGTTTTGAGCGAAATGTGTAAATTGAAAATGTAGAAGAAATTATTGTCAGTTCGATACCAATAGCGGAAGTTCTTCCCGGAAGTCCTTAGTAAAGTAACAATAACAGTGAACATTCCAAATTCTTCGTAGTAACTCCAAAAAATGAACTTCTGATTGGAAGAGCGAGAATATATGACTTCCTAAGAGGAAAAAATGAAAATGGTTTTGTCATCTACTTATTATAAATTGAAATATTTTTTTATACGTGTCTTCAAAATATTGCTGTTAAATGGTGTAGTAGTACGAAGGGAAAACTTGTTTTAAGAGAAACGACTTCGATTATAGTATTTAAAATTGGGTTCTATCTATCTCCTTTCGACGTAAGCGTTTGCGTGAGAGTCGATGGTAGATTTTTCTACGAAATGTTGCTGTTGTTTGGAATTCAGTTCTGCGAAATGGTTGGGTGTATGGTTAACGCAAGCGTATTCTCTCAACAAGTGAGGGACTCACTGTTTATCACGTATGAGTAGTGTAAACACAAATTGGTTTGTTTGCAGATCAACGTATTTTGCATTTTCCGTTTTTTTTGGTGTGTGTGTGTGTGTGTGTGTTTGTGCTTGTAAAATAAATATTCTTGGTATATTGGATATATTTAAACATACATATAAATCGGAGTTATTTCAAAATTAAATATGTATTGCTCGTTTTATTAAAAAATAGGTTCGCGTTGTTAGTATGGAATATTTTAATATTTGCATGGAATATTTTAATATTTTCGAGACTGTGAAACAGAGATAAAAAGGTAAGCCATACATCTGAGTGGTGTCGTCCTGGCACGTGGGGTGTTATTAGAAGGTTCAGATTGTGGTAAATAATTGTAAATCGCCCTTGCGTGTAGGAAGATAAGGTCCGTCAGCAAGAATGGCATTTAAAGTGTTCGGAGTTGGGCCCGAAATTGTTGGGGTGCAGCAGTGTGCGTGGGCGCATCGGGGCGGTGCGAGCGACGCAACGGTGTTGGCGGCGGTGGCGGCGGCGGTAGTGGCGCCGGCGGCGGCCCCCCCCCCCCCCCTTTGCGCAATTCGCAGCGCCGTGCGCAGGCGCTCGTACCCCGCCTCCTCTTACCCCACCCCGCCTCTCCCGGCCCCGCCCGGCCCGCCGCCGGGCCGCGCGGGCTGCGCAGCGCAGCACCGCGCACGGCTCCCCTCCGCCCCGAAGGCCTCTCCCCGGCGCCCGCCTCCCACCCGCTCCGCTCCAGGCCCCCGCGCTCGCCCCCGCCCCCGCTCCGCGCCCGCCGGCGTCCACCGCGCGGCCGTGCCGAGCCGTGCCGTGCCGAGCCGTGCCGCGCCGCGCCGCACCGCACAGCGCTGCGCAGCACCGCACCGCACCGCGCCGCGCCTGCTCGCTTGCCCGCCCGCCCGTCTGCCTATTGCCGCGCCGTGTCGCGTTGCACCCGCCGCCGCGTGCGACGTCGTGGTCGGCCGCAACGGGGACTGGTCGCTGCTCGGCACAGTCGCTCCGACGCAGACGCCAGCGCTCGACGGCGCGGCGACGCCCGCTGGCGCGACGCTCCTGACGTTGCCTTCGTTGTCGTCACTGTCGTCGTCGTCGTCGTCGTCGTCCCCCCGAGCGCCGCCGGGCGTCCGTCCTATCCGAGGCGCCGCTTGGAGCGCGGCGCTTGCGTTTGCGTAGGATGCCGCATTGCCACTCCATGATTTATAAGGTAAGGGTTCGCGCGCCTTAGGGGCTGTCGCCGCGCCGCCCTGCGCTGCCCCGTGCCGCCGCGCGCCGAGTGGGTGATGAATGGGCGGATTCGCCACCGCCCGCCCGCCCACGCCTTTATTTTACTCGCGTTTTTCTATAGGAATGAGGCGTTCATCGGTTTAAGATAGACGTGCGATAACTTATCTTGTAAATCCCTTGCAAGAACTCTTATTTATCCGAATATACTACATGTTTTGGGGTTATATGTTGTGTCGTTAAGCAACTAGTATGCACTTAATACTATGGTTTGAATATATTCACGAATTCTGTATATGCCCAGAGGAATCAGCGATTAGTCAACAATTGCGATCCGAAATAAATATTGTATAATAATGGTTATCCTGTTTGATATGTTTAAATTATTATTTTTATTATTTATTTATGTTGTGACGTGTCGTGCATGTCTTTGGTTGTGACCTGTCTCTACGTCTCAGAAAATAGTTTTTACGTTTCTGCTAGGTAGTCTTCTGAGTTATAAAAATAGAAATTAGATATCGTGTGTGCTGAACGTTGATGTAATCGATGAGATGAATGATAATGTATTGTCTGGAACAAACTACTTTTCGATTTGCATGTGAACAGAACTACAGGATTGCATGCGCGAGGCAGTAAAATCTTCCTGACATGATTCCGCTAAGCACGTGGTGTAGATTTTATGCTCGATGTGTGCGCTGACCTTCATCGAAACAGTTCGGTTATTTTAATTTAATTTGTGACAAAGTTGAATATATAACGACCACTTGATATTGAGTGACTGAGAGATGTGTGTTGACTAGGAGGAGGATGCACAGCGTATTTGGTGGTATTCTTTTCCTTCCGTATTGTTTATATTAAGAACGGATGGTTAGGTACTATCAAATCTCTGTGTATAAATTGTAGATATTATTCAGGACAATATTTCATTGATATATTTGGAGATTATGTTTTAAACAATCAGTGAAAAGAAACATTTCCACTATTCTCACTGATTACTCGCAATACAAACTTTCTTTTTTGATATTGACACAAAGAAAATTCATTTTAATACTTTAAAAAGTTGGTAATGCACTACTATTCTTATATTTTCAACAAATTTAAATTCAAATATACGCGTTAGCTATGGAATTAAGTAATGATAATTCATCCTCCTTCATTCATCAATTCTTTCTACCGAGGATCAACTGATGATGGGACGTGAATTTAAACTAAGGATGGATCAATTTCATTTCGTTTGTAATTCCCGTAAAACAAGAACCTGACCCCTCCCCATTTCACTTGTTCAATATATTATAATTTCATTGGAACATTTCTATTGGAAATCTGACGAGAACAAATGTATTTGTTTATTAATGTCTTCTCTGAAGGAAATATTCGTGTTGTATATGTTTCTATTTACAAACTGCAATTATCTTCTTTATATTTTTATGATGATCAAGACTGATCCTCCTGAAAAAGGGAACACTGAAAAAGTTTGTCAGGCTGCATTGCGTGCTTTATATTTGTGATAACACAGAAACTGTTTATTTATTGATGTATTACGAAACGCGTTTATGATAACCTCCCTCTTAATTGCAATACATTACCGTTGCAGTGCTCTGTAGATACGCGCAGCCGATGTACATTAGAGATGTTGCATTAATGATGGAGTGGAAGCTGGTGAGATGGCAACGAAAACTCCTGTCTTCATTTCTGAGCAGAATTTACTGAATAAATCAGGAGTTAGATGTTGCCAAGTTGGGTGATTCATTACGTTATTTATGCTATTCCACGGACGTTTCTTCCTCACAGAACCCGAGTGGAAACACATTTAATTGGAAGCTTTCAAATTATGGAGTGAAGTCGAAGGGGCTCAAAGAGAGCGATCACTTACTGTTTCCATTTGTAAATATTTAACAATTTAATGTACGCGTACGCCGTTTTGTAGTACCTTACAGTTATTTTTTTTAAATGTGTGTATGGTTTCGTGTAGAAGTATGGATTCCAAATGCTTATCTAAAAAAAAAAAATTTAATACCCAGTTCATGGGGAAATAATCGCAATACATTTGATATGACGTGCTTTGAAAATGCAATTAACAATCTGCGGGAAATTGTTCTAAAACGTTAACTTTTTCCACAAAATATTAACGTCCGTAGCACACTTTTAGCACTTGACATTGTAAATATAAATATGAAATTAATTGTATTCGAATGCATCCTGAAATGTGAACAAAATTTATTGCGAGAGAATAATTTTGAAATACTGACATCGCTTCACATCGGCAGTTATCACTAAAAACTGTCATCTGAAGATACAAATGCAAATTCTTTCCGACATTTAACCACGAATTATGAATGTGTGTGAATATTTCCGTAAAGAGAAATACAAAATACTGGTGTATGAGCATAAAAAATTGCCTTGTGACTCCAACGAAATGGAGAATATTTAGAACCGTCACTAACCACAATACGGTTTAATACCTGCACGAATACGTCTCGCTGCGGAGTTCTTGAGGAGAGCTTCAGTGTATCCAGACTAGAACATGCCACCAATGAAGAAATAAGAGAAAGAGCTTCCAACAGAGAAATATTCTCCACCATATTGAAGGCAACGGTTAACGGGGCATGACCATATCAGCAGAATGCTAGAGGAAAGTTACCAAAAAATATTTTCCTTGATCAGCCAGATACGCGGAACAAGAGAGGAAAACCGCGCGCACATAGGCCTCCCGGCGTAGAAAGAGCAATGACTGAGAGCAACCTGAACGAGGAAGATGCCCACGATAGAGCGCCGTGGAGGCTGAAACGCGGGATGGGGCAGAAGCCGTAGGAGTCCCGCTGGCTGATGATGCTCAATTCCCACGGTCTGCGCATTGCAATCTCCTGTCAAGTGCGTGTTTCCAACGGCTATTCCTTTTCTTTTTCCACCGGAAAGGAAGAGTTTGCGCAACAACGCGTCGTTGGTGCGAGGCCTCTCGCCGGTGAATTGCCGGCGCGCGCCCGCAATCCCGCGCGTTTCTTTCCCGCCGTGCGCGAGGCGGCCTGCGACCACCCAGAAAGGGACAAACCAAAAATGAAAGGACGTTTTTGTTGTTTTTTTACGAGAGAGCTGAGTATCAAGAGTATCTACACCGCACAGAAGTGTGTGATTGGTTACTGTTTCTGAGAGCATCAACAACTATGTTCATTAGTCCCGTAATTGTTGTTTATGTTATATCCCGGACGGTGGAGTTGTTCGTCCTCCGCAGGAACACGCCATCCGCCACCGACCTACTCCTCGGCTTTTCCCTTAAGGTATCTCCCCAAGCGTAGCACAGCCCCAGACTGGACAGAATAAGCTGCTGGCTGTGTTTGTATGAAATAGTGTGATATAGTAGTTTATGTAAGCGTAAATGTGGGTTGGTGTGTGTGTGTGGGGAGAGGAGGGAACAAGGATGAGGAAGGTAAGATGGAGTGTAGTCCGTAGCCCATTTGTTTAAGTCTTGCACCTCAATTCACCTGGTATTGTTCGGAGAAAGCACTGAAAACTAACGCTCAGAGTAGCCGGCCGCTAATATTCTGCTCTAGACAGTGGTTGAGTTTGACCTACATAGCTGTGAAAGGTGTCTTACATTATACTAGACAGTACCACACTTACGGACTCCTGGAATCAGAGCATTTCTGCGATCAGGAAAACGCGAGGCCCCCCGCGACAATACACACGAAAGACAAAACAAATATCCAGAATGAGTGCGGGATTTGATCCTATAGCCCTGCAGTCTCAGACGCTGAGCTAGTACGCGCTTCAAACCGTGTCGACCGGCTGTGTTTATTTCAGAGCCACTTATTGCCACTGTCTCTGCCGTTACTTTGACCTGCAGGTTCGAGGCTCGATGAAGGATTTTCGGCAGTAGATAATAAGGGCGAATTCAAACACTATCTGGAGGAAAATTCTTGCAACGGCTACTCTGATAGGTATTTTTCCGTGGTTTCTCCGATCCATACCAGGCGAATGTCGGGTCAATACCGTGGCAAATGCACCGTAGACGGCGCGCAATCTTTTCTTTCTCTTCCTTGTCCTATTCTAGTACACATATGCACTCACTTGCACTACACTACGCACGCGTCGGCAGACCACTCTGGAGCTTAGGGATTGTTCCGGCTGAGGATGTGCCCCGTTGGGGGAGATACCTGGGGAGGAATATCCGGCGTTACAAAGTGTATGCCGGCGCTGAATCTCACCATCCAGCGAGTAAGGAACACTGACATCTCCGGGAATAAAAACATTCACTACTCTAACGGGACTAATGACCACGACAATTGAAGTACTAGGAACGGTGAATTAATCAACCAATCAATCGAAGCTCATGCAGCTCCGCAACAAGAGCATTAACGATGAACAAAATGGAAATGGATATACCACAAACCTTCTCCAATGAGCCGATTTACTCGCTTCCTTTCGAGGAACGATTCCGGAATTTTTGCAAACGCTCGCGTGCGCATTGTCGCCTTTGGGACTCGAGAAAGCATACTGCACATGCGCGAGGTCGCTACAAGTCCGAAATTTTTCGTTAAAAGTAAACGTGTAAATTGGATATAATTGATATACATCTTTAGCGGGCATATTCACATTCGTCGTTGGGAAAAGGGCAGGCGCGATCCGCAACACTCGCTACGCTGTATCGCAGATTATCATCGCACATAGCTTGGAAACGATTTGGTCTACTCGGAGTTTCTAATGAAACATGTGTTATGTTTAATATGCCGTTAACAATCTACAAAACGATTGTGTTTTTGCTTGAAGTGTTGGACACTGCATAACTATTTTGAGAGTACAACCACTGTGTATCACGCGTTGTCAGAAACGTTCGAAGCGGCGGCCCAACATGAATCGATTTCAAGTAGTAAAACAATTATATGACGTCAGGATTGTACGTACGTATATGAAGTGCACACAAAATGTAAGTTTATTTGGCCCTTCAACAAACATAAAATACAATTCATTGAAAAAACCTTACTGTAGCAAATACAGCTCGTGTTGCTCTATTTCTCACGTAATTACCGCCGGAATCTGTAAGGCACCACCTGCACTGAATATCCCCGCGCGTGTTCTGGATGGCCTTTCGCAAATTCCTGCCCGGTCAGCATTCTGCGTATCGCAGTGGCTTGCAGGTGGCTGTCAAGACCCGTTACCTTTCTGAGGCGGCTGACTTCTACGACACAGGAATATTAATGTTGATCCCACAGTATGACAATTTGACAAATATCTTAATTCTGGTGTTGAATATGTTAAAAAGTAATGCAACATGTTTGCAACACTCATCCTTTCTAGATGTGAGTCGCATATTAAAACATTCTGTTATCTCGTGAATCAGTTTTGTATACGGTATGCGATACATCTTTTGGACCTGGACACCCGGTCTGCATGACCCTTTTGTTAGTCCTGAAACCTCGCTGGTCTCTTGGTGTCGGGACGCGTCCCTTCTTCTCCTCAATTGGCGGCAGCCCCTACGCCCATCTCCGCTTTTGTTTTCAGGTTTAAAAGATAGAATGACAATTGCGGGTACATCCCCAGCTAAGGTCATTAGTAGACATCGAATGTCAAGGTACTAAAACTTTACGTTTTAGGCTACTAAAAAGGCACTATTTTTTAAAAGGCTCCAGAAAAGGCAATAAAAACTTAAAATTGGAGGAAAAAACACGAAATTATTTCACTGCACTTGCTCATAAAATTAGCCAATATCAAGAAACATTATAACATGAGAGAATAGACTATTAATGAGTCATTAGTGAGTAAGAGACTTTGGCATTTTTGCAAGATTGAACTCGATTACTACACTTAGAGGCACTGGTGAGGTACGCCGTGTGGTGCACAACTCAGACAACTGTGTTAGGAGAGAGGAAACGAAGGAAATACCCGGAGGTCTGTGACCCGTTTGTTTGGGTACTGTACTGACATTCGCTTTGCATTGATCGGAGAAACCACGGAAAACTATCAGAGCAGCCGGCCGGTAGAAAACTCCTCTTGATAGCGGCTGAACTTGACCTCGCCAAATTACCATAGTTACCAAAATTCGCTAGTGTATTTTACTTAACTTAAAAAAACAATGAAATTTAATTTAAAAGCATGTTCTCTAAAACGCATAATGGTCGCACAGCGAGCACGAATACTGATAATGATAATAATAATAATAGTGACATTTTATGAACAATTCAAGATTGAAAATTTCGGTGAGTTTGGGGATTTGTAGTCGGATCGGAGGAAATTTAGGATTCTTTGGACCGTTAAATGAAGTTTATACCCGCCAGTGCTTTTGATTGTATATTGTCAGGAAGATCCTTGCACAAAAAATGAGATTGGAGAAGATTGGAAATTACTCGACAATCTTCCAAGATTGTATTCCGGAAGTGGAGTTCGCTCTTGAAGGTGTCTGGAAATTCGCCTGCGCAGCGGTGCGTCTGCTGCAATTCGGGTTGCCCGTGTGCCGGGCCTGGCCGGTTGGGCGCGCCGCCTCTTCGCCTGAGATGGAGTGCTCTCGAGGCGCACGACGCGCTGCCGGCGGGGCAGGGCGCGCCAAAGCCTCGCCGCGCGGCGCCGCCATGGCAGACGGTCACGACCGCTTTCAGCCCGCGCCACCGCCTTTCCAGGAATTGAACCTTTGCAAACGCGACAGAGAAGGAGAAAGAAGTGAGTGGCTATTGATTGCTAGCACGTCAACTATCGAGGCCATTAGTCCCGTAAATATAGCACATGTTATAGCCCGGGAGATGTCAGTGTTCCTTTCCCCGCTGCAACGTGAAATACATCAGCTTGCTGGTTTTTCCCCATCAAATAGATTGGGTGATTAATTAGTGATTCTGGGCGTGTTAACTAAGGTCATTAGTCATGTAGGTGTAGTGCATGTTTTCATCGCGTGAGGTGGCAGTGATCTTCCTGAACTGGATGCCGAGATCTAGCGTCGACCTACGAGGGCTTGTGGATATTTCCCTCAACCAGGTGTCTCTAAGCTCCTGGCCGGTATCCTCTCATGTGCGGTAGTGTAGTGCATGTGAGTGTGTGTAATAGGTGAGGATATGGCAAGGAAGAGGAAGGAAAGATCGCGCGCCGTCCGACACCCGTTTGTTACAGTACTGCTCCAGAATTCGACTTGTGTTGATCACAGAAACCACGGAAAACTACACTATCGATCAGAGCAGTCGGCCGCTGAAATTCTTCTCCAGCCAACGGACAACTTCGCACCAGCTATCTAGCTAGTGTCAAAAATCCTTCAACCATCGGGACTCTAACCCTAGAACCTCCCGGTCAGACGCACTGCGTTGATATCAGTTGATGCTCTCAGCCACCTTTGCCTGTTTTTCCCCTCCAGGTACTGACTTCCCCGACTGACCACCGCCTCAGAGAGACATGTTCTAATCTCCCGAAGTGCTGTCCTGTCATGTGTGGTAATGACATGTAAGTGTGGGTGTAAGAGAAGAGGAGGGGCAAGAATGAAGAAAGAACAATCGCGCACGGTCCTCGGCTCGTTAGTTAAAGTAATGCTCGCATATTAATTTTCCATCGTTTCTCCAATTATTAACGATCCGCAACGGCCGCTAGAATTCCCTTCCACACAGTGGGTGAATTCATCTCAGCTATTTATATTACTCGTGTCAAAAATCTGCTATTGTCGGGCCTCGAATCCTATGTCTTCTGTCATTGATGCCGCAGTGGCTGCAATGTTGCTTCTGAGCTATTGCAGTCTGAGAAAATTGAGAGAGAGAGAGAGAGAGAGAGAGAGAGAAGGCACAAGAGTTTTCACACCATAAAGACGATGTGACGGTGAAGAATGAGATGTTTCATGCAAAAATGGCTTCTGCTTACCGTATGTGACCGGTCGTGTGAGACGGGCAATTTTTCCTCTGTAATTTGCCTAGATTACTGTGTTTGTTAGGTTATTTCGTTTCTAACCCTCCGATTGTTTTATTCCCCTGCAGTCAATCGCTTAAGACTGACGAAGTCTGTTGCCTTGCACTCACAGACGAATGCACAGCTTCTCCAGATCAATTGAATGTGTAAATATTGCAATAATGGAATGTGCTGTAATTGGTTAGGCGGAAGGGCTTAGGGAGTGAACTTGTGTGTTGCTCATTCATATCTTCTACTTCTGTACAATAATGTAAGTACTTCCGTGTAATAGCATAACAAAGAAATCAGTTAGAAACATTTTACTGTTTAACAATTAAAATCAGACAGTGATGCACCCAAGGTAGGGAGTCTCGTAAGGTTTCAGCCCCCCTCCCAAAAACCAATGACACATATTTACAATTATAATTTATACTAGTTTTCTGTAGTAACAAATGTCATTCAATATCTAAATGGATTACGTTATAAATAACAATAAATCACAAGTAAAAATAAATGTTCAATTCTGAATAAATGAAAAATTCGTTATGAAAGAACATCAAGTCGGCAATACAGTACATCTATTCGAGGAAAAAACCTGGTAGCGCCATTGAAATCAGCAAGTTCTGCATTTTCATTCTGTATGCCCTTCGCAAGAGCTAAAATCTCTGTAGTGATGTAACAAACTGTAGATTAATTTCCAAAATCTAGGAACTCTTTTTGCCTTTCCGAGATAGAGAAATAAAAGAAACTCGGCCCGCCCAGGTGGCATTGTCATTTGCAGCTACTCCAGCTTCCCAAATGACATAGGTGTGGTTGTGTTTAAGTTGCGAGTTTAATGAAGGCAATGCTAGACTGCATTTCTCATTACTCCATCGCGACTATCCTGTCATCAGCTTATTTATATCTCGGAAGTATTCAGTCTTTCTGAGTGCTGAATACTAAATAACTAACATAGCATGGTGCCTCATGTGGCGTGTGAAGGGTGTTTTCATGTTATGAATTTTGATTTGTGCTTTGCAAGTTCATCATGAAAATAAATTTTACACATATTGCAGTTCCTCGGCTCGTCAATTTTCTGGAATTCGTAGAAAAGTACATGAAAAAGAATCGAGCAAAATACTTGTTTACTTTTTATGTCACTATAACATTACGGTAAACTATCGTCAGTCAGGTGAATCAAGTCAACGATTCATTTAAATGCTGGAAAAATAGCATAGAAATCCAGTGTTCCACTAATGTAGTCGTAGAGGTGCAATGAAATCACATAAAAAATGGTTTCTAGATTTCTTCGAGCGTATCCTAGAGGGAAACGGCTAAGAATTATGATGGCCAAAGAACATCTTTAAACTAATTCGGTGATGTGTGTCAGTTCGTTCACAACAATGGCTCTACATTAGAGCTGACTCCCTGCGTGAGTTTTAGGAATGGTGGTTTGTGCTGCGATTGACGTTAATGTCATTCTTATTTTATGTGACCAGTATCAACAAAATAATATATTGTTAAAGCTACATTTACTGAAAAAAAATGTATATAGTATCTCGTGAAGCCGTTCTCATCATTGTATTATAGCGGGATCCATTTTCCACTTTTTTCTTCGTAAGCTAACCTTTGCGTGCAATGTGTGAATCAGGGTTTTCACCCGAGTTCAGAGCCCATGCCTGGACGGGCGTTTCTCATTGCAAATACGACCTTTTTATGCACTAGGAAGTAATTTCGACCTTCTATAAAATAAACAGCAAGTCGCTGTGTATATATTTTATCAGTGCACATTTGTGCGAGAAACGTTTTGGCAGGATATTAGAAACAAAAACAAGATCGCAGCGAGCCATTTCGGTGGGACATCTGCTACATATAAAACAATCGACACTAAACTGCATATATGTGTACGTAAGTGGATGTACTCATATTCCGCATTAAAGAGTGCATTTTCCTGGACATAAACTACATATGCACGGACGTGCTCTTCTGTTTGCTTTATCGTGTAGAGCGCCAATGGCGTCTTCTAACGCCGCATAAAAGGTGCGTTGTCCTACGGGAGCGAGAAGGCGACGACGCGTAGGTATACGCCTCTCGGCGTATAGAACCCTCTTAGCCATTCCTGTCGGAGGGGCTCGCCGTAAGTGGTGGTATCGCACGTGCGTTTCCGTCTTGACGTCCGCCCACGCTTCCGCCCGGGAGGGTGGGGCGGAGCCCGGCGACGGGGCACAAGTGGCAGAAGTGGCGGCAGCAGCAACAGCAGCAGCTTGGCGTCGACGGCGCGTGACCGGGGTGGAGAAGTAGCCCCAGGCCGAAAAGCGACGGTGGTGGCTTAGGCGACTGTGAGTTGACAATGGAGTCCGCGAAGAAGGCGGCGAGGAATCCGTGAAAGAATTGGCAAAGGAATTGGCGAAGAATCTCCGAAAGAGTCGGCGAGGAATCTGCGAAAGAATCTGCAAAGGAGGCGGCGAGGAATCGGCGAAAGAATCGGCAAAGGGGTCGGCGAGGAATCGACAAAGAAGTCGGCGAGGATTCTGCGAAAGAATCGACAAACGAGTCGGCGAGGAATCGGCGAAAGACTCGCCAAAGGAGTCGACGGAGTCTGCGCAATTGACTGTCGGCGGCGGTGGGAATGTCGCCAGCCGCAGCGGTGGCGCCGCGCCGCGTGTGCTCAGTGACCTGGGCTACGCCGCGGGCAAAGGCGGTGGCGGCTGCGGCGCCGTGCCCGAACGCCTCTCCCCGAGGGCCCCGCGCTCCTCCGCCCCTTCCCGCGGGCCGCGCGAGGGTTCGCCTCCCGCTGCGCTCTCGCCTCACACGTCCGGGGCTGGTTTACATCCGCGTCGCCCATGGTGGAAGAGCCGCCTCTCGGCCGTGTTTCGGCAGGCCCTTTGAAATATTGTTTCGTGCGCTTCCGCTAGTCTTATTTGAAACGTCTCGAGTTGTCATGTCCAACTTTCAGTACTTTTTGTTGTCGGAGTGTTTATCAACTCTTTCGGCTAAATTTCACCCTTCATCTAGGAACTGCTAGAGTTCAGAGGGAAACATAATTTTTTTTTTACAATTCCTTCTAAGTATTATTTATGGCATTTATCCCCTAATTTAATGGAAGCAATTTTATTTGAGCAAACAGTCTATGAGTATAAGCAGGTAGAAAAAGTCGAATTTTAAAAACGTACGATATAATTCATGCTAATACGGTAAAGAATGTTAATTATTAAGGTCATGGTCATTAAGGTGATGGACTTAAAAAGTTTTGGGAATGTAGTATTAGGAAAACACTTTTGTGTTGCTTGGGTACAATCTTACTGGCGCTTTTTCTTCCATTTTCAATTTTCTTTCAGATAAGTTAAAAATGCGGTCTTATGAATGAACGTCGTGTAGGACAATCGTGAATAGTTACTGCCAATATTCTAATGTTGGGTTTTCTTAATATTTTGTTGTTTTTGTTAATTGTTAATAAATTACAATAAAATAAATAAGGTGTTCTTAATGCAAGTAAATATTTCATACATTTTCTACATGACAAGTAACTTAAAATACGTGTATTGTGAAAATTACTGGGTTATTTTTCTCGTGTTACCCGCATGTTCTTATGTTATTGTCTGATAATTAAGTCGATTTCCATTTATTTAAAAGTATTTTAAAATAAATCTTAATATGAACCTGATTAAAATAACGCTCAAATGATTACTATTCCATTTATTATTATTATTATTATTATTATTATTATTATTATTATTATTGCTGTTATTATTAGCAAGTAGTATTTTTGCTGCAAAGAGCGTAAGCTAATTAGTTTGCGCGCTCGCACTAAAAAAGTTTTTAAATATAAAACCGAACATGCCGGCTAAAGATGGAATAAGGAGACAATTTTTATTATCCCAGAAAAATTTGCCATCCGTATTTTATTTATTTATTTGTTTCCGCATCTGCATACGCTTAAAGGGGCTGTCACAAAATTTCCGACACGTGGGGGACTACTTTAAGGAAACAAGAGTTGCGCCTATTCGCTGTGTTTGCTGCTCACGGGGAGGGGCAACATTTGCTGTTTACCTGCTGGGATGTGACATCAATGTCGATGTTTTTGTAATATCGGTATTTCTTAGTGCTTTTACGTTGCTATTTGAAACAAAAAGTATAATAATGAACTATAGTAATTGTCTGATATCCATAATTTGAATATTCTTGAGCCTAAATTGACCAAGAGTGAAAAAAAACTTAGTCTACTATTATTAGATAAATGTATATATTATTTTTGTGTTGTCCAATGAGATAAGGAAAATTTTGTTAATTGTTCTAATCATTTTGGGATTTTTTGTCAGTTAAATCTCAGTTAGAAGTTAATAAACACGACCACCGTCAATTTAAATCTCCTCATTCGCGCGAACATTAATATTAGAGTTTACTAAACCACTTTTAAAAGAATCAAAATTAAAAAAACAAACATTGATGGTTTTGTGACGACGTATTGAACTTCTGATTTTGAACAGCGATGATCTGAAACATGGATGTTTTGTGGGCGCCATCGCATCCCTATTGCCTGTCCGCGGGAATTAAAAAAAACTCACTCTCATTCCGCGGTGGGCAGAGAGTATCTGCGCCGCCTCAGCAGCCTCGCCGCACTGCAGTGGGCACACCGCCACGCGCCCGGCGAAGTACGGCTCCCCGAGGCGCCGCCAAGCGCAGCGCAGCGCAACGCGGCGCCGCGCCACACCGCGCCTCACCGCGGCGAGCCACGCCGCCGCACACCCGTGCGAGGCCACGCCCGACAAACGGCAATGACCGGCCTGGAGAGCTCGGGGCGTTGGCAACTGTTGCCTCTGTAGTGAATTGAATTGAATCGATGCCTTATTTTACGTGGCGAGTCTCAGGCCATGTGGCCTGCTCTTCCGTCTGACCACGCAAATTTCGCTACGCTCCTTTCACCAACTAGCAGAGGAAGGAGGTATTTCTTGGGCGAGAAACAGGGGATTTCAATTTAGCTTAGAGGCGTCATTTAGGCTTGAGAATCTTTTACATGCAAGTAAATCTACTAACATGGGACAGCCGGCTTTACTTCCCCTCCGTGTAGTGTCGGATCCCCGAGCGTCGATACCAGTATCGGGAGCTTGGACGGTGGCGGAGTTTCCACTCTAGCTAGATAGCTAGGTCGAATTCAACAGCTGCCTGGAGGAGACATCTATTGACAATCTACTTTAATGGGTGGTTTTTCGTAGTATCTCAGATCAACATCAGGCGAATGCACGAGCAATTCCGTTACGAACGGGTTACAAACTGTGCGCGATCTCTTCTTCCTCATCCTTGTCTTCTCCTCTCCTTTACATACACACATACTACTCGGTACAAAACAAGTCAAGAGTTTAGAACTTGTTTCCGGAGTGGGTTAACCCCCTCCCCCCAAGCTGACATATAGGTCGGTACCGGATCCCAGGATCTAGCGGAAGAGGAACATCGCCTCTTTCCAGGATATAAAATGCACAACATTAATGGGACTAGTTACCATAAACGTTGTCGCCTCTGTAACAAAATATTCAAACGAGCGCCAATCGCCCGGTCAGACATTTGTAGTAGATCAGGAGTGTCCCAATGCGCCCGCACGAGCTACTTGCCCGCCTAAGAAACCCAGAGCTCCTGTGATCACAGGCAACTTGTTCTGACTCCGCGCTCGTTTCCCATCCAAATCCACAATGGGGTGCACGAGCCCAAGCTGTGGCGAGGAATGTAAGCGCAAAACATGCTCGAAACATCGCGACGAATGGTTGTTTCATACGACAATACGCTTGCCAGACGTTTTCTACCAAACAACCGATGAGCATTGCTGTGACCAGGAATTTTAATAATCCGTTGGATTCCAAGCGCTTACCCCAACTGAAGCTAAGAAACGGACTACGAACAGCACGCAATCCATCCTTCCCTATCCAGTCCCATTGTTATCCTTTACTCTGACTGACACCCCATCCCCGTATGGATCATCCGCCATGATGCAGAAAGTCTCTGGGAAGCATTGAATACATCTCGTGGTGGAAATGCGTAACACAAATAAACCAGCTTATAAGACAAGCAATTTTCAGTGTCATTCAAAATTCTCTTGCTTTGGTTTGGCTCTCCGGTATCATTGTAGGTAAGTTATGACAAAAATATTCCTCATTGATATCATGCTTTTAGTCAGTAGAAATTATGAAATTATAAGTAGTTTTTTATGTGAAATTATGGGATTACACTCTTGCCTTGCAGGCCACCTTTATAAGAAGAAAACGACCATATCTTATTGTGAATTCGAACTCGTGATAAAAACGCAGAGCGGGTGCTGACCCGTTAGGTTGGGCCATTTAGGTCACCATGAAATTACTTTAGGTTAGCACGAGCACAATAAAAAAGAACATATTTCCGAATAATTAGATAGTAAAGAAAAGGACGTCGATCGGGGTTGCCGTGATCGCTAAGGCAGTTGTGTCGTGGCGATGTCGGATCGAAGGATCGCAGATTCGAATCCCACCTCGGGCATGGATGAATTCGTTTCGTGCAAACAGGAGGCCCTTGCTCTTAATGGGATGTGCCGTCGGCTAATTAAAAAAAGAAGAAAGAAAAGAAAGAAAAGGACTTTAAGGCGCACAAATAATGTTACCGGTGTACGATGGGAGTGGAGACAAGAATTTTGAAATGAATGTGCCAGCGACACCTTCGCTCGAATTGTGTACATTATTTTGTAGCAGGGGAAAAAAGGCGCGAGGAATGGGGGAAGCAACATGGAATGCCGCATGATCTGGCTTCGCAGATCCTGCTCTGTGCCGAAAAGCACTCTAAACGGTGCGTCGTCATGCATTTCGTCAATCCAACTGTTTGTCGTGATTTACAAGCAGTAGAAATTTTAAGTACAGTCGTCGTTAAGTACAAAGTATTGTGTAACGTGAAAATGACTATCTTTATGAATGTGGAATATATTGTAGTTTGAAGTTTAGTCATTGGGGCTAATAACCATGTATTTTTTGTCTGGTTTCCACATGCGCCGTGCCTTATTTGAGGTTCCGAGTGCAAGATGGAGAGGTCACAAATATAGAATACATCGGTGTTCCACAGATCCCAGCATTCCAGAAAAGACTGGACGCTGCAATGAAGATGCAGAGCGCCTGTTCTGCTCTGGAAAGTTTTCAGCACACACGAGGAGGAACAATAGATTATGGGTGAAATGTGCGAGTTATGGTCACATGCAGACTGCGCCGGTTATAAGGGCATTACATTTGTAATTTTGCAAAGGAAAATCTCTGTTGTGCAGTATTTTGCCATTTGTTCCATTATTCTCAGATTTCATGCAAAAACATGCCAGTTTTTAATTTGGACTAATTCCTTAGCACTTATTGCATATTATCTATGGTATTCCTTGTTCTAAACAAGAAATAATGCACTTCCGTCAAAAATAACGTTTTTAAACACTTCGAGTTGTATTATGCAGTTCGCGTCTCATCAGTGATTGCAGTATTAGTATACTTTCTCATTGTGCAACATTTCACAATAATTCTTTACGTAGTTGCAAGCAACAGAAAACAATATGGTAATCCATGTTTGTACTATCTTCCTCTACGTATCTATAGAAACGTAAGTTCGAAATCATTCACAGCATGCGAGACGGAAATCATTTTGATGCATGGCGCCCCCAGTGTTCTGTTTACTTTGCGACACTTGGTGTTGCTGTGTTGCTTTAATTTGCAGTTCGAAGGTTGCCTTTTATGTTTCGGGATTTGGCATCCCTTTTGTTGCAGTCTGGAAACTGACAGCTCTATCGTAAAGTTGGATGTTTTGAGGTTATACGTACTCAGAACATACGAGCGCTATGGTTGTTGTTTACAGTAACTTAAAAGATTCATCTTGGTCCAAAAATGGAATTAAATCGTGAACATTTTCGTGCGATTATTTTTTACAACTTTCGACGTGGATTAACTCAGTGTTTATCGATGGTACTCGTACCCGGCCCGTGGGGCTGTTACGCAGCACGCGTACCGCATGCTGAAAGTTTCCAATCAATAAACAGTGAACGGAAGTGGTGATTCCACACGTGGCTGCTGTCGAATTTAAACATTGATACGCGCATAGAAATGGCTTTAATGATAAAGAATGCTAAATAACTTACCCGCACGTGCCGATGATTAATGAATGAATGTGCCACCTATTACTCCACCTAATTTTAACTCCCATATTCGCTGATACTGGCACAATGGTCTCCTTGCTATATTTATCCAGTAGTTGCGTTGTTTTCTGAGTGAATGTGGGATCTGAATAGGCCGAGAATTGTCGGAGGATTTCATTTTTTCTGGGAGCCCATTTTTTTTACGTGCCACAACCATTTCAAAGGATTTTCCGCTCTTAAATATTCCACCGTCTCCAGCCGAGTTTGCTAACTAGGTGTTAACTAATTATTTAGTGTTTCCGGGCTCGTCAATTACTGTAATCATTAGTCTCGTAAGTGTTGTTCATGGTATAACTTAGGGAGGTGGTGGTGTTCCACCCTCGTTGAAACGGAGATGGAGAGTTGTCCTACTCCTCGGCTTGCGAGATTTCCTCTTCAAGGTATCTCCCCAGCCGGGACTAAGGTCTTAGCTCCCGAAGATGTGTTGAAGTGTATTGCATGAATGTGTGTGTGTGTGTGTGTGTGTGTGTGTGTGTTTGTGTTTGTGAGTGTATGACTGAGAGGATGTAAGTATCCCGTATGTAAGGCTACTGCTCCGACCATCGCCTAGTATTGATGCAAGAATCCTCGAAAAACTGCAGAGACGAGGAACCAGCCGCTGCAATTGTCCTCCAGTCGGTAGTTGAATTCGAACCAGCTATGTCCGCTATGTCGAACCAGAAAATCCGCTGATGGGGCTCCAACTCTAAAACTTCTCTGGCCGCGTTGATGCTGATGTAATGACAATGCTGCCACTGAGCTTTGGCAGCCGGTCCGCCAATTCTTCCTTTGGAAATCAATATACAAGACCTCGTAATAATACAGTTTGCATTTAACATTATATTTAATGATTAGAAAATACAGTTCTTTGACAATTGGATCCATTTTTGTGAACGAATGTTGTACAAAAATTGCCTTCTCCCCGTCTCCCATACATTCGTGCCCTGATAACACAAAATGTATTGCTGAACTAAGACAGTTTCCCCTTTTTGCTGCCTTAACGAAACTGTCTTCAAAGTGTAAATACATTTATAATTAAACATTTGGAGAAACATAGGTAAACACCTATGATATAGGTAATGAATGAGAATCTATATTAAGGTTTAGTACTCATAAAACTGTCTAGAAACTGTGCAACAGTCGTAACATCTGTCCTTTCGCTGATAAGACAGAATTAAACCAATAAATAAACGTCAATTGCGTAAAAATTGAAACTATTCCAATGGACAATGGAAGAGTATTTGCTTATTAATATCAGGAGGTGAACTATCAATTTTGTTTATTAATTTGAACATTTTATTACATTTGTGGCGAAATCTGTGATTGTGGTTACGTTGATATTCAGATAAATGCTGTTACCAGAGCTGGGAAGTTCAAGAAGTTGGATGTTTTTTGTTAATGGTCATATTTGCCCGCAACTTCACAAGTGTACTTTTCATTGCAAAATATTGAAAATGTATGAAATGTAAGAAATGTTTTGGATATATGGCATATTTTGCATATTCAGAGCTTTTTGGCATCAAATGTTTTGCATATTTTTCGACGTTTTGCCTAAAATAACAGAAAAGTATTAAAATTCCAAGTAAAAAAAATAATGGAAACTATAATATTTCTATTCCTGCTTCAAATACGTTGGTACAATGAGGTTCAGACTACTGACGGCCTTCGCCGCCGACGTAATATCTGCTGTCATCGGATTATAAACAAAGAAAAACCTTAGTAGATGCACTTGGAATTAGTCAGGAGGCAAGGGATAAATTCGTGGTAGCTCCAGATGAAATGTGGAAAGCAAATAGGAAGAAAACAAATGAAGTTTTGGAAAGAATCTAGGGCTTGATACTTTTCAGACAGTGAGGAAATTCTTGACAGGAAATACTGTTCGTCTTCTAGACATTGTATGAGCACAAACATTGCCTCCCATAACATCATGTAATGTCGAAATATAATTATCTACGAACAAAATTAAATTGTCTGATAGGAGACACTCCCTAACTACAGATAACCTTAATAAAATTCTAGTGGCTTTCTCTGTTCTTAATGCAAAATAAAATGTGCAGAATTAGATACTAAATTTAATTTGCATATTCTGGGTCTCTAGGTGGCAAAAATATGTAATGTCATTATAAAAAAGGTTTTGTGACCAAATGCTGCATATCTTTAAAATTTCAGTGCATATTTCTACATTTTTATGGCGTATTTCAACATTTTTGTGTTATATTTCAACATTTTTGTGGTATATTTCAGGGCTAAAAGCTTGTATAATCTTCCTAGCTCTAGTTATTACAGATAAACTAATGGATTTCTATTTTTCTTGGACGTTTGCCAGTGGTGTGATTTTTTTAATATGTGAAAAATGTTTCATTTTCCCAGTTTCACATTTTTATATATCCTAGTTTTTAATGTACGGTTTTTAAAATCAATGAATTGGTTTGCTTGTGTAGTAAACCAACGTTGAGACTTAGACATTCTTGTGTTTTGATGTCATTTTTGCTTGGATTACATTAGGATACCCAGCTTGTGCAGCTGATTGTTGTCTAGCCCTTGAACTTTTTGGAAACGTTTATTTCTTCGGGATTTCTGCGACCTCTTAAACTTCTGCCTGAAACCCCAAGGGCCTATGACGCTTAGTCGAAGAAGCCACGACCTTTACGCAGGCTCTCAGAACGAACGATGGTGCGGATCAGTATGGGCACTTCTCTGAAGCTCAAAGGACTTCAAAAGCTCACACAGCCAACTGCATTTATTTGATGTTATATTTTTAAACGTGGTTATTATACTTTCGATTGCAGGTTATGTACGTTAACGCATGCACAAATTAAATGTTATTTGTATGTGAGAGTACTATTCCATTGTGAGCTCATTTTTCAAATCAGTTTAATTCAAACTTGTCAGGATACACATTCCGAAGGTTTTTCATGTTGTCATAGTCGTTACATTTTTCAGGTCTAGTTATTCGCATGGACGGCAGGGTGGTGTCCAACTCATTGAAGTCTACATTGACTGTTTTGTTTTGTCCAGTAATTCTACGGCATGTGTGGTGTTGTATGAATACGAGAGTGATACGTAGCGTTATTAGTATCCGGTGATGCGTAGTATTTGCCATAAATCCGTTACATAATACAGAAAATCTTATTGATATTTTTTATTCCAGGTAAGTGAGCTGAGAGGATTATCAAGAACGTTCCTTTCATATGTGAAGACCAAATGGTATGTTATTTTAAAATGTAAATTGGATTAATAAGTAGTACTGGACAGTAAATGTAGATTGTGTTGTTCTGCAAAACGTCTTTATGAAACTATGGGAGTGTCTTTAGTGGCTCCATATGCGAGTTCCAAGCGTTTTCGTGTAAATAAAAATAATGCTCGTCTCATCAACGTAGAAAAAGGAGCCCAATGGCAGAGGCGTTTCGACCAGGGAAAACTACCAATTAACACATACTACGTTAGCGCATAATATTTTGAATGTAAATCTTCCCTTACCAACGCAAACTGCGTGAGGTAGTTTGCAACGGACGTCGGGGTTACTAGATCGATTACGAGTATTTACGTTGATAAGCACTAGTAGTTGCAGCGTGCATTGTCCATTGTTTGTTGTTCACGGTTAGATGAGACGAGATTAGATTAGGTTTTGTATGTCAAAGTACCGAAACCTCATGTCATATAAAATGGTACTGCTTCGCATTCATTTCGATATTTTTAAAGATTAAGGATCTAGTCAACTTGCGCTTTCTTAAGCAACAATTTCGAGCTGCTTTTTACAGGAAAAATACTTTGTTTTTCATTATTCTAGTTACTCTAGCATTGTTTACGTAAATACCTTCCATTAATTAATATACATTAATTAGTCACCACGATTCCGTTGAACATTTCAGATAAAATTCCTTCGTCGCATTGCGACTTGGGAATTTATCTGAAAATTTCCAATGGATGAGTGGTATTTAATTATGAGACTATTCCACGAATGAAATTACCTCCAAATAAGTTTCAGAATAAGCCAATTATTTATAATATTATATTACATCTCCAAGTGCACACGACAGCACGTCCTAAGATTGATACAAATTTATCGCAACTTATGATTGTGCAGCATGGAGGAGGTGGTAAAAAACAGCGACATTTTTGGAGGGAATGCATCGTCTTCATTAGTCGATACTAGATGTATGGTTGAACGCTATTGGTATTAATTTCACGTAATGCATAATTGATATAATTGTTAGTACCTACTGCCGTACTACGCTAAAACCGTTTGTCTAGTTTATGCCTGAACGCAGACCGCCGAAAAACCCTTTGGGCGGTCAATTACAACCAGCTTCATTACAAAACTCTAAGAAACCTGGTTAACCCCATTTTGTAACATTTTTAATCCTTTTTTGTCATTTTCCTGTGCATGACGATTCCTTTGATAACATTGCATCCCATTAGCGTTTCGGAGCCTGAATCGGAATCGACGTCGGCGAAGTTGTTTTTGATTTGATTAAAGCCGTACGGTGAAATAAGTCTGTATCCATGGGAACCAAATTGCGAAAGATTAGTGAAAGGACCTTTTCAAACATGTGTTGTAAGAAAAGAGAATGTTAATACTATTAAAATAACAAAATGACAAAAAATTAAAAAGTTAGCAAAATAGCCAATTGGCATAGAATGACAAAATAATGTCATTAGAATTCATCTTTATATTCGTGTGGTTCCGTGATCAAAGTTTGCGCAATTACAAATATCTTTGATTCACCAATTAGTTTGTGATGAATGTATGGGTAGTTCACAAGACCATGTTGTAAATCGACGACGAACTATTTTTTGGTATTCAAAGACGAACATTTTAATTAATGTCAATATAATGCGTTGGTATTGAGTGAATCTTCAATTGTTTATTATTCTTTATTATTTATTTGTTACCGAGGTATTTAAAATTACTCGAACGGTCAGAATAAGACATCGTTTGCCTAAAAATAGTGACTCTGTTTAAAAAATTATTACATCATGTAATGTACCGCAGAAGTTTTTTAACGCTTTTGAAACTGTCCTTGGGGGGGGGGGGGTGAAGAAGTGTAGAAACTCAGGGCAAGTGCAAGCGACTCCTGCTACCAGCAGCGCAATATGTCGATCCGGACGTTGTCCCCCAGAGGGAGCGTCCGGGGGGGCCTTTGCGAGCGTCGCGTCGCTCGCCGCACTGCGCTCCCTTGCGCCTCGCGACGCCCCACCCCCACCCCACCCCACCCCACCCCACCCCACCCCACCCCACCCTGTTCATCCCCGCCCTTCTCCCCCCCGCCATCCTCCCGCCACTCGCCACCAAGCTCCGCTCCGCCCCAGCCATCGCCGCCCCGCCTCGCCCCCTTGCGGCCTGGCACGCTCTTTCCCTCCCGGACCCGCTCCGCCCCTCCCACCCCGCCACCCTCTTTCTATTTCGCCCCGCTCCCGCCAGCCCCTGTGCTCCAACGCCGCCGCAGCGCGACTCGCCCCGGCAACGACACGACTCCGTCGTAACTCCATCGCACCGGGTCCTGGCTTGCGCTTGCGCCTGGCTGGTCCCGACCCAACCCGCTCTGCTCTGCTCTGCTCTGCGTTCGTTTCGCGTTGGTGGGCGGTCGCAAAAAATTATTGAGAGAGATCAATGTTTGGACGGCCCGATCATCCACGTCGGCGGGTTCAAAACCTGTTTTGGCGCTCCTATGCGTCTTGTGTTTGCATCCTCCACGTTGTTTGATACATGCTTACGGCCTTTCGTGTTAACCCTCCTGCGTGTCTCGGGTGGCGCGATCCGTCCAGTCAGTGATGATGTCAAATATAATGTTATATTGGAGGACTTACTCTTATGATGCAGTAATTGGATGCTCAATGTCAGAAACAGTAAACAGTATTGTTAGGGAATTAATAAATCTTCATTAATAATTAAGCACTTAAAATCATTTTGTGCGTGGACTAATATTGTAGTGGTGCCATAAACATTTCTTTTGGAACATTTTGTTAAGTGTCTTAGTTATCTCCCATGGTCATTTCATTTAGTTTTCGAGAACTAAATTAATAGCCGGAATATTAAATTCCGTCTCGCTCTGTATGTTTCCTGCAATGAAGTATCAGGATCGTGAACCTAGACAACTGCAATCATACCGCGACGTCAACCGACAATATAGAGCGCTTTAAATGCTGCAGTGTTATATACCCAATATCAATAAGGTAATTTCATGATTTTGCTGTTTTTATATTAACAGTAGGAGGTTGTGTCAATTATCCAGAAATATTTCTTCTAGCCTCAGGGTCATTTTCTTTGGTTGTGCTTCGTATTTTTAGTTTATTATTGCTTTCATTGTTGTTTCCATTTCTTTGTTATGTAAAGCTGGATGATCTCCAGACGCCTCCTGCAGAGCACATGTTATCTGTCGAGTTTTTTGTTCCTCACAAAGAGGGTAGATAGGTGATACTGATAAGTGGTATCTCGACATTTGCTAATCGTGCCCAAGAGCAGGAATGAGAAAATACAATGTGCATTGTATCTTACGTATACAATATGCTCATTGATGGAACAGAGAGATGTAAATACAATGTTCCAAGTATCGTGTCCTGCAGGATAGGTGGCCGAATATATTTGCATACTTGATCTCTTATGTCATTGTGTTATATTCTCTCTTGTTTGTGGAATAATAAATATGGTGGATACTATTATTATGTCGGTTTGACATATTACTACTTCAATTTTTTAATAATAAAATTAATGTCAAAGTAAATGTATGAATAACGTATATTAAAAGAGAATGTGCATTGTGGCAAGTGGCATTCTAATATCATATCTGGTTTAAAGATAAATATATCTGCTAATCTTCGTCCTACAAAATTGCAAATCAGAAACGTTCTCTTGTTCAACCAGTACTAGTGCATTTCAGCGTGTAACAAGGGCATCATCCATTTCTTAAAGCTTGCGGTTTGAAATTGCGAAAACAGTTTTTCCGCCAATTTTCATGTTATCTCTTGCATCCACTGTACGGCAGCTATAATACGTATAGTACGGACGTTTTTAACATTTAATCTGCAAAACATGTCTAAAAATTCGCGATCTGAGCAGTTTTAGGGATTCTGAGAGGTTACAATCTGCTCATACCAGAGTGCTGCTCGTTTTTGTCTGAGGTATTGTGTAACAATAATATCAGTAACGAGGATATGAATTATATTGATGTAAAATGTATGAGCGTTTTTCGACTCTGACGAAAGCTGGAAATATGACTTAATTATTAATGTAAGAAAAACTTGGTATATATTTGATAAAATACAAATATGTATTCGATATTAAATTATGTGCCAATATCTGAAATATCTCATTAAATTTTCTTAGGGTTCAAATAAATGCCAAAAATTCTGAACAGATATATGGTGATTGGCTTTGTCTTCCGTGAACCCCAGATCAATGATGGCTAAAAATGACTTTTTCATCCTAAATGGGAAAAATCGGAGAATTTTAGTTGCGGGATCATGTAGCGAAGATCATAAGCAAAGGCGAGTTCTTTTAATTTCTAAATAACTACTTAAAACATTTATAGATCATGTATATTTTCATAATATATTTAGGTCATATGAGAACCACATTAAAATGATAAAGGAGCAAGGCGAGACTATATCAAATGTTCTGAATGAGGTGCATATTTAAGCTGCATCATTTTGCATTGTAAAAAATAAAAAAAATTAAAAAGAAGTCATTTTGCAGATATAGTTGAAAAAAAAAGATATATTCCCCAAGAACATTTATTTACATGGGCAAAAAACTACGAATTTGATTTTATGGTTTTCCTAACACAATAGCAATCTACACTCCTAGCTCTTCTACTTGCAAAATTATAGTTCGACAAAACGTGCGCCTAGTGAAACTACATTTACGTCCAGAAGCAAAACAAGGGGTATTTGCTCAAATGATCAGAGAAACAAGACGAAAAGTCAGGTTGATATGGGGGACATTGACCCTGAAGCTGATGTAGATTACTTGTTGCGGACATATTTGAATTTTTAAATTTTACAGTACAGATGTTAACAAATTCATTAAATATGATTTTTAAATAATTATTCTTTTATTTTTGATAACCAGTATAATCTCTTGATTGTATTTAGAAACAGTTATTCAGCAGAAAATATTTTACTTTGCACGGTAACTTATGTATCAAGTTTTATGTTTAATGTCATCAGTCAGTGTCTTAAAGTACGATGTATTGTATTGTATGTGGATTTCTCGTAGTGAGCTGCTGATACGTAGTCCTTAACAGTTTTCAACTGTTTTTGACGTTAAATGAATAAGTAAAAGCCTGTTGTAGTACCACGAATTAAAAATATATTATTATTATTATTTATTATTTAGTGTGGCTTTCCCGTACCTTCGGACTCCTCTAACCTGAGCACAAGGCAATCTGCGCCGCCCTCATCCCTACGCAGTTCGACGTGACTCCTTCCCCCGTTCCCTTTCTCCCCCCACATGAATCCCTGCGGCTGTGCCAGCTATCCACCCACACTCTCGCCCGCGTTTGCCTCTCGTCCTTCGCCCCGGCACACGTGAGATATATGCCATTCCATCATCCGGCCTCGCCGAGTGGATTTACAGCTCCCATTTCTGTGCCCGTTGGTTCCCGTGAATCTCGCCCGCGCATCGTCCAAATAAATAAATGAAATTTTAAAAATTAAATGTGGGAAACCAATAGCCCGCTTCTCTTTCTCCTGGAATTGAAAATGAGCGTTCGAAAAAATAATGAGGTCCTTGTTGTGGCTTAAAGTAAAATTATATGTTGCCGAGGAGGGATTAATGGAATAGTTAATATGAAAAACTCGTTCCTGAATTTGTTACCGTGGACTGCTATAAAAAACTGCACTGCATTAAAATGTCGTGCGGAAGAGGTCCCATTTTTTCTTTTTCTTTTTGTAATTTTTACACGTCACACTTACGTGTGACGTAACGTTACACGTCACACTTAAAAGGCATTCCTAGAGTTGCAACGTTAAATAAGTGCTTTTGTTCAGTACGAGGTTTTGTTAATTCGACTCTTTGTACGTCTGGAATTTCAATACAGAATAATCAAAATATTTATAATTTATTATAAACGAAAACCTAAGAATCATCTCAATCATCTCTACGCAAACTATAGAATGCCAGTGACGTATAGACGCAAAACTGTTTGACTATTTAGTGTTTAAATAAGGGGAATCTAAAAAACAATTCGAATAAAAATATTATATTACAGAAATGTAATGAAAAGGTTTAAAAGCTTCGTTCATTGTTATTTTACAGGCAAATTAACATTTTGAAGAAATTTCTAATTTTGCTGCTTTTTAATGCTGGATTTCATGAATGGACTTCGCTTTCCATGGCAATACCTGAAATCTTCAACGAAAAATAATACTTTCGACCACTGAACTTACTTAACTCTGATTTTTCACTTTTTTAAAATGTATCTCACTGAACTGTATATCAGTACATCTGCTGCAGCTAGGAACTTGAGATAAAAAACGAAGAATGTTCATACT
Source organism: Gryllus longicercus (assembly GCA_038098605.1). Lineage (NCBI taxonomy): Eukaryota > Metazoa > Arthropoda > Insecta > Orthoptera > Gryllidae > Gryllus > Gryllus longicercus. The sequence goes on from JAZDUA010000774.1 coordinate 198,545, forward strand.
AAACGGGTCACAAAATTTGTGAAAATCCATTATTCTACGAGGTCGACCTCTGAATGGAGATCTCATGACAATGGAGCGAACTACGTACTCGAGTGCTTCCTGATCGCATTGCTTGCATGTAACTATATTATCGATGCAAGTAAAACTTTTTTATTGTATTATTTTGTTTTTTATATGGAACTTTCTGTTTAGATATTTATAAATTGCATCAACTTCAAGAAATATTTACGTACTCGTTTTTTCACGAACGAAGTACACGAACCTCTTTGAAGATCTTATTATTTCGAGTAGACATCATTTTAGACAAAAACTATATCTTCAATATTGTCCTTTTACAATGTTATTTTTTTATACGCATAATTGCGCGAAAACTACTCATATTTTCAAAATATTGAACATGGCCTTATTTCAAGATCTGTCTTTGAGCAACAGATTTCGAAAAGTAAGGATTGTAACGAACATGGAGACTTGCACATTCGTTTAAGTCTGATTTACGCTTTCTCAGAACAGACTTTAATTGAAAAATTGGAAATGATTTTTGAGAACATTTTGTAAATTTTGTTGACTCTTCATGCAGAGAACCACCAGGAATCAAAATATGTATTTCCGACTCGCAGAGCCTCGGTTTCGTTCAAACCGTTAGGGGAATATCAATTCTGTAGAAAGTCTTTTACATCGTAGTGTGGACTACAAGTGACGAACAGACTATTTCATATAAGAGCTCGATTTATTCACGGTTTAGTTTTCAGGGGGTGGCAATAAGATCTTTACTTTCAAAATATTGCTAATTTCCTGCGGACGATTAAAATACATTCTCTTCTTAAGAAGTAAGACGACAAAGTAAAAACGTCATTCCAGAACACAGCTCATAAGTAGTACATTTTTATCGGGACGGTTTGTTCTTTGGAGCCTTGCTGTTGCGTGGCGTCAGCTGTGCCGTGAACTCATGTACTGAGTATGGAAACTCGTGAGTAAGCGCAGAACGAGAATAGTCGGAATAACACAATCAAATATTTCCATTTTTCAGTTGCAATCGAAACTGTTTAATTGTTTTTGGGGTTTCTCGAGTTTCTGGGTATCTAACGGAACCAGAGACATGGACACCTTTCGCAAGTCCACATTCTGCATATTGGTTTTGAATTTCTGCGCACTTAGACAATTAGTAATATAGTAGGTTACTCGGGAGCGAACTTTGTTTTGAAATCAAATGTTAAAACCACAGTTGGTACATTTATTCGCAATTGAACTATGTAAGATAAACGCGAGACTGGGGATCTCGGAGCTAAAGAAAAGCATTATGTATTCCCGCCCCCCAATATGTCGTGTACACTTTTTTTTCTGTTTCATAGACGATAAAAAATAAATATTTATTTTCCTTACCATCTTTTCCGGATCAATTTCAGATTGTTTGTAGTTTCCAAATTAAGTTTTTTCAGTAAAAAACATAATTATCTAATTTTTTATTTATTACTCGATTCGAACTTTGTTATACTACATTAAGTCGTACTTTAGAATTGCCCAGCTATCCGCAAATCGAAAAAAAACTTTCTGCATTGCATCGGGAGCTGATCTCGGATGTGACTTTAGTCCTGTCCTGAACTCGTGGATGTTCCGCGGGTCACATTCAGTTGGGATTTACTCATGATCGAGTGAATGCGCTGGTGAACTAGAAGCCGAGGTTTTCATACCCGGGCATCGCATATGCTGGGTTTTAACGAGGGTTATTGGAAAGTAAAGAGCAGTTACTCACGGGCGTTAACAAGTGACTCCCTTGGGATCCGCACTTCGAAAATCCTCTCGTTTGGTGTAGTATTTATCTCCGGAATATTGGCAGATGGCCAAGTCCGAATGTCGTCAACGACGAATTACGGTTAGTATCTGTTGTTTCTTTGTTACACAGGGCGCAAAGGGCGGAAGAATAAATGTTCGCAGAGGTTGCAATATATCGGCCGCAAATATCCGAGTCACTCCCTATGCAGGAGGGAATTAATGTTTCATCAGAGAGCATCATACAGTGTTAATCGCGTCTGCATAAATACTATCGCCAGGATCCTGTGTTTTGTCTTAAGAAATTAATGATTCGACTCCATAATTTAAAACACTTTTATAATTGATTAGGAACGAGTGCAATGTGCAAGTTTGAATACAATTACAAAATATTTCTCAGAGTAAATTCATCAAGGTGCATTCCACTGACGTAATATAATCCGGGACTTACTACACATTTCTCTCATGGTTAGAACTAATATTTTTATACCTTTTCAATTTTTAATAAAAATGGTAAGAGTTATTGTCGGGACGAAGTCGTATTACTAGTTCAGTTATTAGCATTCTTACCGGCATTTTAATGTTGTTATTTTTAGTTACCTTGTATCATATTTACTGTTATGGTGTCTAGAGAAAAGGACTTTTGAGACCCCTAGAGGTTAAAATAATGGAAAATAAATTACGTTTAAACTTCTTTTTCTTCGGATGTTAAAAAATTAATTTTGAAACCCGAATCTGATATGTGTTTGAATAAACAAGCTTTAACACGTGAAACACGTTAGTAGTAGAGGGGGGGGCGATTGAACTAGCTGTCATATCGATGCTACCGGAAATTCTACAGCGGTTGCTGGCAAATATTCAATAAATTATGCCATAAATTTTAACAAGGAAAAAAATTACGAATATCTAATTTCATCCCGAGGGATCTGTATTGGTTCTCATGGCGGACATAGAAGCATTTCTTTTGTGTATCGTAGTAAATATTATTCGTATCGGTTTCAATTTGTAACAATAATAATGTAATAACTATTATTTATTATTAATTGTTCGTGTTGGCTTTTTCCTTTTCACAATGTTCGAGGTCAATATACCTTTTATGTCATTTATTCAATCTCTATTTGTGAGCATTTTTCTCAACAAAGCCGTGAAGATGTTGTACATACCCAAAGTAGAACTCATTGCTCGTAAAAATTTTCGTTTGATAATTTTGTGTATAGGGTGCATCAATTGTTGCGGTCATAAGTTGCGTAGGCATAGCGAATATTATATCCCAGAATCTGGCCGTCTTCGTTCCCCGGTGATACGTGTGATCCGGCACCGACGTACACGTCTTCGTGGGAGTGTCCAACTCCAGGTATCTCTGCCCGCAGGGTACCGCCCCAGCTGGGACAAGCCCAAAGCTCCTAAATTTCCGACATGTGTAGTAGAGTAATGCATGTAACTGTGGGTATGTGTGAAAGGGTAGAGGAGGCAAAGATGAACAAGGGAAAATAGCTCACTGGAAAACTACAGATCAGAGCAACTTGCCGCTAGTAACAATGTTCGAATCCTAGGACCTTCGTGACAGACACACACCAGGCGCAGTAGTTGTTGCCCTGAACAATTTCACCCCGTGTCTTCAACAAGTAAAACGTCAGTATGATGTTGTGTTGCAATATCTCTCTAAATAAACACAGAATTTTTAATTTAGGGTATACTTTTGATGACTGGAATTATTACATTATTAAGGAATGTGCTTCAACCACACATAGTTTCTTGTATTATTTGTTCATTTTTGCAATTTCCATTTTTGCAAATTTAGATTATTTTATGAAAATCACTTTTACCCCATTTTATTAATATACTTCGCTCTGTCCACGAAGTGAATTAAGAAAATATTTGGAGCTATTTTTGAGAAAATCTTATTTGAAAATTGCGTTTATTTTACTCAAAATTATGTGAAAACTACTCGCTTCCATTGTACATGATATTCTTTAAAAAGTACTCGAACATTGTACATGATATTCTTTAAAGACCTCTCTTCGCGGACTTTTTACGGAGATGTATTGTCGAATATATCAATTTTGATGAAAATCCTACCCAGTGTTTAGCCACTAGCGTTGTTCACCGAGAAGTAGACGAATACGTATTTTGCCATCAATCAATTTTTCAGTATTATAAACCTACTAAATGTAAATTTTCACGTGACACGCAACGGGAAAGTGGTAATTTACTACATATATTGGATCAAGATTTATCCACTTTTTTGATACCAGTGCTCCACAAGAAGAGTTTTTTCTGACGAAAAATCGCCACTTCCCGCTGCAACATAACTATGCTTTCTCTTTACTACGTAAGTACGTAGTATGAGCGAAAGTAAAATTTAAAAAAAAAAAATAAGGTACTGAAATGTCGCGAACGTTCGGTGAAGAGTTATGTCAGTAAAATCGAAATTGAGATCACTGTTGTTAAGAATACTACACATTTTCGTGTTTGGTTACTTTCGTGAATGCGATGTTTGGATATTCCACCACAGCCATCTAGCGTTGAAGAGCACTTCGAGCTAGTGCTCAGTTGCGTAACTTTTAAAACACGCGAATATTGATCGCTACACACATTACACCCCATACACGAAATTACGTCACAGTTCTCTGGAATGGTAGTGTTTCAGCAGAAGCCTAAGTAAGTAGTAATTTTTCTTGAGCAATTAAAACTGTCTATACGGCTTCCTGCGAAATAAAACTGCTGCAGTGCTACTCGTAAATTATAATTAAGTCAGTACAGCTATCACCTAGAACATTTTGCGTCTGTTGGTCACGATTGGCATTGTAATTAAGGATAAGAATTGCCCCTCTGTGTGACGATTTACCATACTTGAATTACATTTGGCACATGCTATCAAACAGTGAATGGTGAATTATATAGTTCACGTGTTGCGCCCAACACACATTCTGTGCTGGATGCAATCAGTGAGATGGCAAGGGGTGAATACGTTGTTCGGTGGTTTCTAAAAGCACGTGTTTTCATTCGGGTGCATCGTGTCATTCGCCAGTTAGGTGACGGCAGTGTGAACGCTTTTGATGCTTAGAATTCGTCTGTCAGCTGCTCGTGCATGACTGCTTTAGCGTGCAGGATAGTAACCACCTATGACCTTTCTCTATTCACCTTTGGTGCTTGCTTTTAGGTCACTCACTTTCATGCGTTCTCTCTCTCTCCCATCCCCCTTCATTCGCCTCCTCTCTCTCTCTAGAAGGACGGCAAGACAAATTAAGAGCGTTTCGGTTCAATTTTACCGAATGTGTCCTGGATTTGCCTGCATTGCGTTTTGTAGTGTATCTGTTCGAAATGGAAATAATATTTATTTATTGCGTCGCTCCCAAAACAATTTCTGGCAAAATTGGAGAAAAAATTAGAGGTTGACAGAGAGAATACGAACAATACCGTAAAAAGCAAAGGGTTTGAATCATCTGCCAAGAATATGCGGTAAATGTTACAATGAATTATCGCATCCCAGACAAAATACTTGATTAGTGAAGTGTAAAAAATGAACTGAGCGTTTTCATGATATTTGCGTTTTATTTTCAAGAAAGCTAGTTGCTTCATGTTATTAATTGCTTAAGTCATTTTCCAAACTGCCAAACTATTTTATCTATATTCTTATGTTCCGTTAATATCTTTAATTCTATTTTGATTGCAGAACCTCGGCTTTTGTGGTATCTATTTGTTCCTTTGTGAGACAATACATCTAAAAGCTGTGTATTTAATTATCATACAATGAGTAAGTGATTATTACATAAGAAAACAAAACCAATATTTAGAATTATCAGTGTGCTCTATGCTAGAGATTTTACTGTAAGTTCATTGGTTGGATGTTAGTAATCAGTTTTCCCACAATATTAGTAAGTGTCCCTCTTCTGTAACGAACACCCGTCGCCCTTGAGCAATTAGATATCGAATGTATACTCAATGGAAACGTTCTTAATGATTGTAAAATTATTATTATATTTTTATTGCCTAATTGATTGCGTCGATAACCAATTGAAAGTGCATTGACGTTTGGGGACAGTAAAGCTACATTTTCTGTGTAGATGCAAACGCATCTTTTTCGCATACGCTGTCAAGTTAATTGTGAAACCGGACAGGAACTACGATCGAAACAGTTGAAAATGAAGTAAAAGTGTTGAAACAATTAATTTAAATGCAGTTTAAAAAAATGGTATTTAATATGTTTTCTTTGAAATTTCGTAAATAATACTCATGAGAAAATGTATGTTTGTACCAATATACCTTTGTATTACTTTATTTATTAACCCTGTGATTCACGTGAGAAAATATGTTTATATCAATATTTATATTGACATAAACAAATTTTCTCAGGGGTATTGCTGAAGAAACTTTAAATACTATTAAAAATGAATTACCTTTAAGTGTGTTACATTTAACATCATTAATTAAATAACTTCACAGTTTCGACCGTGGCTACTGTCAGGTTTCCCAGCAAAGCCGAAAGCGAATGCTGAAAAGGTCCTTTGTGTGCTTCCGGAGAGTAAATGTACTAGCTTTCATTCAATGTAATTGTAGAAATATTGATTGATATTTGACGTAAAAATAAAACTGTTCCTTAAAAGTTGAGGACACTTTTCATGAACAACCTGAGTGCAAACCGTTCTAGTTGATGTGCCTCGCAAACATGCGTTTCCCATTCTTTCCTTCTTTAATATTATCAGTGTTCATGAAGGACGACCGGTCCCTTTCACGTGCAGTCGGGGGCTACCGTCGTTTTGTGGCGAGCGCCTCTTGCACAAAGACTGGCAAGGGCTGGCACCGGCCGGCCGTGGGCAATGTAATTTCCGGAGCAGGACATCCTGCCGCGCGGTGGCCCACTACTAAGTTGTCGCTATTGTGGGTGAGGTACCTCCGCTCAGCGTGGTCGCCGTGTTGATCATTATTTTATTACGCTTTTTGGAGTGACGTGGTAACATTGTGAATAATTACAAAAGATCGCGTTTGAATACTATTACAGAAGTACGGTGCCTCACGAAATTCATTATTCATATGATAGGTTATTAGAAATAAAATAATATTACGATTTACACCGATTATTTATGGCTTTAATGGCTATAATCATGCTTTTGATTCGATTGAAAGTAAATAAACATATTCATGAACAAAAATTGTAAAACACAGAAAATATTTTTTTGCAAAGATTCACTATATTATGACTTTCTCGTGCTTATTTCGTAAGTAGAGAAAGTTATGTAATCATGTTCCGGAATGCGGCTAATTTTCGATAGAAGAACTTTTTGCCGTGCCCTGATAACGACAAAATGCATAAATCCTGATGCTATTTACAGTAAATTACTTACTATAACTCGTGGTGTAGCCAGAATCCATGTATTTTGGGTCCTTGATACCGAAAAAATAGATTGACCCGAAAATCCACTATGCCCGTCTGTGGTCAAAGCTAGCACCTAAACAGTTTCGCCCATTTTCTCCAAAATTCTTTTTCCGCAATCGACTTTAATGAACTGGAGGCTTCATGAGTTTCAAACGGGATTTTTCAGCATACTTTACTAGAAACCTCAAAAACATGTTCAAAATTTTCTCAAAAATAGCTCCATTTTTTTATTAAACATTGACTTCAGATAGTGTAAAGGATGGCTACGAGAATGACACAGGTCTCATGTTCGTTGAAGTCCCATATTTTTAGAAAATTACGAAAGTGCAAATTTTGGGGCGACTTCCTACAATGATAATAATGAAGCTAGATATTTTTTTCTTGAATCAAATCTGTTCTTTAAAGAGAGATCTTGAATTAAGGTGATGTTCAATTTTTCGAAAATATGAGTAGATTTGGTCCAATTTTTAATGTTTTAAAATATTTTTTGTTTAAGGAACCGCTCCATCTTTTTTTCCAATTTTCTCCTCATATGTACCAACAAATGATAAAAGTATTGTGCTAGTTCCATTTGCGGGGAACTCTCTGTTTTCTAAAGTTAACATTTTAAAACTAAAAAAATTGAAGATATAGATTTTTGCCTCTGACAATGTCTGTTGAAAAAAATCAGCTCTTAGAAAGTGTCCTGTACAAATTTTCTTTAAAACGAATAGTTTTTGCGCGATTTTTACGCGATATGAAAAAAAATTATTTTCTCAAAAAGCACTTCAAATTTTTACATCAATTTTTTCCATTGATAGAAGGGACGTTTAAAAGAATAGCGCGGGTCTAATTTTCGTTGAAGTATCAAAATTTTCGATACTTGCAAATTTAGAAATAATGCGAGAAAGTATTTTCTGGTGTAGCCGCACTAGTTGTATTATTAAATGAGTTATCAATGCGGCCCCTTTTTTCTTTTCTTTCCTTTGTAATGTTTTGTTAATTTTTCTGATCTTATTTCGAAAATATATTTTACTCAACTTTCAATTTCCTGTTCGTTTATAACTGAATATTTTATATTTTATTTGTTTTTGTGTCAGGTAAATGAGAATGAGGGCTAAGCCAAGGAAAGCTGCTCGTGCGGTAAATAATAATGTTGAACAAGAAAACGCCTCTAATTCATTTATTTTGAATGCCGCTAACGATACATCACCAGTAAACCAGTATTGGAAAGCAAAGTTTTGAAGTTTTCTTCTTGGACATAGTGTAGTATGCTGTTCAAAATAGTATGCTGTTCAAAATACATAATCGACGACTAATATTGATTTATTTATGTTGACATAATGTGTATTATCACTTTCGGGAGCAGATTTATAAAATTATTAATTGTGAGGGAACCACAGCACCTTCAGGGTTACGAAATGTCTCATTGTCGAAATGTTCATTCATTATTAATTCAAGATCGCAAAGAAAGAAGAAACAATACGTTTCTGACTAATGTAACTTCAGTATCGTAAATGAAGTAATTAATCTGTAATGTGCTTCGTATCAGTGATACCAATTCTCCATGATGTATAATGTTAGCTAGCTCAGTGCCAACATTGCCACTACTTCTGCAGTAACTCAGATCGGGTAGTCCTAAGGTTCCAGTCCCGACGGTAGCAATTTTCCTGCTGCTCTGATCGATAGTGGTTCCGTGGTTTCTCCAATCAGTACTAAGCGAATGCCGGAGTAGTACCCTAACAAACTATCCACGGACTGTGCGCGATCATTCCTTGCTCTTCCTTGTCATATCCTCTCCCCTTGCACACACAGACATACTTACATGCACTACTTTACCACGGAAGCTTAGAGTTTGTCCCAGCTGGGGCAGTGCCCCGCTGGGTGGAAATATCTGGAAGGGGAAATCTCCAGCAAAACGCAGTGTAGGTCAGCACAGAATCTGATCATCACGCGGCGCCGACAACCGCCTCCCTCCGGAATGACCCATTCACTACACTAACGGAACTAATCGTCAGTGCAATAGACGTGCCCGGAAAAATCAATCAACCAATACAAGGACCAACCGAGGACATACTAATTTTACAAATAGAACATTACAATTAATGTGTGATATTTGTGGTATATGTATTTCTGATATTTGTTTCAGATTATGTTCTATACATTTATACATCTCCCCATTCTTTGACAATAGGTGCATGGGACACTTCTGATACTTCTAAAACGTTCTCATTTTGCAGGGCAATTGAAGTATCGTAAACGTAACTTTTCGATTTCGCTGTTAAGGCAGTGCTTTACTCTACTTACCGGTCGTCTTCTGAATTATAATTATGACACTTTGTCGTAAAAATAACATTTTCGAAAGATTTTTCGTTACTTCACCGGGAAATGACGATTTTGTTAGGTTTGTTTCTTTCTTGGACTCCGGCAATTCCCTCCACTTCTCTAATATCTTACTTTGTAAGAACATTATATTGCCGGTCCGGATTGCCGAGATCGCTAAGGCAGTAGTGCCGTAGCGATCTCGGACCGAAGGGTCTCGGGTTCGAGTCCCGCTTCGGGCATGGTTGTATTGTGTTCATCCTTTCACACCCCTATCATCATCATATCGTGTCATACTCATAGTTACCATACCGTTGTATGCAATAGTGATCGTTAATGACCTAGTAGTTAATGCGACCTTAAATAACAAAAAACAAAACAAAACAACAAATATAATATCGTTGAAGGGTAATATACATGTCGTTTTTTAGACGCTTCTGTTCATGTAGAGGTATGCACGGGCATGGCAATAGTCTCTCTTCTTACTAACAAATCCCTCAAACGCATACTGTGCGTGGGTCTCGATAGATCTCTCATACCCACTCGAGCAGCGCATGCGACGTGAGGCAGCTCAGTAAATGTAGTCTCCTTCGTTTGTATTGCATTGCGATGTGTTTGCATGTGCGTGAACCGTTGGGAAACGGAATGTACTGTTTACTTTGTCTTCATGCTCATGCCCGGTGCAGTTAAGAAAGTGAGTTGGCAACCAGAGTGTGCAAAGTGCAAGGGAAAAATCTTTGGAGTTGGCTTCATTGCCTCTTGAAATCACCAAGGCTTCTGTCGTTGGAAATAAGACGTATTCGATGACGGTGTGGCGCGCCCATCGTTTTGTATTCTTTCATGCGTGTTATTAGTTGTCTTTGGTTGTAGTCTAAGTTATATTTTCCCGACTCGTTGGTTAACCGTCACAAAATAATAGGCTGGCAAAGATTGAGGGTCTGTAAATACAGGACCGCGGGGTAAATAGAAAATTGCAGTGGGTGACAGAAAGGGGCCACGGTTTCGTGTATTGCATTCCCTTCGCCGGTATTACAGTGCTGTTGTATTTGAATGTCTCTGACTGTTATTGTGGACATTATCAAGCAGTCTCTGTTTCAGCTTGCATGCGGTCGGGGGAAAGTCAATTAAGAGAAGAATGCCCACTTTTTGTGTAAAGATGAATCAGTTGACGACAGAAGGTAGCACAATCATCTAGGTGTGTTTGACTTTTCCTTGCTGGGTTGGCGGTTAGAAAGCGTCAATGAATTCTGCGTGTTCTCCACCCTTGACCGAGGGAACTCTCTCGCTGAAAAATGGCTGCCGGCTGGGTTTTTTGCTCGCCCCTCATCCGCTGTCAAGTGAAAGGACGTGCGGATCATCCTCTGAATTATCGGTGTTCGACGGTTGGACATGTTACCAATAACAGTTGGGAGCTCACTGACGTCACAAAAGTGAAAGGCAATGTACAGTTGGACCTACATTTCTCTCTTCATATGTCTTAATGTCAACAGTCGGTTTCTTCCAATTGGATGAGATTGGAATGAAAATAATTTTCCATTATCCCTTATCAAATAATTAAGCAGCATTAATAATAATGATTTGAAGGTTCTCGTTTTTTAAAGCATTTTCAGTCCTTCAAAATGCATGAAATAGCACGTAGAAAATCTAATATTTTGCAAGGTTGGATTTTTGTTTGGAAGATCTGCGCTCTCACTAATGTATTCTCAACTAGGAATTCATTTTCATTGAAATGGTTTTACTGCGCTACAATATTACTCGATGGCTTAAAAAGAATTTTATTCATTATGGAGGAACTTCAGGCTTGTATCCCACAAAGATAAGCCTATATATCGTCCCTACACCCCATTTTCTGCCCCTTATTTTCAGTAACGGTTGGTAGTTGTGTTCATAGAGGCGAAGAGCTACGTTTACGTGTGAAAGTTTGAAGACTTTAACTGATTTTATTTTGGTTTGCTGAGAATCTTCCGAAATTCATACAGCTTTACAACTCTATTTGTCTCTTGTTTAACGCAAATATGTTATTCTTTTTGTGTACTTTTGTCCAAACTGTGTATTATTGACCGCGGAAAGGGAAACAGATTGAGAATCCATTAAAAGAAAATAATAATAATAATAATAATAATAATAATAATAATAATAATAATAATAATAATAATAATAATAATAATAATAATAGCCGATCAGATGGCCGAGATCGCTAAGGCAGTAGTGCCGGAGTGGTTTCGGACCAGAAGATCGCGGGTTCGAGTCCCGCCTCGGGCATGGATGTATTTGTGTATGTCTGTATGTATTGCCCCTTCACCCCCATCATCATCATATATCGTCATTTCATCTTCCATACCCCCAGGGCTAACAACCTTGGGGGATAAAAACCGGATCCAGCTTAAATGCTGGTCCCCCCAAAAGAATTGTCGCAAGCACCTGCCTCCGTGAGAATGAGTAAAAACTGGGCCACGGTAAAGGCAGAGTGCTTGCCTGCGTGGTCCTAGTTGGCCGATCAACGAAAAGAAAAAAAAAAAATTATAATAATAATAATAATAATAATAATAATAATAATTATAATTATTATTATTATTATTATTATTATTATTATTATTATTATTATAGTAACAATAATAATCATTGCTAGAAAAATAAGAAAGCAAACTTGTTTTGTGTATTTTGATAGAGAATATCATTCTTTGAAAATATTTAGTTGAATTTGCAGCCTTCCATCTAGAATTACTTTCTCACCTTCACTTAATTCGTGCAAATTATTCCCAGTCGTTCTGCTTTATGCCATATTTCACGTTCGTAATTATTATTAATTAGGTTTCATAATTACGCACAGAAATATTCTTGATATAATTCCCTTTTTATGAGGGTGAAGATTATTTTATTTCAAAACTGTAAGTTCTTTTGGCGTACGTCTGTCGCGAAAACGTTCGTTGATAAGAGGAAACCAACACATATGTACATGTGCAGGTTTCTTTATTAGAGCAAAACATGTGAAGAAAGAATCGAGTGCCATATTTAGAAAATGTTGAAGATGACGCATGGTCTTCATGTAAAGTATGTATCTACTTGGCGCGACAGCCCGTGAACGGGCTCAGGCCTACGGCGACGTCCCTGCCTCGCGGCCATGGGTTAAGGGGGTGGTTAGCGCGTAGACATCCCCACGCCGTATTCCGGTCTTCTCAACCTGAGAAGTGAATTTTCTCATCGTCACACAGCGACATATACTGGGACATTGCAAGGAAACACACAATATAGTCTTGACAAGACCGGGAATCGAACCCGGGACCGCGTAGTGGAAGGAGAGCACTAGTAGAGTACCCTCTTGCATTAAAAGATCTCTTTCAAATTCTCAGGGCCTCGAGTTCACACAGATCATTGAGGAATTTTAATTGAGGAGAATATCCTGCATAGGTCTCAGGTCTTAGGTCTTAGGTTCAGGTGGTACAAGAGTTCTGGTTGGTACAGACGTTCTCAGAAGTTTAAATTCTATGATGACTGCAATAGCATGTTACAAACGTATTATCCGACCCATTGTGGTTTATGCGTTTCCTGTCTGGTTAAATGCTTCGAGAGCTTACTTAAAATTCAAATCATTGAAAATAAATACCTTGGAACATTTACAAAGGCCCGTGGTTCGATTCTAATTTACAGCTACACAAATAATAAATAACCGATACATAATTCCATTCATTGCCAAGATCTCCAGCAAATTCTACTAATGCATTAACCAAATCGAACACGTATTCCAATTTAACCAACAAATCACAGATTCCCCAACAAGAATATAACAGGCATCACGCCCTGAGCAAGGTCGCAGAATGGCGACCGAAACGTCGGCACCTTCGCCATGGACGCGGCGTCACCCGGACAGCCTAGTAAATACTGACTCCGGCCGCGGAAGCCTACGCTCTCAATGATTCGTGTCATTGCACAGAGCGCCGCACGATTACCGTGATCTCAAAGCTATAAGTAAGCTTAGCGATAGTTTTGTGAGCACTCTGATCGGTATCCGTTTAGGCACAACCATTTGTGTTGGGAAGTCTAACATCGCGCTAATAAGGCGTCGCCGACTGGTTGCCGAGCTTTTCGGTCCTGTTAATGTACTGCCTGCCGGTGCCTCTGCTCTTAAACTGGGATCCATCTCGTCACCCTTTTTGATGTCCGTAAAGTTAGCATACCCACTTATCACAATATTGAAAAACAGTATCCCAGAATTTTGTTCTAATTAAAGAGTAATTTGTACCCAAATTTAAAAATTTTCTACCGATGCACAACATCAAAATATTCAACACTATAGGTGGACGCACAAGAAAAACGCATTAAACAAAGATCTGTATACACCAAAATTGTGTTCTAATTAAGAACTATTGAAACGGAAATTTAAACATTTTGAACCAATGCAGAACATCTAAACATAATTTTTAACTTACATTTGCTAGTAGCCCTTTTGAGGCGGTCGTTTATTATCGTGAGGGGTACATACGCTGCACCTCTTCCACTTTTGGGGTAAAGGTGTCAGTATTTAATTACTAATTTATTGCGTAACTGACTGTATGGAAGAAACCGGCCTTCTGGCTGGGAATCTAAAATTAATTTGCAAACATTATTGTTTTTTCTGTTAAAGTTTTTTGTATAAAGTTTTACTGATTGTGAAAGACGGCGCCAACAATTTTCTTTAAATTTTGACCTCCGATATAGTATGTAATTATTAAGATATCTACAATAAAGTATATAATGCTTAAGAGAATGTTGTAGATCTCAAGTTAATTAAAAATTCTGATTTTTGAAAATTACTAAAATTTAATTTTTTTTCAGCCTGTCCTACGATTATAATTGTAAGGTAAACCTATTGTACGAAAATATGAGTATGTTTTGCGAAATTTGTCTTCAAACATAGGCAGCGTTTATTTTCTATAAACAATTGTTTCTTAAAAACTGCACAAAATGTTTTGATTCAATTTGGACCCAGGTAGCGTAAAAAACTCTTAAGAAAGTAGTACAGGTCTTATGTTCGTTGAAATGCCTTAGTTTTCAAAAACCGGCTCCAATTTTTTTTTTTTAACTTGTCGTAGGAAGAATGCTAAATGTACTCTATCAAACGACATTAACGCCATTTTGGTATATTGTTTTGTTGATTTTTTTAAATTAGCATGGCAGCTGGCTAGATTATGTGGTAAGTCCGAGTAGCTAGCTGAGAGCAATGGAAATATAAAGCTAATACGGGAAAGTCTGTGCCATTCGGTGGCAACACTAGTTACTTTCTCGTTACCACTTACGCAGTAGAGAGTATGTTAAGATATGCGAAAAAACGTCGAATTTTCGGCAGAAATATCTTATTATAGGACCCTGAACCAAAAATTTGAAAAATCCAGTTGCTAAATTTAGGGCGGGAGAAGGAAATCCTCTTAACACGTAGTGGAGCCAGAATCCATGTTTTGTGGGTCCTTGATAGCGAAAAATTGATCGACGACAAATCGGATGTCTCTCCGTGTGTCTGTGAACAACGCTAGCGGTTAAACCCTTCAGCCGATTTTCTCCAAAATTCATATTCCCCAATTCATCTAACTTATGTCTTTGCCTCTTGAATTTGAAACTGGTGTTGTGAGTTCGGGAAGTAATTTGCATCAAGTCCCTGGGACATTTTGAAAATTTTTCCAAAAAATGGCTTCATCGTTTTTTCTTATAATTTCTCGCTGCTGATATTCTGTGTTGAACGATTTTCCGATGCGAAGGCCACCCGCACGCCAAATGCCACCCACGCAGTTCACAGAAAGACTTGGGGGCGTTGTGTTGTAAAACCCAGACGCCCCTTACCATTCCCGTTCCCCACTGCGTCCCGCCCGCCGTGCCGAGCCTGCCGTCCCGCCTTAGCTGCCGCCGCCGTCCCCGCCGCCCCACCGCCCCCGCCGCTACCACCGCTGCCACAGCCGCCGCCGCCTTCACCCCAGAAGGAGCCCAGGGTCCCAGGATGTCGCGGCCAGGGTCGCGAACTCTCTCCCAACTCCAGGTCGCTGACCGCACCCCCGCACGCGGCGAAGGCGACGAGATCACAGCAGCTGGCAAACCGTCCCTGTCAACAACCGCCGCCTGCCACGAAACCCAAAATCGACGGACGCGCCCGCTCACGCTCACATTCGGTCGCAAACAGTGCCGTCAAGAGGGGTTTATTAAAAACGCGTAATTTAAGAGATATAAAGAAACTTGAAAAAATGGTCAAATTTGATACGCCGTAGATCCTAAACTATTAGAGATACAGCCGTGAGATTTGCACACGAAATTATATGTACAATATTCTTCGATTTGAACATGATACGAAATCTCTAAGTGCTATGGAACGCGTTCGACATCAAAACGTTTACATAAAATATTTCATACAAATCACCTTCGTTTCGAACGATTTCGTAAATTCCGGAAAAACTGAGCATCTGATGGGAAAATTATTATCATCCGTGTATTCTCCATTATATTTCGTGCTAGGACTCTGCTTTCGGGAAAACTCCGGCGCATGTCGAAATTCGCAAAATTTGACAGGTCACGGGTCGTTAAATCTTAACATCTTTTTAGACAAAAAATAACTGCCCATATCTCAAAAACCATGCACAGTATTTCAATTGTTTGTGCTTAATACGCGTTCAGAATTTCATATAGTTTCAGAAAATGCCATTATTTGCCACATTCGGACGTAAAGTATGCCCACTAGAGGCGTTAAAAAAAAGTCGTTTAAAGAGGTATCAAAAATGTTCAATTATATTTAGATGTTCCGCATCAGTTCAAAATATTTACATTTCTGTAACAAATAGTTCTTAATTACAACTTGATTTTGATGTATATAGTTTTGTGTTTCATGCGTTTTTCTTGAGTGGGTTTGCTAACTTAACGTTAAGTGTTGAATATTTTGGTGTTGCGCATCGGTAGAAAAATTTTAAATTTGAGTATAAATTAGTCCTTAATTAGAACAAACTTCTGGGATACTGTTTTTCAATTTTGTGATAAGTGGGTATGCTAACTTTACGGACAACCTTTTTTGACTCCACCATGATAATACGACGTTATGATACTTCCTATAAGTAGTAATATTTTCAGAAATAAGCAGCGTTAGTATTGGTTTTGATAATTCGTTTTTTTAGCTGTATATCAAATCGCCAGATTTCTGTATAAAAATAGAATACCAGCGCTTATTAATCGAATATTTTTATAATCATGTTCTCACATCAAATGCGTTCATTCGATTTACTATCATGAAAGAAAATATGTAACTTCTTTATATTTGTATATAATGTAAGACGCTGTTCGTGAATTACAAACGCATATTATGAAAGTATGATGTTCTGATCGTATTCTGAAAAAACTTCGGAAGTTAAATAAATGCTCACTGTTTTCTGAACAATTAACGGAGAATAGTAGCAATCAGTAATTGGGGTATCTCTTGTATCAGTTCGGTGAGAGATACTCGTTTTATTGCCGCTGTCCACATCCTATATCGAACCTAGCGAACTGTCTGAGTGTCCGTCTCCGTGAACTGCTCCGGGGCAGAGGCGCGTGGGAGGAGCGAGCCGGAAGCGCTGGCGCCCACCTCCGCGGAGCCCCTGCCTGCTCAGCGCGCATTCAGGTGGCGTGCCGGTGGCGCGGAAGTGAAGGGGAGTGGCGCCGGCGACGGGGCCCCGGCCCCCTTAACGGTGCGCTCACAAACACACTCACACACACACAGCGCATGCGGAACGCGCTCGATCGACGCGGGAAGTCGTAGCCGTTTCCGCTGCCCACCCTCGCTTCGTCCCGATCCGTTTCACCCTGCCTCGTCCCGTTCTTCCCCGTCCTATCCCGCCACCCTCTTCCCCGCCCGGGCCCAGCCTGCTCCCCCTGCCTCCCCGCCCCGTCCTGCTTATTGCGTCCCTTCCCTCCCACTCTCGCGACTCACTCGGTCCCCTTCGCGACGATGTTGTGCCGTCGAGGGGCGCGGGGCTGACTCATGGGCCACCATCGACGTCCGTAGAAGTCCACCGCTCGCCTCCTCCAATGCTCATCTTCGCGGTGTCATCGGTGTCTTGGTAAATGCGACGGCTACCGCGGTGACGTGGTAATCATCTCATTGTAAACATTTATTTTCAGTACACAAGGGAAGTCGAAAAAGGACTAACGCTAGCACTTTAAGACAATGGCATAATAAACGAATTTGAGAAGAAAGTTTCTAAGACTCCAAACAACGAACAGTTTTCGAGAATTGCGCTCGATCTCACGATGGGACTAAAATCACAAAATTCGTTTCTCAAGAAACCTTCGACGGAATACTTGTTTCCAACTTCTTCCAGTCAAATCCTTAGAATAACCAGCAGGCTAAGAAATAAAAATTCGGCTAGTTCAGATGAATTATTGGATTGTTTATTAAAATCTTGTGCGCTTGCCTTTATCACCCGTTAACTCACATTTTCAATCCTTCCTTATAAGAGGAGCAGATGAATATTTCCAGGTATTTTCAAAATAGTAAAAATTAAGTCGCATTTTAAAAAGTAACAACAATTAAATTCGAAATTATCCAGCAATTACTGTTTTATCTGTCTTCTCAAATAAATATTAGATAGAATTTTTTTACACGAATGTTTGCTCTAGACTGAACATCCTCGTCCTTTAAACACATATCGCAAAGAATAGCGAGTACCGTGCCGGTACGAAATAACAGTATTTATTCATCGTTCGCTTAAGTATTGAAGATCATAAGAAGACTAGTGGCAGATTGGAACCTTCAACCAAAATTCTACATCTCGTAAGGTTTTCGAGAAAAAAAAACTTGAAAAAATTACATAGTTGTTTATCCTCACTTTTTGTTCAATTACAAAATAATATGACGTGATACGTATTGCCACGACGTTTTAATGGAAACTAGGATACTGATTTTATTTCTCTTGTGCGTGTCATTTGGCATTTAAGATATGGAATGTATTTGGTAGGTATGCGAATATGTGTGTGCGACCGATACTGTCTGTATTACCAAGGTATTATGTCAATATGATACTGTACATTTAATACTATTAACAATCGCAAATTAAATTTGAAGATGGTACTCCATTTCGTGAAAAATGGATACGATGCGTCTTGGCAGAACATTAATGAAAGGCATAAGGTATCCTTAGTTCTTAGCAATATCAAAGAAAAAAATTTGATGCAATGATTTTCTATGTTCATCATTGTCGGTGATTGGAACACTATTGGAGATTGTCAGGCACAGTTCGTTCTCAAAAACTAAAGATCGTAACTTCGACTCAAAGACTTTATTCCAGAGAACTGTGCATGTATGTGAGCGCTTCCTAACCAAGGAGAATGTATTAAAATATTCCCCTGCAGTTCAGGGAATGTGTGCACAAGAATGTAGTCCTTGGAAATTGTAAGCAAGGGCATTGAATTATTTTCAGAAGCATTATGCAATTTTAGATGCAGCAGAGTAGCTCAGAGGCACGCAGACTTCCCTGAAATTTTCGTTATTGCCAGGCTTAAAATGCTACCTTAAAGGTTGATAATCCTTGGCAGGGAGTATTTATCTTCGAATCAAATTAATGCCTCTGGTATTACTACTAGACAAACCGTAATTGCTTTCGTGATTTAAAAGAGGTTGATGAAGTAAGATATTATAAATAAGAAGTAAATAATAATTAATACTAATTTATTGAGGTAAAATTATGTTATCTCTATATTATATAAGCTTGTTCAATTTTCATTAAGGAGGTAAAACGTGGGGAGTGGAAAGTTTCCACGATGGGAACAGGTCATCGCGTTTTTGTGAAAAAGAACCATGACATTTCGGCAACCATGTCTTGTTTCCAGACGTCCATATTTCTCAAATGTTAGTCTTTAGAATAATTAGATACCCTTTTTGTCGATGTTCTTACAAGGTTTTAGTGTATATATTTTTGTCATCAACTACCTGAGTATCTCTACAATTTCATCTTAATTGACGGGGTCGGGATGACAGTTATATCTTTGATGACACTGGGATTTTTTTGGTGATTTTTTTTTCTTCTTTTTGTCAAAGAAAAATAATTTTAGTAAATAAAGATATTATTTAGTTTGCATGTACAGTTCCTGCTGCTTTCTATGGATATATTAGTAGTTCTACAAACTACAAACACTATTGTGCCGCATTTGGATCATTGTATTGGCGGGGGGTGGGGATTCTAAAAATATTTTTATTTTGAATGTGAAAAATGCAAGATATCAGTAAGCTTCTCTCGCCCGTTCAATTGAATGCATGAACTTTCTGAGTCAAAGGAAATGCAAACACTAAGAGCAAGATAAATAAAAGTATTTTCAACAAAAAGAAATATGGAACACCCTACACTTTCGCTGCGGTCGAAATGGCTTCTAGTTCGAGCGTGTACCGAACTCTCACTCCCAGAGGTTTTCGGAGAAGGGCGGTTAGTATTCTGTCTTGAGCTCGTGTCTCAGGAAGAAAAAGAGATGTCCAGGGTGGAGAGTGGCGGCATTTCTCTCTTGGGTTTCCAGCGAGAGCTTTGTATTTTTTATTCGTTGAAAATTCGCGTGGAGGAGACAGCTCTCTGCCTTCAGAGAGACATTTAAGTCGATAGGCCATGTCGGCCGACCCGTGTTTCTTACACCGGATGCACGCAGAAGATTAAGCTTAAAAAGATTCATTTGAGCAAGATATTTTTATTAACATTTTCCACGCTATTTTTAATCCATTACTGGAAAGAGTTCCAATTGCATTACTGCAGATTTCCTTTACCATTTTATTTATCGTGTTTGAACTATTTTTTAATGAAGACTACATTCTCACAACAGAAAGCATATAATATACCTCAGAAATATGTATTTTTCGATATAAACTATGTTGTTACAATGTTCTTTTATTATTTTGTATTGCGTGGCAAGCGAGAATAGTTTCTCTTTATAATTACCTTCGTTGTGAAATATAATTGATAATGAATTGTAGTATTCCTTAGTAACATCCTTAAGGCACAGTGCACTTTAGATTAGCTTTTTACTAATTTGAAAGTATAAATTTTTAAGTGTTAAGAATGTTAAGTTTTTATTGAAACTGAATAAAGAATTCGATGTGATGAGGCAGATGACTTTTGTACTTAATTTTGAAGGAGGAGTAAGAAAATCACGGTTGTGTCAATGTACTCGGGACACGAAGCTGGAACAGTTTCGCATGATATCATTTTTCTCCCGGATACTTATATCTGCCTATTACATAAGCGAGGCGTGGGCAAGAGCATCTCTTTTTACGCATGTTGCTGTCCATGGCCTTGTCATAATTCTAGATTTGAAGTAATCTTAAATTGTTGGCCAACTTTCAATCGTTGAAATTATGAGTCTTTATTACATTCGTAATCTATGAATGATCAAGATTTTGAAGTAGGTTATAGTTCCGCATGTCAAAAACTAACTATTATCCTAATCGAATACACTAAACTACTATCGAGGATAATTTCATTTTTTCAATGTGAATATGTGTACTGATTTTAGTCTCTGTAAACTTAATATCAAGAGGGACTTGTATTCTCGTCTTGAGAATTAGAAACATAAGTGTAGGTTTTTTCCCCCCCATTTTCTTTTAATGTCCTAGACTCTACATTTTGATTGATCTAAACACAGATTTTTCATTCACTGCGGCAATCTCTTCATTCCGGAGTTGTTTTTTTTACCTTACCACTCGCTTATGCAAGAGAGAAAATACTAACCACTGTGATTATATAAAAAAAAATATACAACACGTAAGCAGCTAATGAAGTATCCACGTGTTTTATTTTACACTTCAGCATTTATTGTTGACAGGATGGTTCTAAACATTTCGACATAGAGGTATTTATTTGATTGTCATTTGGAGGTTTATGTAATATTTTGTAAGACATTGGAAAAATATCAACGATTTCAATTTTTTCTATGATTAAAAATAAATACTTTCCAAGATTCAGGATATGCTCATAATTGTTTTCGTGAACTTTACAGGAGCTTGCATGAAGCTAATTTCTACTTGGGACATATTATTCAAGAAATGTCGATAGCAGCCGCACTGTTTTAAGACCGTTTTCCAGGTTGCTTTATGACATTTTTATGGAAGGCGGCGACAATACGTGAGAGTCGAAGCTAGTATTGTCGCTGTAATGCTTCGTATTTCTTAGCGAAATAGCTTTAAAAGTCACCCACATAGTTTCCTTCTAGGCATTGCGAGCACCTGGTCACATGCCGATAAGGAAACTACTTTAAGAGACTTGCCATAAAAAGCGGTTGCATAGAGCGTTACAGAGCCCAGATCTCTGCATCGCCAGAAGGTCGAGGAAGTTTATTCGTTCTCGTGACTGTAGTCGACCGTGGCGTCTTATTTTTATGAGCATGTGAAGCGACGTGATCACAAATTTACCTTACCAATTGCCTCAAAACCTTTAACGAGTTAATTTGATTACCAGTTAAATCATGAGGCCACCTTTCCTCTCCGATGTGTCTCGATGAAATCGTAATGGCTTGCTCATGGGAACTGAGAAATTTGTTCCTCCGCGTCAGTATCTCAGAAATATTGTTCGTCCGGCGAGAGGTAGTCGGAGCTCTGCTGTGCGGCACCCTGTCAGATCTGTTGCCATAAAACCGTTACTTCCTAGTTCGCCACTCCATTAGCGGAGTGGCAGGGAGCCCACGCGTCGCATCGCGACAATACTAAATTATAATCTAGTAAAGTGAACCACGCAAGTGCTACTGATAAATAATTCATCGAAATAATTCCGGTGAAGTGCGACTCGGTGCAAATGGCATGCAGCTATGACCCTCCAGCAAGTGAAGTCGTAAGTGCTGCTTTGCTTGTCCTTAACAAAAGTGAGAACCAGTCTGCTACAATAGAAAGTTTCATCCCAGATAACCCAAATCAATTCACCGAGGACGAAATGTAGGTGACGCTGGAGAATATGCTTGCAAGTATAGGAAATGCTTTAGTTCCGGTGCGTTTTCCTTGCAAAAATGAAATGAAAACACTCGGTGATAAAACGACATACATGGAATGAAGAGAGAGCTGAGGGAAGGAAAACGAGAATAGTGAGGAGAGAGAATTGGAATCAGAAAGTCGTTAAAAAAAATGTGTTACGATGTCTATTAATTTCTGAGAATCGATTACAAAGTTAATGACGAGGTCCAGTCTCCAACACATTCCGGAGCCCCCTCTAAAGAGAACTGTCACGTCTTTGTCATTTTCCCTCTTCAGATTTCTGGCATAATGATCTTTGTCGCCACTGATCCATTTGATTGTTGTCTACGATCCCATAACGTGTATAACGCCTTTATTTACCCCGGGTACACACACTGGTTCAAATCTCGGCCACACCCCTTAAAAGTACCGGTTTACATTGACTCGTTTGACATTGGTCTGACCAGTTTTCAGAAATTGTACTGCAATTTTCCGTTTGACACATTCTACCACATGGAATGTCATGCGGACATTCACTTCTCCATCATCCTATCCAAACCTCGCCAAAGGTCATGTGCTACTGTTTTATAAATAAGTAAGCATTATGTAAAACTTTCATCCCAATACATAAGACTTCGCATTTCCAGCATATCTGCTAATTTGGAAAAGTCTCTATACGCCCGCGCATGTGATGTAAAAGGATTTAAAAACACCGCGTCCGAAAAAGCACAGGCCCTCATGCGATTAACGTACCAAAATAAATGGTATAATGTGTTTCAGCCGTAAGAAAGCCGACTTAGAGGAATCTTCGTTTAACCTTCATGCAGATCCGTGCGCTCGGCCAAAAATGCAAACGAGCGAGCGAACGTCCAGGGAAGAGGGCGTGAGGAGCTTTCTCCAAGTGGGTGCTGTGCAGAAGCAGAGAGCGAGCGCGGGCCCCGCCGCCCCCGCGCACTCCATAGAATCAGACCCGGCCCAAGCCCAGTCCCTGGTCCAGACCCAGACCCAGACCTAGACGCGAGCCCGAGCGCAGGCCCGGCGGAACCGCAGCCGCCAAGGTGCGTCTCAAGAACACACACGTCCCGACCCCGTCCCGTCGGGAATATTTATTGCGGCGATAAGCATTCTTACGCTTTCTCCACGCGTCATGCGCGGGGCGCGCGCGCTCGCGCAGGAAGGTCACCGGAGCCCAGCTGTCGCCGCCGCCGCCGCGGGCGTCTCCGCTTCTGTTGTCGCCCACCCCACCCTCCACCTCACCACCTTTGGCACCCGCTTTTAACATCCAAAAACTTCCCCTCTGCGCCGCCTCTTTCACCAACCGCGCCACTCATACATGGAAGGACTTATCTCTCCTTTACCTCTCCGAACTCACAGTTTTTACTTTCCCGCCCTACTACGTACATATTGAAGAGAATGAACTGTAATGCTGCGGCCAATATCGGGGGGTTTTCTGCAGAAAAACACGTATTCTGGGGCCCTGATATTGAAAAGGCGGATAAATCTTGTTCCCATATGTAGTAATCGCTGTGGTCAACACTACCGTCTTAACCGTCCAAAAGGGTTTCTTCATTATTGATTCATTCCCTCCTCGATCTGACCGAACTAGAGGCTCTGCGAATTTGAAACGGTTATTTTTATTTTGCGGGGCATTTAACATGAAGCTTCAACATTTTTTCAAAAATAGCTCCAAATTCTGGTTATTTTTTTTCTCATATGAAATATGGATAAAAAACACCATAGGTCTCATTTTTGTTCAACTCACAATTTTCGAAAATTGTAAAAGTAAATTTTTCCGGCGTCTTCGTACAATTTTTAAGATGAATTTTTCCGTGATCGAATCTGTTCTTCAAAGACAGATATTTAAAAAAGAATTATGTAAAATTTTGCGAAAGTTGTGTTTCTGTCCTGTTTCATGAAATGCTGGCAGTTCTGAAAACAAAGATTTTCATGAAAATGGATCCAAACGTTTTCTTCAATTTTTTCAACTAGAGCAATGTACGCTCATAAAATTGTCACTGGTTTCATTTTCAAAGAAGTCTCTGTATTTTCGATAATTGCAAAAAAAATTAACATCTCAAATTACTATATTGATTATAGAGATATTTTCCCTCGGTGAAGTTTGTACTAAAAACTAGTTCTTCAGTTGCGTGGAAAAAACGTTTTGCTTGTTGGTAACACTTTTCAGTTTCAAGTAGTTTTATAACATTGCTTAGCCGTTACAAATAATGCTAAAAAGTATGTGGTGTTGGAACACAGCTAATTTTACAGTGCAGCTTTGATGGCGCGTGTCAAGTTCATGAGCTCGTTCCAGAGTGTAACGAGGAACTTTCTTTTAACACGCCTTTCATGTGTAGTTAATAACAAAGAGTTTATGGTCGGCTAAGTTTAGCTCAAAGTATTGCCTCTGCTAATACAGCGTCTCTGGCCGAAAAGTCATAGGGTTCGTTTCCAGAAGGTGGCGGATTTTCGACACAACCAAATAGCTAGGTCGAATTCATCCGCTGTCTGCGGGAAACTTCTTGCGACTGCTCGGATAGGTAGTTTTCCGTTTCTGTTCTATCAATACCAAGCGAATGCCGCAGTACCCTAACAGTCGGGCCACAAACCGCGCGCGATCTTTCCTTTCTCTTCCTTCTCCTCTCGTCTCTCCTCATTTACACGTATGCGCTGTGCAATGTCAAATATGTCGACAGACTAGTCGGAGCTTAGAACTTATCCCGTCTGAGGCGTTGTCCCGATGGGTGGGGAAATCCTCGCGAACCGACCTGTGGGTCGGCACAGGATCTCACTATCCAGCACGAAAGTTAGATCGCCACCTTCTGCGATAAAATATTCACTACAGTAACGGGACTAATGACAATAGCAGTTAATATGCAGAAACAATGAATCACTATGAGGATGTTATGCAATCTAATCAAGAAAAACATTAATTATAAAATTCGTTTTAAAAGATATTGGTTGTTTATAACATTGGTTGTTACCTAATTGTTATTTTTCTTAGATTAATCATCACTGATTTACGAAATTAGCGAAGTTTTGTTATGTTTAATCAAATATTGGTTTATTAAAAAGTAGAACATAATAAAACTACATATTTATCTTGTTTTACTCAAACGATAATAATTTACCTCTGTGTTTAGTTGTTTATTAATCATCGCAAAAACGCCTTTGCTTTCACACCTGCTATTCCCCTCGGTTGTCGCCTCCTCCAGCACGCCGCACATTGCCACTTCCATTGCAGAGGCAAAAACATCGTCATGCCTAACCCTCGCCGTAAATGTCGTTGCCGTAGCTTCTACAACTGTCTGTGCCACCTCTGTGTCGTCTTTGCCATCGTGAGCGTGGTCGACGACCATTACTGCACTTGGCGCGCCCCTGAAGGTTAGCATGGCTTTCGGGCTGGTCGAATGACATTGAACCGAATGAGCTGACCGCGTGTGCCAACGTAACAGTCTGAATGTTAAACGCCGGTGTCACAAGGTCCTTTTTCCTTACTTCGGGTCAGCCTCATTCAATGGTCTCCGCTTGATCCTCTAAGAAAATTATTAAAAAATTACTCTCCGACGTCACGATGTATAGTTGTCGCTAAACTGAGAAGCCTGTTGTTGATTTTTATTGTTATTATCATTATTATTACGTGGAGATCTATATCGCTTGATTTTGCGCAATGCCCTGAAGCTTTAGTACGTGCTCGCTTTAATTTTAGAACATACATGTTATTGTGCAGTGTTCGCTCTTATTTACAAAAAAATGCAAGGTTCCTTTACAATTACATCTAGTTCAACATGGTGTATTAAGCAATGTTTACTGAACTAATAAAGATAAGAAAATCGTTACTCCTATTAAATGCCTTCGTAATTACATAAACGAAACGGAAAAACCAGGCCGACCTACGTGTCCGCAAAAACGTAGCCTAGTATGTCAGAATACAAGGGCACTTTTTACACATTATCACTTTTCTTGGTAATGTTTCTCGAACGTATGTGGTGGTTGTTCATATGAAATGGTTTTGATGCATTTCTCAAGATCGGGAGCGAGCGAAATTGAACAATTTCAAGCATGTTTTTGCAATATCGTAGCAAGAAACGACCTTGAACACACCGGTCGCGAGCGGTATCAAATTAGTAAGAATTAATCACCGTTCCCTTTCATCCAATCGCCGCGCTTCTTGCGTAGAATACATTAGGCGCCAAAAGGACAGCGTGCGCACCTCATAAACGAGATTTGCATGCGTGAAGACATCCTCAACAGCTGCGTCAAGGGCGAGCGCTCCCTGGACCGGCGCAGGTGTTGGCTGCGGCGCCAGTGCGTGGTCGAAGAGGAGGAAAATTTTACGTGTCCTATTTCTATTTCATTCGCTTTTCTTTAGTTACCCCCCCACTTTTTTCTTTCTTCCAGTTTCTAGAATGTTAAATTTATTTCCAAAAAATTTGTAAATTATTTGTAACCTTTATCATAATCTTGTTGTATTCACGTTCTAATGTTTTGTTTTTTTCTTCTTGTATCAGACAACTGATGATGATGGCTAAGCCATCGAAAGCTGCTCTTATATTAAATTCTTTTGTTGGCAATGACAACGTGTACAATTATTCCACCTGTATTTTGCTGGTATCATGATTCATCTTTACTAGTGTTTAATTCATTGAATAATATACGGGGCATCATCGAGCGTTTAGGAAGTACCGCGCACTGTCTTTGAGACACGGATACAAATTATTGCGTAACAACAATTGAAATTTTTAAATAGGTGGTTAAACATAATAAGATAATAAAGAATGTATTTTTTAAATGAATATTATTAAAATTTGTCGTTTTCAAACTGCATTCACTCCTCCCATTGTAGGTAGGCTTATTTCGAACACCTAGTATGTTTTGTCCCATTTTTATTTTGACACGATATAAAAGGTATAAAATTAATTTATTTATTATTATAAATTATTATTTTAATAGTTTTGTAACGATACAAAATGTTCCCCATCCATTAAGATGTTTTTTTTAATTTCTTTCTGATATATTATCTGCTTTTTATATGAAGTATTACTGCACATGATTTAATTTTGTTTAAAATGTATGTTGAATAATTATACGTACTTGTTTCCACTATCGCATCAATCGTTCCCAATAGTATTACTTCAGAGTAATCCTACCACACGCTGGTTTGTTTCGTTTCACTCGTAAATTGGAAATACCATGTCTAAAACATTTCTGTGAGAAGTAGGAATCGTACTTCAAATGTCAAACTGACAAAAGCCTGTAACTGCAGGTCTCAAAGACTGAAAAGGCGAGTCAATGTTTGAAGTGAGCAATACAGGGCCCCTTGTATTTGAAGTTATAATTAAATAACCCTTACTGTGGGCTTCGATCGTTTCTAACCCGTTGACTTCGCGCGTACGCTGGGGTCTCAAAGGCGCACTAAAATAATGTCCCGTAAGGGGGCGTCACTGAGGGACACGCCGCGCCGTCTATAGTTCCACAACCCTCCCTGGCCCGACTCACCAGGTTCGTTTAATTTTATTGATGGGTGTTTCAGGACACGTTAGTTGCTAAGGTAATTAGTCCCATATGCGCAGTGCATTTTTTTATCGCAGGAGGTGACTGATTATCTCCCGAGATCTGCTGACTTATGTATACGGGTTTTTCCCCAATCGGGTATCTCCCACCAGCGGAGTACCACCCAGCCCGCATAATTTCTAAGCCTCTGACCGATCTCCCGACACGTGGGGTCCTGCATGTAAGAGTGAGTACGGGATGAGGAGAGGACAAGAAAAAGGAAGGAAATATCGCGTGCGCGCCGTGTCTCGTGTGTTAGATCGTCGTCTTGCTTTTTTCTAAAATCTCAAAGATTCGACTCGAGCCAGATCGATAAGGGTTTCTTCAATTGGGAAAAAAACCTACGCATGTTTTAGGCACTAGTAGTGTTCACAGACACCGGACGGACGGACGTTTTGGAAGAACAAAAAGCACTGTATCAGAGGACCCCCAAACGTGTATTTCCGGCGAAATCTCGAAATCGATTTTCCGCAGCATTACATAACTTTCCCTATACTACATATTTTACTTCGTATATACGTACGCATACGGGAAAGTTAAAAAAAAGCTGCGTTCTGCACCCACTTCTTCCTTTAGTAGGTGCTCTAACAAACCTGCTGCAGCTCGTGAGCTTGTTATTAACTATTCTAAACGCCCATCTAATGTTACTCCATATTATATTTTAAACACAAATTTGATCCTTTAACAGAATACCTTGACGACAACAATAACCATCAAGTGTCGGGCGGAAATAAAATCGACAAATATATATGTAACACGAAGTTCGTTTTTATAATTTCACAAAGACGCAGTAAAAATCTAAATTCAGATTACTCCATAGAAACGCCTACGAATTATACCAAAACCCAAACGATATGCAGTGACGATATTTGCACACTAACATCACACTTTGAGAGAAATTCTTGGAAATGTCACACGGATACGTTACCTGGACACAAACTATTGTTGGTAAGTATTAGAAACTACTTCAGAAACAGCTATATTGGAAGAATGGAATTCTCAGGGTTACCCTGCCTAGAATGTGATAAGGGTATACAAAACACGATCACCAACTTTTCTTGCGGCAGTTCTGTTAGAAGACACAGACAGATGCAGAGAAATGTCGCTTCAACGATTCTTTCACTGCGACATCAAAGTAAGGCGCCGACCCGGACCAGAGCAAAGCCTGATTTGTCAGGATTCCGGACGTACAAAAAATTGTTGTCACCTACCTGCGTAAGATGTGGAGAACCACATCATTGGTCACAATGTCCATTACCTATAGATATACCAAAGAAATGTGTTGAGCATTGTCCTGGCAAACAGGACATGGACCGCGTGCGAACTTTCCTTCGTCTTCCTTGTACTAACCTCACCCCTTACTTATACGCACTTACCCTTACAAGCACTACACTACCACACATGTCGGGAGTTTAATGGATGATCTGTTTGGGGCGGTGCCCCCGCTGCTGGGAGCAATTACATACAAACTTTATTGGGTTATAATGAGCTTTATTCTAGAGTGTTCCCGGTGTCTGAATACAGAAATTGATATAAATTCGCAAATAACAAAAACAATAAATTTACAATTATTATCCTTCGTTCCTTTCTTAACACATGTAGATGACATTTATATACTATACTATAGGAATATCATGCACATTCATATAATCACATGAAGAGATACACATACATAACATATGCATACACAACTGACATACCCATTATTATAATCACATATATACGCATATGCGCATATTCATTCTCATACTTAAAAAATAAATTACTAGGGATGAAAGTTATACCTATTACGGCGATATAGCAATATACAATATAACATATATTTACTACAACGTGATAATATGTAACAAGGAAAATATCATAGTACATGGAAATAGCGGGGCAAAAGAAGCATATTAGTATAGCAAAAAGAAAGAGGAAGAGGGAAGGAAGAGAAAACAATGAATACCACTTCACTGCAATTAAATTCATTTTTGCATAGATATTTAGCAAATCGTTCCAAATTGTGACATATTTGTTTTTTTAGTAACCGTTTGTGGTTGTGCCAGCTTTATCTTATTTTTGGATATTAAAATTAATTATATCCAAAAATAAGCTAACTCACCATTTGTTATACAAAAAATTAAAGAACAATGAATTAAATCCGGCCTGGCTAGCCTATATCGCTAAGGCTGAAGGGCCGGATTGACTTCGCTTGAAGAGTCGCTGGTACGAATCCCGCCCCGGATATGGATGTTTGTGTGTTTTCCCCTTACAGTTACCCATATGTTAAAATCACAGTGGTCGCTATATGAGCAGTTAAAAAGCGACCTAAAAATGATTGTAATTTTTGTACAATTAATTAGCAGTTAAATAGTTCTGAATGGCATACATTTTTGTGGCGACGTGTTGGTTGTACTAGCTTAGGGAGGAACGTATTGAAGTGTTTGGTCCATAGTTAGTGGGACACCTGTCCGACGTGCGGGCATCCTTGAATTTGGTGTACTCACTACGTGAAACAATCATTTTAGAGTTAACTTGTTAATGAGCGTGGCCCTGTTGTTCAATGTGTATTAATTTGTTAGGAGCTGTGTATAGAAACTAAGTTGTGTTCATTATTTGTGCATTTTATTTTAAGTGAATTATTGTCAAATAATTCCTAGTTCTGTATCATAGAAATGTCCGAGTATAAAGGACGTCGTCCTTCGAAAAAAAGTAGTCGTCCTAAAAGTAGTTCATCTTGCTTTTTATTAAGGATATTCGTGTTATTTATTTTTCGAGCATCTGAATTATTATTATTATTATTATAAGTAGCTATACATAATATTTCAAATTACACAACACAATTGCCTTTCATGTAGATTGCGGCGCAATGTCGTTTTCACGAGAACAACTTTATTGAATTATTGCAAATTCACGATCGTGCATTAGTGACTGCGATACTCCATTAGATTTAAACCAACGGCTTGGCAATTGATTGAAACTGAAAATCTAGAGACGGTTTGGCATTTAGTATTTTCTAAAAATGCAGTAAGATTATTATGCATTTTTAAAATTTTCGATTTGATAGTTTTAAAGCAAACCTTATAAATCCTCTTGGTTTAGATGTAATTACGAACAGAGAATTCACATGTTTTTTATAGTTGTATTTTAGGTGGTGTATTGTCTTATTTGAACCTCTCTCCAATTTTTGTTAATCTGTTCCGTTATTATTTTATGTAATGGATGTATGTTGTAAACGATCTATTACTGAAACTGTATTTGAAAGTGAATCTGTTCTGTGATGTTTTTGAAATTAATATTTCACTTAATTAAGTGATTTAGTTAATTTATCCATCAAAAAGTGAAAACGTTTCATACATTCTAAGCTACGGAATGCAGTTTTTATTTTTATGTAATGTCTGTAATAATTAAATAGAAAGATTTCTTTGGAAAAACTCCTAATATTCCATACTTTAATAGCCGATCTTTCGCTTTTTTTGTCCTGATTTGCTTGGCGTATTTAGAATATTAGTATCTTAATTTAAACATCGATCATGTTGGTTTTATAGTTTTATTTATCTTTTTGAAGTTAGCAAATCGCGTTGTACCAAAATCGTATTTGCGGTCTCCATATGTTTCCATATGGACTAATCCTCCTCCCCGCAACTCTCTTATATATTCCCGGCGGACCGATGTATCGAGGGCTTTAAAATTGAAACTCGCCCAACCAACAAATTATATCATTTTAAACACTTCTTATTTGAATAGCTCAATCTAAAGCTTTGAAACATGGAAAACACGTTTGCGCACGAAATTTTTGGATATTAAAATTCTGCAAAATATATTTTAACAAATTTACTGTATCATATGCGTTTTTTTGTTGTTGTTTTTTTTTCTTCAAGGCATAGCTTTCACTTCGGCGTTTTGGTATTTTCCATATCCATCAGGAATTCTCTCACTTACTTTTCATCGGCCTATGAAGCCGGTATTTTGTGTGAACAAAAAAGGAACGATGCCTGTGGAACCGATGTGTTGAAGGGAGGGGACGTTCAGAAGAATGGGAGCTACATGCGTCTCTCTTGACATAGCGGAGTCTGATCGACACATGTCACACGCAAATCCAGTTATGACCAACGTTGAATTCCCGCTAGAACCCATCACCACATTGAGAGAATGATTCCGAAGCACTGTGATCGTTGTCGTCACTTGCTCTACATATAATTATGTCATTTCGGCAACCGTTTAATATTCATTATCAGTTGATTTTACATAGTCAAAACCTGCTGTCACTAAAATGCCATTATTACAAAAAATAGATGTAGATATTTTTCTAAAATGTTATATGTTGCTCTACCTCAGGGGTTTCCAACGGGGTCAGTATCGAGCCCGTTTTGGGACGATGAAAGTTTAAAGGGATCAATGGAAAAGGGATCGACTGGGGTCCATAACCTAATATGAACAGGTGACTAATCGACCTAATAAAGATCAAGAGCCCACCGATTAAAATAATATTAATGAAATTGGTAATTAATTGTTTTCTCATTTAAAGTTACAAAACATCTCATAAGTTGCAAAGTCGTTCTTGTTCTTTCGTATTCGTCACTAAATGTTAGAATGTGAAGAAAATCGTCTTCACATCCTTACTCTATTGCGCACGAAAATATTTTCCGCAATTCGCAGTGCCGAAATGTGTTGACCTGTTCTTAAAAAACGCTGAACATAGATTGCTTTGCGGCGGCGATGGTGTAACAGTTAAATATTTTTTCACAATCCTTACTTAAGCACACTCGTCCCTTACGCCGAGCTGTTTAGGACTTCCTGTTCGCCGCTTGTTGTAAATCCTATTCTCTCTTCGTCATCGGTATATTACTGACTTGACAATGGAAATAAACATTTTGACTTTCTGGGTGATTACACTGAATGAATCATCATTGGAACGATGCTCTAGTATTAGCAACCTCATGTCTTCTGACAACTCTTTACTTTTACAACCCATAATGCTATAAGGTGTTAGTTCAAGCTAGGAGCACAGGAATGGTTTGGAAATGGTGGGGCTAAAATATTTTCATTGGCTCTTGGATGATTGGTCATATACTTTTACAATAGCAAATATTTTGCACTGGTGTCATGTTAAATGTGCTAAATATTGAAATATAGTAGTTTAACAATATAGTGTTCTACATACATGGATATGATAAAATACAAAGTATTAATGTTCTTTTATAATTATGTGAATGTTTACAAGCACTCCTCTGCATACATGGAGACTGGTCTAATACTTATGCGAGACACTGTATGTATTCTCGATGTTTCCAGTAATACATTTTTTTTTCAAAACTTTCTTTTTCATATCACATATTACGAATTGAATACTGTCCTTCGACTTTTGTTTGCATTCGTTGTTTGTTTGCATACATTTGTTTATTCATCGTGTATACAAACACCTGCAATCCTTACGATCAATGCCACTTTTATCATAAAATATTTACTATCACCAGCTTTTTTTTTTTATTTTACTTATTGATCCTTGCTGAGTATTGCCGCCTTTTGAAGATTGTTGAAATATGTAAAGTCGTAGGCTTCCGGGCCAGAGTTGGCTGTCCGCTTGACGTCGCGTTGAGGGCCTAGTTGCCGACGTTTCTACTATCTTCTTGTGGTCTCTGTCAGGTCTGTACACCCGAACGCTGACCGCTCCGGAGTAGACCAGCCCTGAGGAAGACCACGAGAAGATGGTGGAAACGTCAGCGACCCAGCCTTCAACGCGGCGTCACCGGACAGCCAATATCTTTGTTGAAATGGTTACTTCACTTCAGGGCTATCCATCCAAATGGCTTCCATTTTCATTTGGTGATGATGAATTCAGGAGATTCTTAGATTTCAATTTAATTCAAAGTTTTTTAATGATTGGAATTGGTTCGTAGGATTTAAGTAGTTTGATTTGTGTGTGTATGTCTGTGTGTGTGCGTGGGATGAAAATATATTTCGAGTATCGTGAAATTATTTTGCAGATATGTTTGTGTATTTTGCCTAGTGTGTATGTTTTGGCGATACCTATTACTGAATAAAAGTGATAAATTTTTTTTAATTTTTGATTTTTTGGACTAACATTGTTTTCTTTTCAGAAACGCAATCAAATGTGAATATTTATACTTATATTGATATTGTATTTTAATGTCAACTTTGACGGTAACAGAATAAAATACCCCTAGTAAAAAGTGTTGTATTAGATAAGTTCTCAGAATAAGCTAACAAAACTCGCTTGAAATCTTGACTTCTATCAAAACTATATTGTTTTAAACAAATGTTAAGTCTATAAAACAAACGAAGGTTGTTATTGTTGAAGCAAATACATTTAGTGTCTACTACCTGTTGAGTAGCTATTGTGTGTGTAGCTGTTGAGTAATATATTATAAAATGAAATAAAAAAAGAAAAGAAATGAAATTTGAAAAGAAAAAAAACGTCAATTTTATTTATACTAAATATTGAACGATATACGTTTGATATAACATCGTAAGGAACCGTTTTCTTTAATAACTATAGCGGTATTTATTCTAATGTTTGGAATTGACATTTTTATTGTTTCTGGACAGAGAACAGTCTTCAGAGAAATACGCAACACCTAACGAATTCATACATTCAGAATGCCTTTGCTATCATCGACTTGCGAATAAGGACTTCGGCAGTAATGTAACGAAACATTCAGGGCAAATCCTAGGGTTCGAGTCCTGATGGTGCCATGATTTTCCACACTCACTAGACACCTAGGTCGAATTCAGTCCCTATCTGGAGGAGAATTCGAGCGGTTAGCTGCTCTACTCGTAGTTTTCCGTGATTTCTCCGAACACCACCAGACGTATGCGTGAGCAATACCCTAAGAAACGGGCCACGGACCGCGCGCGAACATTCCAGCCTCTTCCTCGACCTGTATTCACGCCCTACTTAAACGAATAAACACTCTCATGCACCACACTACCACATATGTCAGGCGAGCAGTCGGGTGATAACTAGATGGGGAAAACCCGCGCAAGCCGACATGTAGGTCGGCGCCGGCTCTCATCACACAGCGTGGAAAGAACACCACCACCTCCCGTGAAAAAGTAACATGCGGTAGTTGGCGTGATAAAGACACTCACGAGACCTGTGACCATAGTAGTCGTCGCGCCCGGAAACACCAAATAATCGACTTATCGAACTAAACACACAAGTGGTTCTGCGTGCGGTTCAAAGGATTTCAAAAAGTAATAAAAAACTGCGCTTTGTACCTAGTGAATATAAGACGACCTGAAAGCTTGTGCCCCTTGTCAAGTCGGTGCCGACCGAAATGTAATTTCCAGCGGTTGTCTGGGCGTTACGCATGGTCCCGGTTGCAGGTTGCCCTCGAGATACATCCCAAATAACTCACGCCGAGAAACAAGATAAGTAAGCGGACATCGCGTCCTTCACGTTGGCGGCGCGGCGTTCCGAGGATATTGAGATTTCCTCCGCGCATGCGCGACGATTCGGCCGGCCCAGCGCCCTTTGCATTGTGACTTAGGACTTCATCATTACTATGTGAAGTATAGCAAGCCCGGTAAATATCTAAGGCTAATTTCGAGCAAGTTATTGATAATTATTTCTTCGTATAATTCTTCCTTCGTTGTCGTATTTGGGTGAAAGCAATGATTTATTTTCAGTACTGTATTATCTGCCGATTATCAGTAAAGTCGGGACTCGATGATATGCTTGCTTAAGGACCTTGGCATCATTATCACCCGAATCGAAATTAATTTCATCACGCTTGTTGGAGCTACGTTATTGGAAGATAAATAGAATGTGCCTTCTGTTGATTAAAAACTACGACTCTTGTATTTTGGGAATTTTAATTGACGGTCTTAGTTCTAGGAAAGAATTTTAACTATGAATTATTCTTAATAAAAAATTAAACTCCAACAACGGTAATTGGGTAATTTTATGTATTATTTTTAATACATCTTACATATTGTGAGGTTACTAGTGAAACTCACCATGTCAAAATGTCACATTTGTAAAATGGTATTAAAGTTCCAGAGACATATGTGAGGTTGGTTTTTGGCATTTACAATGGTATGTTCAATTTTTTAGAAACAGCCAATATATTATACACATAATTGCAAACTAGTATTTGGTTAAATTCACTTCCTTTCGTGTCTGTATAACGTGTAGTTCACGAATTTCTGTGCTTCCTTGACTTTGAGTTTTTACTGAGAACTAACCTTCGAGAAACCTCGTGGCTTCTGGAATGACTTCATTAGCACTAACTACTATGAAATTTAAGATTTAATGGGCTTTACTTATGCTATTTACTATAAGAATTGGAATTGGAATAAGAATTGAGGTACATGAGTACACGAGTTTCCCACATTGAAAATAATAGTGCGAAATGTATAATAAACGAAAATGTAACAAAACTAATCAATACATTTTTCAGGTTTATCTGGGTAACACAATACTTTCGTTAATTAACTAACTATACAAATTAAAAAAGTAATACTTTTTATATAATAGACTGAACAAAGAAGACGTCTGTAGTATTGTAATTACTGTTAGAGCTACATGAAAGCGTATATTCATATATATATATATATTCATAACCAATTATACCTGGGTGATATTTTGTGAAACAAAATTATTCTACTTGAAGCCAACAAAACTTTCTGTCGGAAAAAATCAATACATGTATTTCTGAGTTGAAACGGCCAAAAGTTGACTTAGTGAGTTTCCCTAGCATGCCGACGAGATGCCCTCCCCCCCCCCCCCCCCCTGTCCTTTCCTTGGACCTTTCTTCACGATTGCAGTTTTCCGATCCACCATTCGGGGCATTGAGGATGTCATTCGACGTGTCTGCTGGCGGGGAACTGACCGATTTTTGTGGGTGCATCCAGAACATTTTAAGAGAATTTAAAAAATTTGTTTTTGGGGATTTTAAGGAGATATTTCTATTGCATTATGCGTGTATGAAGGAACCATCAGAGGTAATCAAAGATTCATTCGATTACTCTCGACAAGACGAATAGAACGGCACAATTAGCTGGGCGCTTCTAGAGTATTCTAGTAGAAAAACTATTGGGAAGGGGAGGTTTCAGGCATCTACAGTAGTGAACTACTACAATGCCTTCGCTGTGTAATATGAATTGGTACGACGTGATTAATCAGATTTAAGATAATAATTAAACCTAATTATGTAATGGAATATCAACAATTTTAAAATAGTTATTTATACACCAAGGGCGTTATATGTGTTCCAGTGATCGGGCGGCAACAAAATGCTGGGGGCTTTTTGTCGTCCGAGATCATTAGAACCAGTTAATGCCCCTGGTAGATATATAATTTTATTTTTACCTAATATTATTGATTCAGATTTACTTATTTACAAATTAACTAGATGTTAACAGGACTCTGTTTGTATTTTTGTATTTTCATATTTTCCTCTCATACTTCCCTCCCATAATTCCCTCCATAAGATAATATGTAGCATCATTCAACTGTTTTCATATTTCCCTCGTAACCACAATTCTTTCGATCCAGGTAAGTTATGCAATGTGTATCGAGCTCCGTATCGAAGGCAATAACAAGCTATAACATATCTGTAAAAATTAAATATTTTATCGATACTTTTTCGTGCATATATCTTTGCCTCATGATGACTGCATTGTTTAATTTTTTAATTATGAAAACAATAGTGGCATTCAACAGCTTAAGTGTTTTTGAAAAAAAACACAAACATATTTTGCAAAATTTAGCACACCCACTGCTTAGGAACAATCAATATACCTCGTATCACACTGCAATAAATTGAATATTTTCTTTTACAGAAGGTCTTAATGAATACTGCAATAAGATAGAACAGTATACACTGATACACAGTACAACAGTGTTTTTACAT
Organism: Gryllus longicercus; assembly: GCA_038098605.1. Lineage (NCBI taxonomy): Eukaryota > Metazoa > Arthropoda > Insecta > Orthoptera > Gryllidae > Gryllus > Gryllus longicercus. Next base: position 236,307 of record JAZDUA010000774.1, read on the forward strand.
ATCAAAAAAAAGTATGTACTATACAGAATGCAACACGTAAATATGGCCTTTTCGCAAGGAAGTTTGAGCTGTAAGGCAGAGCCTGTATATCCGGCGTCTCCAGTTTTGGTTGTAGCTACCTGTTTTTAATTTGCTCCAAATGTGTACCTCGATGTTATAGTGTTCTAGTTGGATCTTAGGCGTTTATGGTGCTTAACGTTCGGGGGACGTAAATGGCGTGGGCCTTCCTTGTTGTTTTTTAAATTTATATTTAAGGAAAATTTTGAAAAATGTGAACATATTTTCACTGGGACTAATTTATTACACAAAATTGATGCCTTATAACATTGTCATATACCTGATATATAATATATTATTGATCATGTATAGATTATTCGGGTATATATAAGTGGATATCTTTAGGTAGTATACGTAGTGTGGATTCCGAGCTCATTGATATATTTTGCTGGAAATTAATCACTGGTTGTGATCGTTTTAAATTCCTTGTCTACGACGCGTCACGTGTGCCCTAAGTGCTTATTGACTGCTGTTGCGAAATGATTCCTGTGTCTCTGTTGTGTGTCGGAACCGCATGGAGCCGCGCGCGCGTAGGGGGCCTGGGGAGGGGTTGGGCGGGGACATTTCGATTGCTCCTCACGTGGCGGCATGAGCGCGGGAGGGGGATCACATAAAGGCGGTGCGCGCGCCCTGCTCACCTCTCACCTGCGCGTCGCGTCGCGTCGTCGGCCCGTCCATCGGCGCGACTGCCCGCTGCCGCGCGTCGCGTGTTTCGCAGGCACGGAGGTACGTGCCGCGCCGGCCTTGGGCGTCAGGGGTGCCCTACACCGCCGCCCTCTACGCCCCCTCCTCGCTCCCTCCACTCTTCCACCCGCGCGCGGCCGCTGGCGTCATCGCGCGACAAGGGCGTTGCCTCGCACGCGGCGTGTGACGTCGCGCAGAGTACGCCCGTGTAACAGGTTTATTGTTGACGGTTCTGTTTAAAGATTTAATGATTGACGTCAAGACAATATCAGTGTGTGTGTGTGTGTGTGTGTATGTATGTATGTATGTATGTATGTATGTATGTATGTATGCATGTGTGTATGTGTGTACGTATGCGCGTAACTTTGGAGGTGGCACAGCTGTATCATAGCCCGGGGACGGTCCGTTTCCCTTTTAGCTTAATGCTCAGTGGCCTGAGTAAGGAAGCAGAACCTTGCCTTTAGTCTCTGCTTAGAGAGATGTGATATAAATACTTGGTGTGCATAATAGGTCACAAATAACCGTTTGAAGAAGAATGATGAAACCTTTATATTTTACTTGCTCACCCTTACTTCGTAAGATAAAATATTGCAATCATGCGCCGGAAAATGGTGATTTTCCGAAAGGAAAAACTCTCATTGCCGGGCCCTAGTGACGAAAAAGTAGATACATCTTGTTCCTATATGTGTGCCAAATTACTTCCTTTAATAGGTTGTGTAGTCGGAATCCACGATTTGTAGGTCCTTGATATCGAAAAATTAGTTTACGGGAAAGCGTCTGTCTGACCGTCTGTGTGTGAACAACGCTATCGGCTAAACTTTATGCAGTATTTTCACAAAAAATATATTCACCGATTGATGTCTGATGTTACGGCCCCTTGAATTTGAAACGGATATTTTGATTTACATGAATCATATTACTTTACATGAATCCCCAATAAAACTTTCAAGTTGTTTTTCAAAAATGATTATATTTTTTTCTTAAAATATTTTCCTCTCGTAGAGTAAAAGACTTCTAAAGAATGCCGTAGGCCGCATTTTCATTTATCTCCCTGAATTTAATGTTCTCAAGAAATTAGGTACCCTCACATACGCTTCAGAGTACAAAACTACAGGTACAGTTTAATACTAAGAATCACTACTATCCGTTCTATTAAAAGTCTCTTGAAATTTCTGCTTTCTAGTACTATAAAAGAAAGTAAACAAGTATTACGTAAGTATATAGTACATACGTATTATATAATACATACGTAGTAATTTTAGTACGTATGGTATATATACTACGTAGTAAAGAGAAATTAATGTAATGTTGCGAAAAATCGATGGCGAAATTTTGATAGAAATACACAATATTTGTTTTGAGGGTTTCTGCTGCCGAAAAAGTGTAAGTGCCTTTTTTTCTTTCTTTTTTTCCTAACGTCTGTACGTGTTTGTGCCATTAGCACGTAAACCATGCGTAGGTTCTTCACAAAATTGCATAATCTGATCGATCTGGTGATATATGATCTGATTCCTCGTATTGGTAACGGATCTTTAATCATTGGTGAAAATGTTACTGTTGTGTCATGAATACTCTAGTACATTTTCATTTCCCCCCTAAAAATGATTCTAAATGTTGACCTTAAATGTCTTGCTCAAATATGTTAAATAACGCTCAATCAAATGGCATGACCCGATTTTCATCAAAAGTTTTAAATTTTCGAAATTTGCTTAATTCGAAGCATGTTATATTGTAGTACGACTATTTTTTCAGTGTTATCTAGACGTTCTGTGCCACCTTGCTAAAAATGTCAACATCCTATTTTGTTGTATGTAATGTACAATTTAACAGTCATTTATCAGTACACTACAGATCATTTCTTTTATTAATCATTGCGCCTTCCGTGAATGGACTGAAATAGTTTCAGTAAAATTATTTATAACATTGTTGGTTATGGGCTGATGCCGATGAGCAATAATGAGAAATAATATGGCATTGAAATGTAAAACTCAATTGTATTTGTCTGTAGAGTGTGTTTCTCTTTTTGTGAAGCGAGTGTAGAGTTACTACTGCTCGTATGAAAACAGCTTTAGAGTAACGCGTGTTCTGTCATTCTTATTGTCGATATAATTCTCCCTGTAATTCTTTTTGACTGAAGACAAAAATTGTAATGATAATACGTCGAAAAAGAAAACGGTTTAATGATTTATCGTAGTCCAAATTGAACATCTGAAATGATATTCTAAACTGAGCATTAAAGAATCTAGAAGCTCGAATTATTGTAATTCGTTTAACTTAAAAATAATATTAAAAAATCGTGACGTAGGGCTTTGCATAGTTACACTGGCTTTGCTTCAAGTGCATTCTGTTCGACGTTTTGGTATGTTTCAGTCTGCACTGTGAACAAGTTGTATTTTAAAATGAAATGCTTACCGATTGATGAATGTTGTATTTTTCAATTCAGCTTTTTTTTATTCCCAAACCAAAGATCAGCTGGACCGGAATTGGATTTCCTATGAGGGACTAGTATGCCGTCTGAAAATATTTTCTTTCCACATCCTAATAAATGCTGATCGGGTTCCTGTTTACTTTCGCATGTCTTGTAGTTCTATTTTTTCAGTCAGTCCTTTCTTACCTACGCATACCACCATTCTTATAGGTACTATCTCAGATACCAAAGCATTCTGGGCACCACCTCACTGCATCATCTTTTACGACCAGGAGGTCAAGTTAAAAAAATTAATTATATTTGTCCGCATTTGACTATACTTTATATACAGTTTCTGTGGCAAGCAACCACACGATACCGCGTGGCATGCGATTAGAAAAACGTAGCTAAATGTTTAATGTATTTGAGTTTCAGTGTAATTATTTTTAGTTTTTCGAAAAATTCAATATTTGTCTCATTTGGCAAGCTTAGTTCGAGTGAGTTCTTGTGAACATGATAGGAAGTAGATCTATAAAACTAATCGGTATGACATTTTTCATTTTCAGACTAATATATTTTACTCATGGAGTGTTTAAAACGTATCATTAACGTGCTGAAAGCTCTCTTGTTTCATTCTTTTGTGAAAAAGACATTCAGTTGGAAAAAAATTGACGTGTTGGCTCCAGATTTGTGAGTGTCGAATAATAGTAATGTGTGAAATAACATGGGCATCGTGTCCAGGTTCTGCGAGATTGGTCTGCAAATAGTATTACTCACAAAGTGAAGTTACATTTGGCTCATACGAACTAATTAATTTTAGTTCTGTGAATAGAGATGGGGGTGGGGAGGGAGGTTTTCCGATGAGGTTGAATATTACTGTTTTGTTTGAATTAGAGGCAGGTACAAAACGAAATAATGCATTCATTCGTTTAATTATTCTAAAAGTGCGTACTTCCCTAAATTTTCTGTCAACTCTCATATTCGTACATTGGAAGCCGCATTTGTCGTAAAAGCAAATGTCTCTAATTAATTGCTTTTAATTATGCGTATTTATTGAACTTATGAGGGTGTCGTTAACAGAATTATTATCATTGTATGGTATGAATGTTCTCCATATTCTGATGATAGGTTTTCTGGCCCTAATTTACAACAGCAGTACTCGTGAGAGTTTCCCCATCTGACGCAATCGAATGTGCATGTGTTGCACGGTGATAAATCAGACACGAGTCGTGGAAATACTAGCTGGATCTGCAGAGAGACGTTTCTACAATTGGAAGAAACTACACCGAGTGGCCGCTGGAGGTATCGGCACCATTCGGAATTGAAACATTGGGCGGAAAATACCTTTATTGATTTACGACGATCCAGGAGGAAATTGAGAGCGCGCCCAGCCTTTCGCACAGGAAATTTATGTCGTTCCGTTATGAGGTTCGTGAAATGTTAACCTTTCGCCTTTCGAAATGCAACCTATTTTCGTCCTTTCCATCAATTTAAACCACGTTTCGTCAATGTTGTTTCGCTAAAAAGTACGAAGGCTATGAAGACCGGGATTTCGCAACTTTCAGCACGAGTTTCAATGGTTTTCTCCCTTGTGTATTTCGTCCGTATACCTATCCGTGAACAGTGAATTTGTTTACACTTGACCAAGGACGTATTTGTAGGACTCCTTAGTACGGGGTCAGCATGTCTACCGAGTGCAAGTTGCGACACCGAAGAGAAGGGGGCAAACATTTGCGCGATTGGGAACTGCGAACCTTGGGGATATTCGGGTCGTCAAACACCATCAAGCCAAGTTGGGAGCGATCCATATTGTAGCGAACAAACAGCTTGCCTGCTCTTCAGAATTCGGTCCATCCATGTAGAATTTCTAATGGGCGAAGTCGCCACATCACCCCGCTCCACACCATCCCGCTCCACACCATCCCGCACCACACCATTCCACTGCACACCACTCCGCTCCATACCATTCCACTGCACACCACCCCGCTCCATACCATCCCGCATCATCTCACTCAGTTACCTTTCGGTTGTTTGGATAGTCATATTGGAATCAAATAAATCATGTTGGAAATATGAGATCTTTTAGTTAGACTTTAAGCTATAAGGAACCTCATTATCGTATTAATTGATGGTGCAAAATTATTTCCATTTTTATTCCAGTGAGTTAGCTCATTACAAGTTCCAGCTTGCCTTTAACTGTTTAAGATATCTTCTTGTCACTTCATGTATTCAAATTATATGTATTATTAAAGTATGCCAAGTTCAGTCAACATTGACTGCTGTTTCTAGGATACTAACGAAATTTATAATACCAGAACTCTGAAATTGTTTTTATGATACGTGAGATAAGAAATGTGAGAACCCTTTGAAACTTGGTTAAACAAAAGACTGTTATTAATGAATTGCTTGCTTGATTGCCGTGCCCGGAAACTCCAATCATTTAAAATAATTGGTGTTATCGGGCACGGCAACTGCTGTGGCGATTAGTCCCGTTAGTGTAGTGAACGTTTTATCCCAGAAGATGGAGATGTGGCGGAGTTGCGCTACTGGATGGCTTAGCGGGGTTTCTCCCTCCAGAGATCTCCAGCAGCAGGGCACCGTCCCAGCACAGACAAGCTCTAGTCCCCCAACTGGACTCCCGACATGTGTGTGTATGTGTGTTTGTTTGTAAGAGGAGAAGATAGGGCAGGGAAAAGGTAGGATAGATGCGCGCGGTCCGTTGCTTATTTGTCCGGCCTTCGCCTGGTATTGACGGAAAAATCACGGAAGGCTACTGATCAAAGCAACGGGCCGCCGCTAGCGTTGTCGCCTATGCTGCACATTGCTTGAAGCTTAGCCCTCTTTAGTAACAATATTTTTTCCAGAAATTTGGTAGGAAAACTCGTGAAGGATAAGTAATTTTACAGGCAATAAATATACTGATAATTACATAAATTATTTCTTGTCGCCTAGACATGACAACTATTACAGGATTTTCGAGGTCGTTTGCAGAACCATTGATATTTGCGCAATATGTCTAGATGAAAGTGTGTGTACCAGGTTGCAACATTGAGAGGAGTATGCAGAAGGACGAGGCAACCAAACCTTAATGAATTTGCTGTGTGGGAAAAATATTTATACTTTTACACGCGCATTCCTTAATCCGAACTTGATGACGGCGTATAAGTAAACAAACGTGTAGGAGAGAAAAGAAGCTATACAAAATGATTCAAAATGGCCTTCGAATCTCTCAAAGAAAGTCAGCTGCGTCACGATGTAATAAGACGTGTGTGATGTCCTGTTCTTGCGAAATCGCAATGTATTCCCTCCTGTGAAGAAAAATGTCGTGCCTCATGGTGACAAAACCTTTACACATCGATACACTCGAGCAGATGCTGCCACATCGGTGCTAGGGCCGGCTGAGATTAGCTCAGAGCCAGCATTTCCGCTGTCTCCGAAACGATTGTGACCGGCAAACCTACGGTTCGAGTCCCGACGGTGGCGGATTTTCGATACTAGCTATATAGCTGGGTCGAAATCAACCGCTGTCTAGAGGGGATGAGTGGCGGGCTACTTGATCGGTAGTTTGCCTTGATTTCTCTGGTCAATACCAGGCAAATATCGGAACACTACCTTAAAAACTAGACCATGGTTCGCGAGCGATCTTTCCTTCCTCTGTATGTACTATAGTAAAACGCATTTTGAGACACTAGCTTAAAACTTGTCCTCGCTGGGGCGGTTCCCCGCTAGAAGAGACACCTGGAGCAGGACATCCTCCGCAAGCTGACGCGTAGGTTGGCGCCGGATCTCAGCATCTCTTTAGCCGAGAAGGCATCACCGCCACATCCCGAGTGAATACGTTCGCTATACTAACGGATCTTAAGACCATAGCAGTTGACGTGCCCGGAAACGTCAATCAATAATTGAATGGATTAATGTTTCGTGGATTAATGGATGGTGCTCCGAGGTGAAATATTGATAACTAAAGTTAAAACCCTTAGCCCAAACGGCGAATATGGTGCACTTAGCGTTGACTGCGCGATGTAATTGTTTCATGGTTACCTGAGCATTCTTGGGCGCTAGGCGTCTAAAGTGAGACACGTGCGTTATGTATACTTTATCGTGCGGCAATAACATTTTAGGATGCTAATGTGAACAATGCGTTTTATCGTAAGGCAAATTACGTTCTGACGCTTCGTATTCCCTATAATCTTTTCTTTGATAATTTTAAAACTACGTCGATTTTTAAATTACTTTTCGCGAAAATGCATAATCATGGTTAAGAGACTTGAGCATTTCGCATCAATGATAAAAGCGCAAACACTGGAGTTTTTATTTATCTGTACAAATATTATACCGAGCGTACTTTAAATGATTCTTAGTCATTTTTGTTCTGAAATGACCTTTCGGTTTATAACAGTATTTTCGCCGTCGTAAATGCTTAATATCATTTATTTATATTTTATGTATCTACTCTTACAATTAAAGTTAGTCTATATAATTAAACTCTGAAAACTTGATGTTCATCTCCGATTTTCGAAAAAAATATAACAAAATTAACGCGAAAACATTTTGTCTGTAATCATTAGTAACAAAAGTCCAACTTTGCGGGTCCGAAAGCAAATTTTATCCGTTCTTTATAGCGCTTGCCTTGCATGTTTGACAGGAACACGCTGTTCATTTGCAGAAAATAAGATGTTCCACGACCTTCCATATACGTATTACCTAGTGAAAGCATGGCTGTTTTGTTATCTTAGGCCGCGGTGATATCAGAAAGGCTTCAATTCGGTGATTCTTTTTCGCAAATAAGTGTATTGAATCTCATAGGCGAAAAATAACCCCTGTTTATGAGTTTTGTAAACTTGCAAAGTTCCTTGTACTTTCGCTACTTGCCAACGTTTGAGTTGTCCCGTATTTTTCACTTTTGTTCGCGGTTCTCATTCGCAGCCTTGGACGGCGCATTTCACGACGTGGGAGCGCGCATGACGTCAGAACAAACGTGTCAATAGAAGGCGCCTACAACCCTGCGCCACCTCCAGCGACAACCAGGCAGCTCCGTCAACACAGCGCGAGCGGCGCGTCAGCTTCTCGTGACTGCTACGTACTAGGGATGCGACATCGATGCCGATGTTTTCAAAACAACGATTTTTCTATAACAATATCGATGTTTTAAACATCGATGTGGTGTTTTTTTCAACGTCGATGTTTTGTACTCGACAATTTTACTTTCTCGATGTTTTTTCCGTGGATGGAAAATGCCCATAATCACAAGTACAAATGAAAAATAATAATTGATGGTATCAATGCGTGTGTTCAAACCAAACGAACGAGGTTAGTATTATCTTCATCGATCAGACTGCTATCCCTCGCCCGGTGATCCTGATGCCCTGGTATTTCCTTCTTTCCTCATATGTCGCACGTGGCAAGACGTTTTTCTAACTTGGTTTTCAGTTAAATTTTAATTATAATCCACACAGTGTTTAAAAACGTCGATGGTTTTAAGACGATGTATTACGATCAACATCGATGGTTTAATTTTGAACATCGATGTTTGACAATATCGATGTTTTGTTGTGGATGTCGCATCACTACTACGTACGTTTGACGTCATGTCGTAGGCGAGCACAAAGCGGGGTCCAGGGTGTTATACCGCCCTCACAATTTCTAAAGGCGTACGTAATAAAACTTTTTTTATTTCCGTAAATGTGATTCCCAATTTCCTCCTTTTTAAGGTGACAATTTGTGCAATTCATACACATTTGGTGAAGAGGCTTTCCAAACCATTGGGCAAATCCTCTCAGTGGTTCAACAACCTGAATAGTATTTATTAATTGTATCATTAAATCTATATTTCCATTTTGCCAACAGTGTTTTATTTCCTATAAAAATATATTGTAGATATATAGCATTTAATTGACAAAGAGGCCCAAAGGAGCCCAGAATTCTTATCCCCTCTTTTGTTTTCGGCTGCGCGCGCCTAGTGCATCCTGTTGTCGTTTTATTCTCGGTTGCGTGGCGACTATTGGTGTCGTCTCCTTTCCGTAACATTAGTTTTCAGGAGATAAATGTAGCCTGTGAGTCAGCAATTGTTATACATGCGTTATTAAAATTTGCCTAATATCTTGTTACTGAGACCGGGAGAGATGGCTCAGGACATCAACTGATGTCACTGCAGTCCCTCTCACTGAGAGGTCCTCGGTTTGAGTCCCGACGGTTGCAGCATTTCCGACACTAGATAGTTCGGTAGGTCGAATTCAGTCGTTGTCTGGAGGAGAATTCTAGCGGACGGCTGCTCTAATCGGTAGTTTTCCGTGGTTTCTCCGATCAACGCCAGGCGAATGTCGGAACAGTACCATAACAAACGGGCCAGAGACCGCGCGCGATTTTACCTTCCTCTTCCTTGTTCTATCTTCACTCTTACACACACACACGCACACACACACACTAATATGCACGTCACAAATGCACATGCCAGGAGACCGGTCGGGAGCTTAGGGCTTGACCGGGCTGGGGCGGTGTCTCGCTGGTGGGAAATACGTGGTTCAGGGGAATACCCCGCTAGCCGACGGTAGATCGCCGAATCTCGCCATACAGCGGGCCTTGATGTGCCCGGAATCGCGAAAACAATCATTACTGAGTGCCCCGTGCATTGGCTCTTCAAAGGCATCACCGTACGGCCGTGGCCAAAACCCAGTTGAACTACTTCAGTGTGAAATGTGAAGTCAAACTCTATGCAACCTTGGAAGTTTTTAATTAATGGGGCAGTTCTTATTACTTGCATCCTTTTAAATAAGTGAGTTATGACGTACTTAAACTGTTGTCTCAGTAATTTGCCTAAAATTAATAGACACAAATTGTATAAGTTATAAAGGTTATTTTTCCTATTTAACAAATTGCAATGAAGAAGAATAATTTTCAATATCTATCTTCAAGTTGATATTATTGTTAAGTATTTAACCCCTGGACTCTTGGTTATATAATGTTTATCCAGATGTGACACCTCCGTAAGGCACCCCTTGTAAGGAAGACTCGCGGGTGATTTAGGCTTTCACTGCTTTAATGGAACACGACTTCTGTCTGAGTTTAATAATACGTTTTTGACGAGAACCTCGCTTGTTCTAAACAGTTCTTAGATGAAAATCTAAAGTTCAATTTTCTTGGATCACTTTTTTAGTAAATGCCAATGAACTAAAAATTGGTACAACATATATATAGTACCAATTTTATGAGTATTGCTTAGTTATGCTGATGTTAAATTGCATATAGACATTCCGATGTGACGTGATAGACGTGGTAGTATCGTCGTGATGGATTGAAATGGATATCCGATTTTATTTTGTTTTATTAGTATCATGGATTTTCGGTCACGTTTCTTCCATCTTCACTTGTTTGCTGATGGTATTAGCGAACATGCACTCAGCGGCACAATTCTGGTGATGTTCAAAACGCAATCGAATATTTTTAAGACCAGATGCGTTTTAGTCTCTTGTGGAGAAAGACTTTCATTTCAGTTCTCATGTGATTTTTAGGTAGACATTTATTATTATTATTATTATTATTATTATTATTATTATTATTGTTATTATTCCATTTTCCCCATAAATTATTGGTCTTACACAGCTACCACACAGATACATCAAGCATGGTAACTGATTTATTTAACATTCTATAATTAATATAATATAATATAAAATATCAAACTTTAAATCACAAAATAACAGCTTAATTTAAATGATTCGGAATCCCACATGCCCTCCCTTGAACCTCCTGACCAAGGAGCATAATTGAAGAACGATTATTATTATTATTATTATTATTATTATTATTATTGTTATTATTATTATTATTATTGTTATTATTATTATTATTTGTCCAAATAAAATATATCTTGCACCTGTCTGTAAGCGAGTGGCATCAATAATAAGATTGATGGCAATGTTTCTTGGATGATTAGCTTGTGTCAAATCATATCGCGACTGGAAATATAAAGACCTAACTGCGACATATTGAGCCTATCCTTGTGTCGGCCTCGAAAGGTTTCCAATCCTGGCGAAATTACTGCAAACACGTATTGCGATGTTATCAGCCTGCACCGTGTCGTCTCTCTCAATGCGTTACAGAACGAAAAACGTGCTTACGCATTCCGCAGTGCCAGGATATTTTCGGATGGTGATCTCGATGATTCATCAAACTTCCTGGTGGTCGATGGCCGTCCCGACCCGAGAGCGTCTTTGAGCGTTGTGCGTGTCAGCGCGCGTGCCAGCCTGCGTGCCAGCGTGCGTGCCTGCCTTTGCGAGCGGCGCGGCGCGGCGTGTGGACGCCGAGAAACTCGTTCGTGCGTTCCGTTTAGAGACGTTGCAGCGCCAGCCGCGCCGCCTCTTTGATGCCGTCCGCGGAGGCACGCGCGCCGCCCCGCGCCGCTCCGCTCCGCGTCTGCGTTTGATGCGGCCTCCAATTTCGCCCAGATGCACGAGAACAGAGCGCCGATTGTAAATGACATTCTCACCCGGCGCGCGACCCGAGATTGGATCAACGGATGGAGCAGATAATGCGGTTGCGCGGCAATTCCAGACGCACCTCTGGCAGCGGAGGCTATTACCGGCGGGAGAAAAAGCGTTAGCGCGTTCAGCCGGTACGTAATTGATTCAATCATATGGTTACACATTCGTTTACGCCCCATGGCGTGACGGTGGTGGGAGGATTTTAACCTGTGCGTAACGTGTTATTTATTACGTAATTGGCCTTGGGTGCTATTTGATCAGCAACTCTTGCTGTTTTTTTAGGAAGCGATTGCAAGGCTCTTGTGGAAAGTACAGTCAACTCCGGTTATAGTGATCTCTGGGATAGTGAACCCTTGGTTATAATGAACTAAAATCACTTGTCCCATTTCACTTATATTACAAATAAGCATAAGAAGATTCGGTTATAGTGAACGTGAAACTCAGTTCTAGTAAACTTCATTTATAGGAAATACAACGACATGGAAATTAATTCCCTCCTGCAAAAGAAGATATCGCCTATTCCGATATTAGGCGGCTTGAAAAAAAAAATCGACCAAAGGTCATATTCGAAGAAGTCTCCCCTGAGGTGTGGGTAGCGGACCCGGAATGGGGACCTTACTGATGACCTCATGCCGCTCAGTTTTCCTGCGGATACAAAGGCCGTGTTCTGTGTGCGCTACAACTGACAGCGGCAACACGCAATTGCTTGCTTCACTTACCAGCTTGATGTTACTTGATATTCCGCGAGACAGAGTGCGTTGTGTTCTACATAGGCGACAGGAAGCGCGCGACTGCCACAGCACCACAGTCTGGCGATACCCGCTATGCCGCGCGGAAAAGGGATCAGTTTCATTAGCCTCTTGCGCCTTCCCGCTACTGAATGGATCTTGGATATTAGGTGAGTAAAAGGGCTTTCGGAGAGTGGGTCTTCCACCAGTGCAACAGACATTGAAAGTTATCAAGGCTGCATTATGACACTTAGACACAGTGGACAATGCAGAATCAAGTATGGAGAGAGTGCGAACCCTGAAGAAGGACCTAGAGATATTACTAATGAACAATGTACAAAGCAAACAATTGAAAATAAATGGTGGGTGTACGGGAAAAAGGGGATAAGTCACGTTTTTATCGAAAACGAGTATGCTAAAACATTGTTTTACTACAGTACTATCATTGTGGATAGGGGATAAATGACATTTCAATTTTTTCACGCGCACCAGCCAAATTATTTTTTAAGGACAGATAAAAATATTGATATTTTCAGTTCGTGCTGTTAATATATTTTGCTTTATCTCTATAGAAATAAAATCAGTCATTGTGGAGAAATTATTAAGTTTTGGCATCATCGGATATAGTGAACCTCTGATAAAATGAAGTTCTTTATAGCGGAGTCGACTGTAGTTTGTTATTAATAAGAATTTTTATTTACACGTTGTAAGATGAGTATTTCCAGAGTGGTTGCGTCTTAAAATTTTCACTCATAAACTTCAAATTATATTTCTTCTTTTACTCGTTGTACGAAGTTTTGGTGTATACTGCATACAATTTCAAATCTAGATACTTTATTTTTGTCCTATTTCATCTTTTTTTCATGATACTGATACATTTTTCATTTCTTTCTATTTTAGATCTAATAGGTTATTTGCCTTTGAATCCTTTTGATCACTTTTGTGATACTGAGCGGTCAAGACCAGTTTTAGACAGACAATTATTTGTAACTGTAATTAAAACATTTTTCATTAGTCAGCCTTAAAACGTCTTTTTGAATAATTGTAGATTAAAAATATCATATTTTCAGTGGATTTCGTTAGAATATATTTATTATTGTATTAATTTCAATTGTCTTTCCATCTTTCTGTGTTTCGAAGTATTTCCTCTTGTTTAGTAGTTATTTCATTTAATTGTAAGATAACTGTTAATAACATCGACCTACTTTTAATCTGTCTACCTGCATAAACAATGTTAGTCTGCATTACATAGACAAGTTGAAATTGTATTTACGCCAGGTACAAATGTACTCACCTCAGAACAGTGGCGTAGTGGGGGTGACGGCCGCCCGGTGCGGAGGAAAATTTCGCCGCCCCCTTATTTAGGTTTTTCAATTTAAAAGACAAAATGTACTAGCTTGAACGTAGCAGATAGTCAACATACAATTACATAAATAAAATATTTAATACACAAACGAATATATACGTACAGGAACAACACATTTTTTGAAAAAAGTTCGATAATTTAACAATTACTACACGTACTTATGAGCACTAAAATCACAGTGAGCAGAATATTACAGTAAAGCACAAACATATATACGATTAAGTTAATGAGAATTGGACGACTGACGATCCATCAATGAAACTCTGCATTGGCGAAGCTTCACGCACGGACTTCCTTGAAGGGACTTATCCGTAGGCTACTGTAATCTAATTTGCAGGTGTACATTAGTGAACACTATTCTTTATACGATGGAAGTCATTCTAGCTGAAAATAATTCATAAACAGTTCAAGCACAAATTAAATACAGGAAACCCCTACAAGTCAGTGCAGACGGTGTTGCCAGTCGCTACAATGAGCAAGATGCTACTATTATACGTTCATTTAAAGAAGTCACAGAATGAGTAATAAAAGAATCCGTGCTCATTTCAATCTGTCCGAATTGTAAGTGCAACATAAGAACTGAAATGTAATGGTTCAAATTTTTACAAGATAATTATTATTTATTGTGAAATTTTGCTGCTTCTGGAAGTGCTGCCCGGGCCGAGCCGCCCCTCTCGCCCTCCTACGCTACGCCACTGCCTCAGAATATACTTTTCCATTATGTGAACTACATTTCTTACACTATTTCAGAGTATCTCTCTGAGGGGTCTGACGCCATGGAATGCGGAGAAGTCCTTGAATGTCTTAGTATTTGTTTGACTGAGATTGAGTGCAGATACTCAGTGACTTGCCCTCATATAAAACAGCCTGTGCTTGCAGTACTATATAAATATCATAGAACTACTGTGAATAAAATCTTACACATTTTGTACGTTAATTGTCCCAATAATCCGCTACGCTTCTGAAACTTCCAGAATCAATTATGAATGATTTTAGCAAGTTTTTTTAAACATTGAAGTCTATCAGCTGTATTATTAGCTCGTTTTGAGAATCCGAACTAATTGATAATATGAAAGAGGTCCGGTCCCAATTAATCAGGATTATCGATGAAACAATGACGATTTTAATGAGCAACAATGACTGCAATTATTTTTAATAAAAGCGTTGCCGAAATGAGAGCTGGACGGTGTTGATACTAAGCGTGACAGCGAACGATTATTTGTCTTCATTTCTAATCATTAATCTATAACCATACACCCCTCTTGATCACCCATACTATTTTCCATTCAGTGGAAGATAAAGGAAAACCAGTCTCGGGATTACTTGTTCAGGAAAGGGGAGGACAGTCAAACATGACCCTTCGAACTGGTTGAGTACTACTCAGAGCTACCATTGCCACTTTCTTCAGCTATTAGAGTTCGAGTCCTGACGTGGCAGATTTTCGACACTAGCTAAATAGCTAGGTAGAATTCACCCGCTGTCTAGAGGTGAATTCTAGCGGCTGGCTGCTCTTATCGGTAGTTTTCTGTGGTTTCGCTGATCAAATACCAGGGGAGCGCTGGAGCAGAACCCTGTCAAACGGGCTAGGGACCGTGCGCGACCATTCCTACCTCTTCCTTGTCCTATCGTTACCCCTTACTTACACTTACTTGCATTGCACTACCATACATGTCGGGAGACCGGTCGGGGGCTTAGAGCTTGTGTCGGCTGGGGCGGGCCCCTGCTGAAGGAGATACTCCAAGGTATCACGGGAAAGAACACATTTTTAATTTAAAAAATACTCGTGAATATAAACCAAAACCTTTGTTGATGATGCAGGCAGGCATATACAAAAAACTTATATCATGGCAAGAGCCGATGAACTAAAATTTGTAGCAGTTTCTAGTCTACAAAGAATGGAGATATCGTAAAATGGGAAGATTATTTTTAAATGAGAAAATACAAATATCCAATACTTATGTACCCGCCTTTCTTAGAATATCTTTAACACGAATATGTCAAGATGCGTCCATCGTATCATGTAATGTGGATTGTTTCAAATGACTATACAGTACTGTCGGATTGCAGCTACTTCCTAATCAGAAAAACATATTTTTTAAAATTATTATCTTGTATTTTATGTCAGTGATGTGTTTCGTGCAATATGAAATGTTCAGAAGTAGATATTATATTTTAATTTGCAAATACATTTTTTACCTAGTTGTCATTGAGACGTGAATATCATTGCATAATATGTTTTTGTTACGCTGTACATTTTCTTCCTTTTTGTGCATATATCAATATTTTTGTGGCATATTGGCATATTTTAGTGCTAAAAGCTTGCATACATTCCCTAGTATTTGACGTCATTAGTATAACATGTGTTAATAAAACTATGTATATAACTCCCAAATATACCTCCCAAAATTATTTGTGTGAAGAATGCAAAGATTGTATTGATTAGTTTCTTAAAACATCCCGAATTCAATGATTTCTTCTCAATTGTGATCTTGTCGATTTCCATCTGTGCAGCCGAGTGGCCAGACTCCTCACATATTAACTTCTGGATACCTGGTGGTTATCCCATGTGGAAATTGTGGAGTGCAAAATAGTTTTACGCAGGTTACTGAGCGGTTTCTGTTTCCACTTCCCTTGCGCCCTCTTAATCTTCCACGCTTGTGTTAATAATAATAATAATAATAATAATAATAATAATAATAATAATAATACTTGTAGTAGAGATGAAACTAGAGGAAGAAACAGCCACTACCGAAAACGCGCGCCGCGAGAGGGAAGAGGTGCCCGTCCCGCCGCTAGGCACCGCAGCGGGCACGGCGGAGCGAAAAGGAGAAAGGCCCCTCCGCCCCTCCGCTCCCTTTAACCACGAGGCGGCAAGGGAGGTGGCGGCGCTGCGGATAAGCGGCGCGCCCGGCGCCCACAGCGAGAGAGTGATTTTGGTCGCGAGCGATAACGCAACTGGACAGACTTTTAGTATATTGTATAACGACGTAGCTCTGGCATTGTGACTTCTTTCGGTAATTGGATTGGCACGCTGGCTTATATTACATCTACTGGACACTTGGTTACCTGGCTTTGTGTTTTGGACTGGATTTGGAAAGCAGTATTCGGCCGCTCGAAATAAACTGTTTTATAAATTTGTACTTATGTTTTGTGCCCTGAGTCTCCTAGAACACTAATAATAATGATAATAATAATAATAATAATAATGATAATAATAATAATGATAATAATGATAATAATAATAATAATAATAATAATAATAATAATAATAATAATAATAATAATAATAATAATAATAATAAACCGAGGGAGGTGGCTCATTGCGCAGCACGCTGTTTTCGCAGTCGGGAGGCCGTGTTTCGATCCTCGGGCCGGCCTTCCTAACCGGGATTTTCGTGGTTTCCCCTCGGTCACGAAGGCAAATGCTGGGATGGTTCAAAAAGGACACGATCAACTCTCACCATCACCCTAACACCTCATAATTCATAATTCAGGGCTTAACATCCTTGTCTTGCCAAGTGATTCAGTCGAAAAGCTGATCCCCATAATGACTCACGTTAATCTCTCTCCGGGATAGAATATGATTAAAGCCTCGGAAGAGAACGTGTAGCGTGGTCATAAATGTCCGATACGCAAATAATAATAATAATAATAAAATAATTTAATAATTATTATTATTATTATAAGCTTTATTCACTGCTCTCAATGAAACTAGTGATCTACCGACTCACCATAAATAACATTTCAGCTATCGCTCTCATTCCTGCTTTCATCCCGCTGTCAGCCTTTCTAGTTGTGGACCCCAGTATCCTGGAGACTGGAGGGCTCACCATAACTGGAGATCTCATCGCAATTTAGCCAAAAGTAATTAATTTGTCTTTGTGCTGTGTATTTTTTTAAACAACATTTGCTAACTACATACTACCGCACTGGGGTTTCACAGCCAAGAAATAAGTGAATGAAGAATGCATGATACGTTAAGTGAATACAGAACAAACATATTGGGCTCAAACGCTGTGTCTGCTCCTACTGGTTCTTCGTATTTTTCTCCTTCTTTCATTTTGTATTATTTCTCTTTATCTTCACGTTCTCTTCCTTTTCTTATTTTTTAACCTCTTCTTCTCTTCCCTTTTTTCTATATTCCTACATTTATATTATTATCCCTTTTCTTTCTATTTTCTTTTTTCTGTTTGTCCTCCACCTCTTACTCCCCATCCTTCTTGTACTTCTACTTTTGATTCTCCTCCTCAGTGCACTAGCTAACACTATTCCACCGAGATTAATGTAGCATGACAGTAACAGGGCAGCACGAAAGTGTAGCGCATAAACGTCCAGCGGGTTGCCTAATTCGCAATTGCCCAACGGCCGCGACTCACGATGTTGTCTCATATTATTATA
The DNA here is from genome assembly GCA_038098605.1 of Gryllus longicercus. Classification (NCBI taxonomy): domain Eukaryota; kingdom Metazoa; phylum Arthropoda; class Insecta; order Orthoptera; family Gryllidae; genus Gryllus; species Gryllus longicercus. The sequence goes on from JAZDUA010000774.1 coordinate 254,427, forward strand.
AGATTATTTAATGAGAAAGATTGGTGAACCGTTTGGAACTTGGCCCCGGGAAAAGTTTTGTTCTGCCCCACCTTTGAAAGCAACACGGCTGCCCAATAGGGGAGTGGGGATTGAGCGTGTGCTTGACGGGGCTGGTCGGAGATGAATCTCGATCGCATCGACCCTGGGTGCGGCGGGTGGCGAGGGCGGGTCTTCGTACACAGGGCCCACCCACCGCTCGCCCGGAATGCTATCGAACCTGTTCCCCTAAAAAATTCACTAGTTTCCTCGTTTCGCGTTGAGGTATTTTTACATCGCAAACACGTTTGCCTGTGTAAATGCAAGGTTGGCGACTCGGGTGTGCGTAGTCGCCAAACAACGCCGGCTGCTGCGTCGGGATGCGGTTCGTACATGGGCTTTGCGCCCACAGTCAAAGCTAAGCGTTGACTCTGTTGTATCGGCAGCATCATCGATCGGCAGGTCTTAGGGTTCGAGATCTGACGGTGCCACATTTTTGTGACACTAGCTGCATAGATGGATTCAAACAGTCGGAAAGAGAAATTTACCGGCCAACTGCTCTGATGATCTGTGGTTTTCCCTGGTTTCTCCGATCAATTCCACGTGAAAGTCTGAAAAGTTCTCTAAGAAACGGGCCAAAATCTCGCACCATCTTTCTTCCTCGTTGTTATCCCCTCCTCTCCACTTACACCCACATGCACTTACACTTTCATTCCCTACATAACGAAGCATCTCCGGAGCTTAGAGCTTGTTCCGACTTCGACCATGTCCCGCTTGGAGATACTAGGAGGGGAAAGTCCTGCAAATTGATGTGGATGTCGGGGCCGCATCTCATATTTCAGTGGGTGAGGGACACTGCCAACTCCTAGAATATAATATTCACTACTCTTACATAAAATAATCGACTGAATGTTTTGGGTTAAGACCTAAGTAGTTCAAATACCCGTAATCTAAACTCACATGGCATCGGCTCCGTCGAGAGAGCTGCACGCATTCCTCTGATTTCAGTACGAACGTTGCCACATAAACAGATAAATAACAAAATCCTTGCCCCATCAGAGCTGTAAAAGTAGAAATCTCCCCGTTCGGTCATATATATTGAAACCCATAATATGTGTTTCATTACACTAATTAAATCATTAGTGTAAGAAATCAACAGCTATTTTGGATTGCGCGGTGCGTGCGCCGGGCGCTGCGAGCAGCGGGCAGCCAGCGACGGTTGCCACCGCCACCGGTGCCACCACCGCGAGCAGCGTGAGAATTTCGGTTAGAAGCGGGGAGCGAGCACGTGTAAGCAGCCGTTTGGGACAGTCGAGCCGTGCCGCCCGTCAATGAAGGACGTGGCCGGCGTGCTCCCGGTCAGGAAAGAGTCGTTAGGAGAATCGCGAGGAGAGAGACGTTAGCGGAGCGGCGACGAGTGCGGACGTGTGGCGAAAGCTCGCGAGTAATGCAAGGACGCAGACGACACGCAATGTAACTGTGGAAACATCAGAAACTGTAGTGTAGCATAAATGTAAATAGGACTTTGAAAATATCAGCAAAGTAAAAGATTAGTGTCGGTAGAATAATTGATCGCGCTCTTAATAGTTGGTGTAGTGGAATTGTCATGGTAATTGTGTGGTACGGAACTGAGTTCGGCGCGCATGATCGGCGCGGGTCGAGTAATTAAACCCACTGACGGACGGTGATTCGAGAGAAGTGCGACGCCGTGGTATCAAGATCCTGGTCGGGGAAGAATTATCGGCACATCGGCCGTGGACGACTGCCACGCCATCCGCCGCCGACGGCCCGCAGCAGCAGCAGAGGTCGACAACCCTGACGGCACGAGCGGTTCTACGAACATCATAGGTATTCGATCGGGGCCCCGAAGGTATGACGATTGTATATTACTCTTAATCTTGGTACCAAGGCGGAGTATACAAACATTGTTAGATGATGTAAATAGCAAATTTGGTTTACAAATATATCTTGTTCGTGATTGTATTTATGTTTTTGATTAGCCTCTCCGATATTACACCAACTTATCCAGGGACCCATTCACGTAAAAGATACCCTCCTTTAGTGTTATATTGCAGTGAAAATACCCGGGCACCACCAGGTATGTCACAATATATATATATATATATATATATATATATATATATATATATATATATATATATATGTATGTATATACATATATATGTATATATATACATATACATACATATGTATATATACATATATATGTATATATATATACATATATATTGTGGCGATATGGGTTTATACAACCCCACAACACCACCGTTTCATCGGCATGAACGCTCACAGGCAGCGAGAAGGGCAACCGAAAACCAGAGTAGCAAAACGCGCAGCCTGGTATCCGTTGCTCGTACTAGTCACCACGAACTATCAAGCAATGCTTTTACTGGTGAAGGGTTGAAGGAGGAGAAGTTAACCCCGCCACAGAGAATTTCCCCAGGCAACGCCAATAAATGGGCGGACGCGCAAGCAGGAGATCTCTTTTCCTAGCCATCACGCCTGGAGTCAACATCTCTCTTCTGCCAGCACGCGTCGGGTCAGCAGTTCTTCTAGTAAGTCACCGCTCGGCAAGTAAGCAGATTTTCATCAGCGTTCGTCAGATTAGGTAGTAATTGCCGCCGCAACGACTGTTTAGATAGGAGTTTACGGCGTCGCAAAGACGTCTAGCTAGTCGTCCGCGCAGTAGTGAGGAATTAGTGAAGTATTCTTCTATTAACTAATGCGGGAAGTAAAAAGTTGCCCGTTGTGAGGAAAGCTCTGAAAGTTCTTGATTAACAGAGTAAAAGTTAGGAACGAGCGAGGTACTTGCACTAGCAGTTAGGGAAGTGCAAGGGACATTTTCTACAAATTGGGCGTAATCGAAGGCGGTAGCAGCCGTGGGAGGAGAAGAAACCGATTAGTGGAGACGGAAGAATACGCGAGTCGACCGGGGAGAAGACGCCGTTCAGGAAGAAAGAAAAAGACGCAAGAGGACAGCGCAGGCGACGCAGAACTTCGGAATCGAGCAACGCGGTGCGCAACCCAGCACGCGACTTCAAGGTTGGAAAGTGGACAGTTTCGAGGTAACCTGTAGAACTGTGAAATTAGGTCAAGTTCACGTCGGCAGGGAAAAGACTAGATTCGGAAGTGTTAGAAAACTGAGGACACGGGTGGTAATAATTTGCAGCTTTGTAGGGGGAGATTTTAATGCGTTATTGCTTGCCTTAAACCATTCTATTGGAGCAGTCATTATTCTGTTATTAGCAGTTATAATTAAAAGATAAATCGAGAGTAGTGCGCTTGCCCACATATTATTCATTGTATGTAATATTTTAAAGAAAGGCAAGAGATTGTAAATTAAGTTTAATTTCACGTGCAATTGTAACAAGAATAACTTAAATTTAGACGTATTGAATTTTCAAAGGGAATTCCCAGTACTGGTTAGAGAAATTGCTTCAGAAAATTAGTTCTGAACAAAATTAAGTGTTCATTTATTGAATAGGCTGTAAAGGTTGCTTATTTGTATTTATTTGATCATTTTGAAAGTAATTCTATTTTTGATTTGTTTTTCGTTGTCATCAACTCGTGCCAGAATTTTGAGTGAATTATATGCTCGTTTATGTTTGATTTGTGTGACTTTTATTGTGTCAAGGGTTCAGACCTTTCTCGTACCCCAAAGATCCTGCTTCCTGAGATTCTAAGCTCGCTTCACGAGCATAATATCTTAACAACCCGCTTACAGTGCACGAGGTGTGTGTGCAGAAGGTACAAGTTTGTGTGTGGTAAAGGGGGTGTTAGAATATGTATATTGTAATGGACCACGCTGACGTGAATACTACTGTCGCTGGAGTCGCACTATCATAGGGGTGCCGTCACACTCAGGGTGCAACGGTAATTTCCAGATACCCGGAGCATGCGCTAAATTTATTTACGGGGGCGCCAAGCGTATGCCTACCTGTATCTGGGCGCCGGCGTCGAAACATCAACAGGGGTGGGCGCCCTGGGTCGGAGGTTGCATTTACTAACTAATTATTAAAGAAATACACATTTTCCTAGTAAAATCACCCGACCAAAACGACGGGGACACGTTTATTGTTCGTGTTGATCTTCTACATTCGACTGTTAATTGAATACATGGACTTACAGTGATGTGGTGGCTGGAATTTAGATACTTCACTCCGAAAGGATTACACACTCAACTGGCAGTCGGTGGCAACAGATGGCCCGCCGAATAGCCATGGACTTCTCCGGAAACCGGCAGGAATCTGCGCCTGGTTGAGTCGGAGACCGCCCCGAGTCCAGTGGAGTTGGGCCCGCAACGTCTGATGCGCTGTTCACAGTCCGTCAAACGTCGCCTGGACCGCGTAGCGTTTAGCAGCCGAGAAACAATGCTGCACACTCCCTCGTGATGGTTCTAGTCCGACATTCGGAATAAATTCCGATGCTGGAGTTGTCGAAATTTCTGGCTCGAGATTATTACCAGTTTCTCGTGCGGCGGTAGTCGCCGTTAAAATTTCAAACAAATCTCCGAGCCGACCGCTCACTTCGACAGTCTATTTCTATCTGTCCAGACCTTCCAGCGCCGGTTTGCCTCTGCGATTTCCACCCCCCACCCCTCTCGCAAGATGCCCGACCTATCCCGTCGCAAAACTTAACGGAAAGTTACATGCGAAGTTTTCCATAGGCCGGTCTTGATTTACAGTAGGCTGCTGTTGCCTCTTAATGCAACAGTTCTGCCCGTCCATCACCCACTGTTGCACAAAGGGGTGGAAGGGTGCCTTTCGGGGGCGGTTACGAGCAGGGATACCGGCACGCGTGCAGCTGTGTGTGTCTAATGCGCGAAAGAGGCACTCTTTGCCTCGAAGTGTTTTAACTCAGCGTGACTCGAGGGTCGCGCTTGTGCGATGAGCCTTGCTCATTGCAATATATATATATATATATATATATATATATATATATATATATATATATATATATATATATACAGAGAGAGAGAGCGAATTAAAATATTCATTTAAATTTCGCAGGACCTTCAGTTCGTTCAGTTCAAATTTTCAATTTTGCAGAAAATCGTCTAAATTGCGCTAGCTTTAAACACTGACACACAGCCGTGTGTGTGTTTCGACGTAAAATATTTTTTGTAATGAAGGAACCGTAAAAGGCGAATTCTGACTACACAGTGTGTTAGAAGAAGTAATTTACTACATATAGAAACAATATTTATCCACTTTTTTGATAACAAGGCCTCACAATACGAGTTTGTCTAAAAAAAATCGCGCCTTTCTTCCATCATAAAACTAATTTACCTTAATACGAAAGGATTGTTAATATAATTATTGTATTTAAAAATCAGTATGTGATTTGCGTTTCTTTAGTTTTGCTTGGAATTGGTTGTTTGGAAGTGTGTGATCACATTACCCTATTGTGGGTGTGAAGTTGGGGGCAATTTTAGATATGACACTCATGAGATGATGTCATCGAAGACTTCTACTGAGCATTTTGCATCCAAGTACTTGTTTACTAACGCTCATTTTTTATCATCGTGTGAATGTGACTTATTCTCCAAAGTAGTCATTTCAAATATCACACATGTGTAAGAGTAATTGAATGGAAACTTACAGAAATACATGTCACACAGTTTTAAAATATCTGCTGAGCACATTGTTTATCTCAGTGAGTCGATGACAAATTTGTCAACGCAATTGGCAGGACATGGTCCATTCATGATGTTCACCGCAAATTATTATTAGATGGAGGGATGGTGTATTTGACGTGCCATCAATTTGTGGAGGGTTCTGACGTCCCGCGGGGATGAGAGAAGCTTTGTGTGCCTGCCATTGACCTTCGCTGTAACAAGCGACACAATTTTACGATGCAAATAGAATAATTTGCGAAGGGAGTTCCACAGAAATAATGAATTTTTTTACTGCGTTCCGTTCCCGTGTGTAAATTGAATGCTAGTTTTTTCATCGCCATTTAGATCTGAACATTTGTTTAGACATTGCGAGTATATTTGAAACTAATGGCTTGTGATTGAGTTTAATGTGATATTAATTGCACGTTGGTAGACATATTCCCATTTACTTTCACCCTTGGTAAACAGTAATTAAAACGTCCAGGTTGTCGGTGGGGTCGATCCAATGATTCTGGCTATCGATGCTAGTTATAGTCAGAGGGTGGGTGTGGAAAGGTTAGTTACTTCGCCTCCTTTTTTAGAAGAAAATTCATACGCTGGACTGACCATGAACAGACTCTGCTTCCACAGCAACCGTCGAATTCGTGATTACATACTTGCACATAACTCTGCATTTTCTATTTCTTCTTTTTATGGGAGATAACCTCATCAACAAAATGAGCAGTGAGAAGGGATTGTTACAGACTTTGCGCAAATCTATCCATTTTAAATGCAAACGAACCATTGATATTTTAGTAATGTAACTCATCAATCAATTAATAATTCTCGTAGAAACTAAGGTAATTGCAGATGAAAATAAGGTCTGTTGAAAATAGTAGGAAATTAGCGGGTGGTAGGAAATTTAGCTCGCCTCCCTTTTATTGGATTTTTGCTCTCTGTCGTCTCCAACAGTTCACGAGCGCCGGCTCTTCCTCGTAAAGATATTCCTCGTTTTTGTTTGGACTGTGATTGTTTCGTTTTTTGTTTAACTTTGTGAGTTGTTTAGTGTGACGTCGTTGTGGAGCAAGTGAATCACAGACAGGGAGTTGTTATGTACGGATTTATTTACTAGTTTTTCTATACAATAATTTTTACTGCTGAGGAAATAGCGCTGCACTTCTAGCACTGCACTACCACGTGACCTCCCCGCACCAGCCTGACACAGACCCCTTAATGCCGCTCCTGGCCTCTCGTCCCATGGTAAACAGCCACACCTCGCAGCCGAAGCTAGCTATAACCCTTGGCGGGTCACAAGTGTCTTCCGCACCGCGATTCTGCTTAAACTCAAATGCCGGCCATTCCTTCGCTAGACGCTTTTTCGAGGAATCACGTGACCGACATCTCATGAAGTCGACTCGCGGCCCGCGTCACCTTATTAACGAATTTTGGGCCCGTTGCAAATATGTGCCAGCCGCCGCTGTAGAATGCGTCATATCACCCCCCCTGCTCTGATACCAACGTTCCGACAACACCCCCCTGCCCGCACCCTTCGAGCTTGGTGGCCGCCTGCCTACCGCCTGTTGGCCAACCCCTCCCCCTCGCCAGCCACCCGTCTTGTGGGGTCCGGCGGGCAGGTCACGACGATACATTACACAATTACTGGCGTCGATGAATGTGGAAATTGGGGACTGATATGGTCGTAAAGAGAACGATGATGATGGTGATGATGGAAGTGTTAGAGATCGGCGAATTACAGGGCTCTCGCTTCGCAATCAAGTCAATAGTAAATCGTAAGTGCGTTGAATCGCGAAAACATTGTCTCGAGCACCGGGTGAGAATGGGGCTGCGGCCTTGTGTCGTAGCCCCACATACAGAAGCCCCGGCGAAGTATTGAAATCTTTCGTCCGCGTTCCCAGCTTTCCGACGTCACTCACGTCATTAGTGCAATTGACGACCTCAATGAGTAGACGGGTTGGGGACTCCGAGCCGCACACGTTTTAGCCTGGGGTCTCCTACTTTGGCTTAGTCGTGGGAAGGCGCAATACTCATGGGTTATTGGGAAGTGACTTGTTCCGGCACATTGTGAGTGTTAATTGCTTGTGATCTTCATTCGACTCCAGTACCAACCTGGAAAGTTGGAAGCTGCGAGCCGCCGGGGGCGGGGGGAGTGTTATCCTGGCTCTAGTGTGTAGACTTCCACAAGAACGCTGCGTTCCGGCGTATCCGAATGTCAACCTGGCTTTCCCTTAGTGCGATTTAATGGAAGTAAGGATGGGCCTAAATGGCAGAAGGTCGCTTTGGAGCAAGTATCCCCTCGGTATTAAATTAAGTATAATTAGAGAGGTTTGCCTCCCGTGTTCACATAGCTCCTATACAATATCTAGATTAGCAGTCTGTAGCAAGTAATCCGTGTCGTTACTTTAATAGTCTGCAAAAAAATGAAATGTGTACTTAGTACTTATAGACGTTTACTCAAAATGGAACTTACACAGTGATTGAAAGCATACCTTTCTCTATTTGAGGGGGGAAATTAAAAAAAAAATGCACAGGTCAACAAGTCTTGGACCTGTGGCATTTTTATAGGCGTACTTTGCTCTATTCGAGAAAAAATAATCTACAAATTTAGAGCTATTTTTGAGAAACTTTTGAAAATACCGTCGAAGCATCACGTACAGTTTCCTCCACAATTATTTTGCGCCGGCCCAAGTGCATATGTCAGAGCGACTGCCTTGTGTAGCAATAAAGCGCACGGCAAGTTCACTCGATAATCTGAGGTGCGGACAGATGATTTGCTGGTTGAAAACACTTTGGCAGGCTTGTGTTGTGGCGGCGAGCGACGGAACGGCGTTCCGGTACGGCGGGAATAATATTATTAAATTATATTATAAATGTATAACTATTTCTATTAAATTAATAATTAATTTGGGGTACGTCCCGGGACCTAAAATTTTATATATCAAGCACTATAATATATATTGTAACACCCACCGCGACTGGGATCGTCGGAAAATGCGCGGTTAGCGGCCCGGTTATAGCTCAGTCGGTCCTATTTCCTTTACTCGTTTAAAATTTAGCCAATTGTAACAATTTCCTTTGCTAATTTAAAATTAGGTGATGGAAGGAATTGTTAACGAAATTAATGGATATTCAAAATAAACAATTTGATCACTGGTAAAAAGACAAAGTTTATTTCTGGATAAACTGTACCAGGGAAGTTACATTAATAAAATAAAAGAAATGAAAGATTGAATAAAAGAAGAAATAAAGATTAAAATTAAAAGGAAAGCTTACAACTAGAGAAGAGTACAAAATTATTTTATAGTTAGATTTACAGAGTTGTCCCTGAGGACCTTTCTTGTGCCTTGGCGCGGCACCGCTTTGACAATACTTCAAAAGGTTTATTGCCCCCAGTTACATTGCCTGAGAGCCTTCCGTGGCAGGTTCGCTCAATAGACCCGGGCGGGCACGGCGGAGCTTGTAGGCGACCTTCGCTGGAATGCGTTCGGTCGCGCCCCCTCAACAGCTGGGCGGCTGGCAGCGGCTCGAGGCGTCTGCGGCAGTCCGTGACGTCAGCAGAGGGGTCGTCTGGGGACTGCCCGGCGGAGTTGGTAGATGTCGTCGGGGTGTATTGCCCCCGGTCGCAGGTGCGAAGCACACAACGTTTCCCTCTGAGCTATGCGAATCCTCTCAAATACAAATTCAGAAGTTGCGAAATTCTGTAGCGAATACGCAATTATAAAAGATTCGCCAATTTACTTTTGAAGTGCTTTTGCACTTCCTCTAAAATTCTCACTGAGAATTCCAGTCTACCACCCCAGTGATTTCAACCAAGTGCTTTCAGAGGCGCACTCGCCCGCGAATAGCTCCCACCCCAGAGAAGTCTCTCTACCAACTGAAATTTTGTTTCTCATAAATGCACGAAGTTAACTTTTATCCCCACCCTTTCTCCTCATATGTTCTTGCTCCCTACAACGATTGCGTCGCTATTGGCTATAGGTGATGGCGTTGTACACTAAATTTGGCCAATAAGCTCCGGCGGAGTATAGGAATTTTCCATTCTCTCAGTTTCCGTCGGAACATGGGTGTCCTTCTCTACCGTCTCGAAAGTAGGCCACGTCTCTGTAGGGGCTTCCCGGCTACTGAGTTATTGCTTTGGGTTTCCCCGATCACGATGACAGGCGTTTCAAAAGTATTCCAGATGGGGCTGCAGCTGGGCGCCTTACAATTTACCCTTTCTTCGGCCGTTGGGTGGGGTGTCATAAACATCCGAAATGGGTCAGGGGATCGTGGCTGTTGCAAGAAGGGGGGCTGCGCGCGTGACGCCGTATGTTTTTCTTCAGTAAAAAATGTCTTAGGTCTACTTTACTCAATTTAATTTATCTTAATAATTCTGTACCGCTACAATATATATATATATATATATATCTTTAGAGATTTTACTAAAAGAGTGCACCGCTTGAGCCTAGTCATTAAGGTATTATTGGACACAGCAATTAAGTTTAATGAAGGTACATGTATACTGGGTTAATTGTAAACTTTAATTACAAACCTCAAAACATGCGATATTTTCCCAATTAGGAGTTAATCGGATCTCAAACATAAAACCAAACTAGAGTACAATCGATATGGGGTGCAAGTAAAGCATCATCACAATATTACCTTTTTTGTTGCAATCAGTTTGTTTATTTGTGGTTCATATATCTACCGCAAGAAGTTACTTGTTCACATTTGTCTTGTGGGTCGGGGAAATATAAACTCGACGTCAGAGACGATTTATGTTTTATTTAAAAAAGGTATTATTTTATTTAAAATTCCTAAGCAGTTGTCAGGGGAGAGGTATGGCGAACGTATAAAACAATCTGCACGTTAAAAACCATTTGGGAAAAATAGATTTTGGAAGTAAAACTGTTTCCATTTGTATTAATAAACCCTATAGATGTTGCCTCGCTTTGAGGAATTCTAATCTCAAGATATGTTTTGAAATTGGAGGCGGTAAGTGAACGGGTCCCATCATAGTACCCACCCTACTTGGCAAAACCGAGCTTTTCTTTTGTCACATACGAGATCAAAGGTATCCGGACACGTCCGAAATGGTGTTATGATGTGATAGTGTTTTTCATGGAACACCTTTGGGATGTTTTGGAACGCCGAATTTGTGCCAGGCCTCACCGACCTACATCTATACCTCTCCTCAGTTCAGCACTCCGCGAAGAATGGGCTGCCATTTCCCACGAACCCTTCCAGCATCTGATTGAAAGTATGCCTGCCAGAGTAGAAGCTGTCATCAAGGCTAAGGATGGGCCAACACCCTATTGAATTCCAGAATTACCGACGAAGGACGCAACGAACTGAAAGTCATTTTCAACCACGTGTCGGGATACTTTTGATCACGTAGTGTAACCATAGAAACTGAGATGATTTGTAATAAAAAGCTACAGCTTCATTTTTGCCCCGACCGGGAATCGAACCCAAGAGCGCCAACAGAAAGGTAACACGCTGTCCATGAGCCACCCGAGGAGCTAATGATAATGATGATAATGATAATGATGATGATAATGATGATGATAATGATAATGATGATAATAATAATAATAATAATAATAATAATAATAATAATAATAATAATAATAGTAATAATAATAATCTGCAAATGAGCGCAGGCTTGGTGGCAATTTAGCAAGAAAATGAATGAAAACAAATAATGGATAAATATGATAAATTGAAAAATATTGATAAAATTGTGGTGGACACTGTGGGATCGCGGCAGGTTTTTCAGATTTCTCCTGTTCCTCTGTCTCTCATTTCATCACTATATTTCCGAAATAATGGCTAGAAACAAGAAAATAAAAGTCTAACTCAAAATCCTGCAATGACACGAATTTGAGCCACTTGTACCATCGGTGTGACATCAAAAACCGTGAGACACTCGCTATTTCCCCTCTGACGTTTTGCACTCTGACTGAGAGCTTTGAAACGTGGTTGAATAATTATGAATCATCACTACGTTCAAATTATACTCTTCGTCTCTTAGATAAGTAAAATTGAAATGGCCCGCGGCAGGCGTTTGGGAATAACTGAAGTAGGATGAGGAAAACTGTTGCCTTCTAGAAGACAGACAAGCTTTATAGTACGAGTCTCGCCAAGAATAAATTACGTTAGTTTTTTGTGCGATTATTTGTGAGCAGACTCGTTCACAATTCAGAGAGATTTAGCCTTGACCCACAGGCTAGTCGATGTTGCGACCCTGCCATGTCTAATAGATGATGAGCTCAGTGACAAATTAAATTCCTGTGACCTACAAACTTCCTATCTTTTTGCGTTAGTCGAAAGACATACCACTTCCTTTAATATACGAGTTCAACAATTTCCTGATAGCCAAGCTCATTAAATCGAAGACTTCGCAGTTGGTTTACATGGTGAAAACTAATTAAACAGTTTGTTCACTTTGGACTGGATAATCCACAAATTAAAGGAGATGTGAAAATTTGTGCTCTGGGCAATACATCCAGTGGCATTTTAAGGTCATTTTAAATATTCATACTTCTCTTCATTAAATTCAATGCGTGATTCTTTCCTAATTGTGGTGAATTTTCGCACCTATGTCCATTGCAATTGGCGATTGTGATTCTTGACAAGTAAGCGACGGATTTATTAAATGCATATGATAAAGGTGACAGAGTTGTTTGCATATCATATTGGTAAAATATCGTCGGGTACACTTTGCTCCAAAACGATGGCATCGTTTCTGAATGTTTGATATTGGTATGTGTATTATTATATATAAAACACAAAAGAGAAATTACTTCCAAGTGTTGGATGATTAGGAGAATTTGATGATTGCAAGTATTGGATTATATTAGGATTTTTATTCTTTATTTTTAACAACATTATTTCTCGCAGTGTACAAATAGACCGACCAAGAGGTCCATTCAAATTTATAAATTTCTTTTTTTTAATGAATCTCACTAATCAAGTTGTATTTAGATACCAGCCAGTAGTATTTAGATAGAAATTGCAGCAATATTTTTAATCTGCAGAGGAGATCAATTAAATTTATATTTTTTATCAAACCTTTACTTCAGATCTTATTACTTGTTTAATTGCTGGATGAAGCGTACTGTAACAATAAGACTCCCTTCAAGCCCAAGTAAGGTAGCTCCATTTTTTAAATATTTCATTTAGTTTGATATTCGTGTGAGCAATTGGCATTCTATTAACAGCAGAGTGTAGCTGTATGTTGCTAAGCAACTGTATTGGTAGGAATACAAGTTTACGCTGTCAGAGGAGCCACCCGTTTGTGACGGGCAAAGTCATGTATATGGGAGTTGAGCCATTGTACCTGTAAGTGGTTTGTTTTGTCAGTTCGCTGTGAATATTTAATCGCAAAAATGAACATCTCACAATTATTTTTAAAGGAACTCTGAGTACATGCCATTTCGTACGTTGTTCTTCAAGTCGGGATCTAAAGAAGGACGCAAGGTTTCTCTCGCTAATCTTAGAGAAAGCTGCACAGAGGACCACGGCCCGTTACAAAGGAGAAAAAAGATATCGAAGATTTTTTGCCCTTTATCCAACCTGTCCATCACCACTCTTGTAAGTGTCGTTTTACTTCTGACGATCGGGCCACTGGATGAAAATCACAATATTGGAGATTGCTGATGAGCAAGAAAATTTACGTAACTTGTGAAGTAGCCCAGGATATTTCTTTTTACTGTGTGGTTGGATATGTTCTTATATTGTTCCCTAAACGTATTCTTTAATCTTATATTAAAATTTTTACTTGTAGTCTTCACATTCAGTCATGTTGAGCATTTAATTTAGGATTTGTAAAAATTATCCATTTTATTCGGAAATATGTAAAAATGTATTAATACAGTTGCTGACTGCATTTCATATTTTCCTGCAAATCGTATCATTTACCTTTTCATATCACAAGAGATGTAACTCTATTTAGGCCCTAAGACATAACTGAAGAATGTTATCAGTACAACAATATTTATCAGCCCGATGTACAAGTGACTAGGCCACTGAAGGAAAATGACAATGTTGATATTGATTAGTAACAATAATTAGAGTGATGTTGACTGTATTTCATATTTTCTTGTGCTCTTTACGTGTTCATAACAGAAGTTTTTTAAGTCCATTTACGCCTTTACATCAAGTCTATTACTGGACAAAATCAATCAGTATTTTCAATATCAATTTAAACAAACGTTTCTAAGCACACGCATATAGTGAAAATGAAAATAATGTACTGTTGAATTTTCTTTAACAAATCTAGTTAATAAATATACCAAAACCAGAAAAATGTGAGTTACACCACCTCTGCTTAATGGGTCTTATGTAGTGACCTCTACTATTTCGACCACTTTTCAGTACTTCTCTAATCCAACTAAACCCATTGATTTTTTTTTAATTTTCGTATTTATTTGTTAAAAAACACTCAGCAAATGTATCTGACCATTAGAGGAGTGTTCAAGCTTCATTTGCTGCCCAAATCTTAAACAGGGAGCGATTTTATCTTTTTTGTATGGATCGAAGGAAATTGGTCAAAACCTGGGCAGCAAATGAAAAAACGAGCAGGTCATTAAAATCCTTGTCAAAAGTTTCGTACGTCAAAGATAATATCCATTCGATACGGATCCTTCTTGTAATGGTATGCGAGAACGTTAAACGTGAGAAAGTATAAGATTTTATTATTTAGATATTGAATGTTTGTTGAAATTAAGGTTGAAAAACGAAATAAGAAATAACTGAAATTCTGGTAAACCAGGCCAAAAAAGTACATAATTATTTTGAATGCTTCAGTCAACATTCCATTTTTGTCGCTTATATTCTATTACCTTTCAAAATCACTTCCAAATTGCTGAATCTAGCTGGAACTATATTGCTGGCACTTTAAATAAAGGAGTTGTAATGCTGTTTCATTATACATATGTCATGTTAAATTTAAATAAATTTGTTTTATACATATAAAGAAAGGAAAGTATACGTATTGACATATAAAGCTAAATTTTGTTTATTGAGGTTATTGATTATCATACGAAAAAAGTGATTTTAATAATTTTAGTTTTGTTTCATATGTCAAATTTTGTGCCATAATGGATACACCGTTTTGTTTTAGACAATTTTAGCTTGACGTTGTTAATCAGCGACCCCCCAAACCCCCCTTTACCAGAGAACTTTTCAATTAAATAACTGTTTCATAATTGGGTAAGGTTTTCGAGGTCTGGAATCAGCGTGTAACAAGAGACGTGCACCGGAACCGGCGGGAATGTAATGTTAAACTCCCTAGTCGCGCGCAACACCCAGCACCGCCCGGGAGAAGCCCCTCGTGGGGAAGTCATCACCTATTACCGTTTCGCGTTCAACGGACGCGGACTCCTATGGCTTGTGATCGCTCACCCTCTCGGGCGGGCTCGTCGGCGACAGCGGCCAATGCCGTCGCTAGAGCTGGCTTCACTCGGGACGGCCATGGATCACTCCCCTCTCTTTTTTCCTCCATCCACATTTTTGTCGAGTGGTCCTGCAATACCAGGTGTTTTCTATATTCTTATCCATATTATTACTATTCAGGCTTTCTCCGAATAAATGTTACAAACTTCTAGGACCTCTAGAGGAATCTACTTTCTTCCAATGAACATAAAGTGGACATCCCATATAAGAGAGTTACATTTATGACATTCGCCCCTGTTTGTCAGGAAACCCTGTATGTACATGTTCAGCAGGCACAGGAAATGTCCTTGACCGCGTGAGAACGTGACTTGCAGAACATTTGTTTATAAGGAGTTTCCTATCAATCAGGGACAAATATTGCTTGTGTAGCTTCGCTATATGACATTTTCCACTATATGAATGGCAAAATGTGATCATTTTTGACCCCTTTATATGACCTACAAGTTTGTAACATTTATTCCGAGAAACCATTTATATTTTTCTCGTTAATTATACATTTTTAAATCAATGAATGTAATTTTGGTGTTTTTTCCCTTCTCTTCATTTTAACACTTTTATAACAAAAGTTAAGTAAAAATATTCACCCACGTGACGCGAGTAAAATTTATCGTTGTCACCCGTTCGATGAGGGCATCAGTGGCTCCAGCGCGCGCCCCAGCATCACAGCTGTCAACGAGTAATATGTTAAGAGCGGTAGTTTTTTCTCCCGGATACGTGTGCTGCTGGCTAATGGCGGGTCAGTGAAATAGTGCACTTACTGACACATTTAAAAGCTTCAACTCGAATGAAACTTTCTGCAGGAGCGTAGGTTCGTGTATTATATTTGCAGAGACTCAAACGCCTCGGTTCTGATTTTTTTCTAACATCTGCTTTATATGCAATTTGTTCTACTCGAACATTCGGCAAATACAATTGTACATACATTATTGACATGTAAAGAAACCATCCAATTCTGGTTCTTTCTAAAAATGGTTTTAAACTAATTGTCCAATTCAGAGAAAGAAAAAAAACAACAATAAACAACATCACATTGAAATAACAATAACACAATAACAAACAAACATACAATAGTGCAAGCATTGTGACAAAAAAATATATCTACAGTAACAATTATTTTAAAAGAAAAATATTATTTATATCTGTGGTCCAGATCAAGAGGATGTACTCTTTTCAATCTTCTTGTCATTGTGCTGTTATCTAAGATGTTTATGGCCAGATGATTAATATGATTTTCGAGTCTGTGTTGGTATTTGTGAGATTTGAGAGTGATTACCTCTTTAACAGTGGTGATATCTTAAGTGGTGAGATCTTTATGTAGAGTGGCGTTTGATACAAACCAGGGAGCATTGCTTAATAGTCTGAGACATTTGGATTGAAATCTTTGAATTATTTCTATATTTGAATGTGATGCTGTTCCCCAGAGTTCAATTCCATATGACCAGATAGGTTTGAGTATTGTTTTGTGAAGTAAAATTTTGTTTCCTAGACTTAAACAAGATTTTCTTCCTATTAACCATATCATTTGTCTACTTTTCAGTTCTGCTTCCTTTCTTTTAATCGAAATATGTTTCTTCCAGGTTAGCTTTTTGTCGAGATGTAGTCCGAGATATTTGACGGTGTCTACTTTTTCAATTAGTTTTCCGTTTATTTCTATTCTTGTATTTCTTGTTCGTCTGAGGGTAAATGTTATACATTTGGACTGTGTTTCATTCATCCTTATTCTCCAGAGTTTACACCATTTGTTTATAAGCTCGAGGTGCTCTTTCAATGTTCTTGTTGCCGTTTCTTGGTTTTCGTGCGAAGCTAGCAGGGCTGTGTCATCTGCATATGTTGCAGTGGTGACATCTGGGGACTGAGGTAAGTCAGCGGTGTACAGCGTGTACAGCACTGGTCCAAGGATGCTCCCCTGTGGCACTCCTGATAATACTGGATGAAACGGTGTTATTTCATCTCCGAATTTTATTTGAAAAAATCGATCTGAAATAAAGGATCGAAGTATATTATAGTATGGATGCGGCAGACATTTCTTGATTTTATATAACAAGCCTTGATGCCACACTTTGTCGAACGCTTGCTCAATATCTAGAAACAAGGCACATACATTTTATTTTCAAGAGCTCCGTTGATAGTGTCGACTATTCTATGAATTTGTTGTATTGTAGAATGCCGTTTTCTAAAACCGAACTGATGGTCTGGAATTGCGTCATTTTCTTTAAGTAAAGGATATATGCGAAATAGTAATAGTTTTTCGAATACCTTAGACAACGAAGGCAATAAACTTATTGGTCTGTACGAGGAAACATCTTGTAGCTGTTTTCCTGGTTTTGCAATTACAATTAATTGTGCCAGTTTCCACTGCGTTCTGGTTTACAAGTTCATTATGATCAAGGACATTTGCCATTTTTTTCCAGTTGAACGCGTTTGAGGTCTCCAAGGATGTTGACACTGGCGTCAAGGAAATGCATGCCCTAAAGGTATATTGGAATGGACATTCATAGAGAAAGTTATGAAGATAATTCTCAAATAGTAGTAGAAGCAAAATATCTAAAAGAAAATGGTCTTGTCAGGTTGCATAATCTTGAAGAAACATGTCCTCGAGTGTTGCCATTGTTAACAATTTTATATTCAGTTACATTGCCATATTAAATAGTTAATTTATGAGTTTGAGAGGACTTATGGAACTAGTCTTCTTACCAAACGATGGCTTAAATTATTGTAGTATACCTTTTGAACTTCAAAATGAGACCAAACAATTCCAAATTGGGTATTAACACACTTAAAGTGAGAATAAACATACGCAAAATATTCGTAGAGAGCCTGAGAAAATGAACAGGATGTAAAAAAAAAGAAAACGATACGTATATATGCTACATTATCAGGCAGATAATATCCCTTTAATATACAAGGATGATACAAATTTCAATATTTTTATTTCACGCACAAAAGGACGTTCAAAGAAAGGAAATAGACATTTCTGAGAAATAGAATATATATGACTGCGTGTAGTCATACTGTTAAACGGAACATTGTTTTTATTCCAAATGTAATTTGTATTTCTTGTTACTTAATTTTATGATGAATATTTTTTTGTGTTTAAAAGGTTGTAATGTGATTTTTCTTTACTTTCCTGTTTTAACCTGAAGTCTCAGTTTGCAAGTGATTGAATTGAATTGAATTGAATTTGCCTTATTTTACGTGGCGAGACTCGGGCCATCAGGCCCGCTCTTCCCTCTGACCACGCAAATTTCGCTACGCTCCTTTCATCAACTAGCAGAGAAAGTAGGTATTTCTTGGGCGAGAAACAGGCGATTTTGAATTTAGCTCAGAGGCGTCATTTAGGCTTGAGTGATTGATATCGATTTGAACGTGTTTATTCCCGATGTGAAATTGTTTGGGCCCAACTTGATTTTGTTTGTTCCCAATTTGAAATTGTTTGGTGTCAGTTTAACATGGAAAAGTATAATGTTCAAAATGTGAGAGTGTTTAATGCGTTTTCGTGTAATGATTACATGCGGCAGTTGTCTTTTTTTCTCGTCAAGCATTGTACCACACCTTCCCAAAAGGTGCCATACATTCCATTGGGCGAGAAACAGGCGATTTTGAATTTAGCTCAGAGGCGTCATTTAGGCTTGAGTGATTGATATCGATTTGAACGTGTTTATTCCCGATGTGAAATTGTTTGGGCCCAACTTGATTTTGTTTGTTCCCAATTTGAAATTGTTTGGTGTCAGTTTAACATGGAAAAGTATAATGTTCAAAATGTGAGAGTGTTTAATGCGTTTTCGTGTATTGATTACATGCGGCAGTTGTCTTTTTTTCTCGTCAAGCATTGTACCACACCTTCCCAAAAGGTGCCATACATTCCATTGGGCGAGAAACAGGCGATTTTGAATTTAGCTCAGAGGCGTCATTTAGGCTTGAGTGATTGATATCGATTTGAACGTGTTTATTCCCGATTTGAAATTGTTTGGGCCCAACTTGATTTTGTTTGTTCCCAATTTGAAATTGTTTGGTGTCAGTTTGACATGGAAAAGTATAATGTTCAAAATGTGAAAGTGTTTAATGCGTTTTCGTGTAATGATTACATGCGGCAGTTGTCTTTTTCTCTCGTCAAGCATTGTACCACGCCTTCCCAAAAGGTGCCATACATTCCAGGAACACGTAATAATTACAGTGTACGACTCAATTGCAATAAACACCTCTTTGGGATTTCTGGGAACTGCGACTTCCAAGCCCACGGACAGGCACATTGTAGAGAGGCAGGGTCGTGGATATGGATGAGCCCGCATCTGCTCTACCACGTGGACAGACGCGTGCAATAGCTGTGCCGCTATAAATGAAGTAACGCCAGGCAATTAGTGATCTTGGAAATTTGTATACATTTGTGAAGACGCTCAAAAAATATTGAATGCAAATATCAGTATATGTAGCAACTAATCGTTGTCTACCAGATAAAACAGCTTTTTTCTTGGGAAGTAAAAATCGCCTCTGGGTTGCCGAAGTAACAGTAATGAGTTTTTGAATTGATTAACATCCGTTCCCCTAGAAGGTTTTGTCTCTCGAAAAATCAAAATAATTTCATTAAAAAAGTAGAGTTCCGCCAGCTCGTGTTCGTTCTTGCAAACAAATGTTTAAGTTTAAAGACGTTATCAATAAAATACAGAGACAATAAAATTCATGCGACCAGCTCAGAGTTACGTTTTGTTAATTTTGCATGTTCGTACTCTTCAGACAAAATATGGGATGGAAAGTTTGGCGTGTGATTCGTGATTTTCGTGCCCTTACTGAAGGTGTAATGATAAAAGGTGCGAGTATGCATTTATCGAAACAAAATCTCATATCACTATTTGGATCAATTGAAAAATTAATGTCCGTTCATTTTTCAACGTTCCTGTGGATCATTGCCACAGGCCAACAACAGTCTTGTGCTCAATTAGATGACCAAAGGTTTCCTTGTCATTTTGCTGAGACACTCGTCGTTACCGCACAGTAGTTTCTTGCAGATTTTTCTTCTTCTATAATCCAGAAGGATGTGCTTAAAGTGAGTTGAAGCGGTAATGACGTTTTTACGTATTGCCGCAGAAAAAATATACTTTATTTGGATGCAAACGATGAAAAACACGAATTTGTGAAGAGGTGGAATAGTTGTGCATAATAAGATAGTCCTGATGGCGTGCGACCCTACGATCGCGCCCGATTTTAGCCCGACAGAACCTTAGATCGCCAGCCGGCTGTCAAAATTACTGTGCACACTGTTTGCAAATGATGCGCACTTGTATTGCGGTGACAGAAAGCATACGACGTAATTAGAAAATTATAGAAATTATTTCTACAGGAATATATGTTTCTGAGGCGGGGAACGTAAAGGAATTGTTTATTGCATGCAACACGCTAGTGTATTCTTTTGCATGAAATGTATGTAGAATAAAGTTCATTCAGTGTTTACTTGCACCAATTGCATTATCTAGTGATACTTTAGAAACAATTTGGTGGTGCAAGTTTCTCGTGGTTTGGCATGCACTATAACACATGTCAATACAGCGGACACGTAAAATGAATTGATCTCTTCAGTCCTTGACCCTGTTGCTTTGAGAATTATCATTTCAGTGAGAGCAAGGATTAGTATACGGTCGAGACCTTCATTGACAGGTGACGTGAAGAATAAATAATGAACTTCGACCATCTGGTCCTGCATGTGTTTCATTCACGGTCGACCTGGATGTATGCAGAATGCGCTACGCGATGTCCAAGTTAAAATACTTTTGATGAAATTATGATATCTACTAATTTTTACTTCATGTATACAAGTATGTTCGGAGTGTATTTGTGGTATTTATTGAGAAAGTTATGTTATGCGTCAGAAAACATACGTCGAGGTTTTGACAGATTCACGTTTTGGGAACTATGATAACGAAACTTGTGTTTTTTCAATGCATTTTTCTCTGCCTGAGCGTTCGTCTGTCTGTAAATTCCACTAGCGCCTAAACTGTGCACAAGATTTCCCCCAAAATGAATATTCCGGGAATGATCTTGCCGAACTCACGGCCCTGCGAATTTGAAACTGATCTTCTAATTTTGCGGATAGACCTAATTTACCTCTACATCTAGACTTTTTAAAATACTCTTGCAAATGGCTACAATTTTTCTTTCAACTTTTTAATCGGAAAGAGCAAAATGCACTTATATATATGATATATGTTCGATTTTCTTTAAAACCTAATTTTCTAAAAGTGCAGAAGTTAAATTTTTGTCGACACTCTTTTACAACTTTCCAATTTTTTCTCTCTTTTTACTGAATAGAGGGCAGTTCAATAAATCGTAAAGCGCCATTCTGATGTATTTTATAACGCTTCAAATATCAAGGGGAAATGATGAATTCATTTAATATTCCTTCATTGCGTTTTAAATTATAAATAATAATAATAATTTCCGTTATTTTCATTAATAATAACATCCTTAGTTTGGGTAACTGTGATTGTGCGTATGCGAAACTTATTCTTTTTTCTTTCTTTAACCTTTTTGTAACGGTAGATCACAATGCACTGAATTTAAAGTCTAAAGTGCCATTTTCATTTAAGCTTTTGAAATGCCAAAAATTAACGTATTTTTTTTATTTCCCGCTCTTGTGTTGGAGAAGCGTTTTGAGAGGCCGAAAGATGGCCGAAATATTCGTAGGATTCAAATTGGAATATTATAATATTACGTAACCGTTACACATAATAAGAGAAAAAAATATGTGCTATCAAAGCACCACTAGTTCGATTTGGAATATGGGGTTCTATTTCTGATTGGTTCATCTCTTAAACCGAAAACTATGCCTCACAAGTTGTTTGGTGCCTTTGGAACTTGTTGCACGTGGCATTTCGATATTTCGATACACATTCGCGTGATTGATGATCAACTGTTGTGACTTTTTAAAGAGTAGCGTTTGATGAATTCGTTCTGGCATGAAAAATGATCCGCATCTCATTCATTCACAATTTCGGCTTGTCTGATAAAGTCATAACTTTAAATTCGTTGAATTTCTCTAGTCTGACATTTAGTGCCTATTACATTTGGTGTAGGATGTCAAATTGCTCAGTTAAGTTTTCTTTTTCTTGATGTGACCGATATTGCGCATCTAATAATATGTACTTTTTATGAAAATTTAAGGTTGAAATTTCAATAGTACTTTAGTTTGTGGTGTTTCTATGAAGTGTTCCATCGCGCATTTCTTTAATTTTTTACTTTTATACCTTATGCAACATTTGTTTTTATGTTAAATAACGTTTTCTGGATATATATGGTAAAATTATTGATTTTGAAGTTTTCTTTGTGAACGTAAACATTAATATTAACATAGAATATGCTTTTCACTATGGACTTTCTCAAAATCTTCATAATTTCTCATAAAAATCCTTTATTTGACACCAATTCGTAGTGTTTGCACCGATAGTGTGAAATATATGTTACTTTTCAGTTATCGAGTAATTAATTTTTATATTATTCTCCTTTCATAATAAGTGTACTCGAATACTTTCTTAAATATTTCTATCGTTTATTTACTACGAAAGTATATTAGTCCTCAAGCTGATAAACATATTTATCCAGTTGGAATACTTATTGTATGTATTGTATATTTGTGAGGTAGACTTCCAATAACCTACAAAGATATTTGTCAGAAAATGTAAACATAATGGAAGTGAGGAAGTCTCAGACCGTCTGCTTACTTTTCCTGCAGCACTGTGTTGATTTTAAGTGATATTTGCACAAGTTAGTGAACAAATCAAATTCTATTTATATGTTTGTTTTCTCATTTGTACATTTATTTATTAACGTCAGAAAACTCATTACTCACAATAAAGCTGAAGCCTAAGAGTTCTCAGAATTTTTCCCGAAAATAATAAACCGTCATAATTTTCACAAACTCATTGATACAGTGAAATTTCAATAATTCAGTAAAGTTTCTTTTTGATGTATCTTTCTTTTTGTGCCCGGAACAATGCTAATTTTCACGACTTGCAATCCAGTTACTGTTTCAATTAATATGCACTTAAAATACTCGATTTGTTCCATATAATTTGAACATGGAGGAAAAATCTCATTATAATTCTGCTTCTCGCTCTTCCATTTCATAGTAAAAAATTGTCTGACTACGATAAATAAAATAAAAAAAAAATAAAAAATTCTCAGAACTTTGTTTTCGGCCCAGAAGCTGCAAGGTATGTACGACCCAGTTTGCTTACGCATCCTGCATACAATAACTACAACCTGTTAATAGTATTTGTATT
The DNA here is from genome assembly GCA_038098605.1 of Gryllus longicercus. Taxonomy (NCBI): domain Eukaryota; kingdom Metazoa; phylum Arthropoda; class Insecta; order Orthoptera; family Gryllidae; genus Gryllus; species Gryllus longicercus. Next base: position 277,767 of record JAZDUA010000774.1, read on the forward strand.
TCACATTTTAGCTCTGAGGATGATCGCTACGCGATCGAAACGATCATAAGCTGAATAAAAAGTATTGATACCGGACAATATCTTTATTTATTTATCATAATAAAAAGGTATCTACCTCACCAGCGATCCAATTAATTAATTGTCTGACTACATTCTATGTTGCAATTTTATCTTCCTAAAGAGTATAACCAGTTACATTGAATATTATTGTACACGTCGCTAAGTTTGAACTTTCCAACGTACAGAGTTTTGTGTCTATCGTATTGCTATTTAAGCTTTATGTTTGCGTCGAGTTGTAATTTTTTGATTTAAAATGCTTCCTATGTTTTGTTTCAGGTGAGTGGGCTGAATAATCTTAGGCACTCGACCATGTTGCATGATAATGTGAGTAAACTTATCTGTATTTTCAAGGTATTAAATTAAAACGAAATATTTTGTACGTGAAAATAAATTCGGATGAATTTGGTAGTCTAAACATTTATCTCGCTGGTTGTTTGAGGCACGGTGTTGTAAACCAGCAACTTCTTTGTGGTTTTCTAGTTTTTAAACTAGAGGAAATTATACTTACACCGTATTTAAATATCTGTTTTTTTTTAGAAAAGATTCATTACCGTAAAAGATATCTACCACTATTATTATATTTTTGCAATATTAATTGTTTACAATTTTTGAATATATAGAGTTCACAGAAAATTGAATCGTGGCCGATTTTTAAGAATTCCTTTCGTTATTTGGGAGAAAATTTAAAGAAAAAATTTAGAGCTATGTTTTGGACAGAATTGCTTAAATTTACATATATTTCAAGCAAAATTTCCCGAAAACTATCACATTTTCAAAAAATTCTATATCACCTTATTTAAAGATATATTTTTGAAAAACAGATTTGATTAAGGAATAAATCTCTATCGTCAATATTGTAGAAGTAGAAACACGCCTAAAAATGTTGTAAAGCAATTGAACTAGTGATGCTACAACAGCATCTACGTTCTCGGGTTATTTCTAACATTTACGATATCCAAGAATGCCGACTTTTCAACGAAAATTAAACTTGCGCCATTTTTTAAGAGACCTTTGTTACACCCGAAGACGTTTAATAAAAAATATTGGAGCGATCTTTCACATAATTTTGAAAATGTTACTCGGCTTCATGTAAAGTACCCCCCAAAATTAAAATATCAGTTTCATACTTGCACGGGCTTGAGTTAGTCCAGACAGATTGGAGAATATTAAGTTTGTAAACAAATCGGTTTAGGTAGTAGTGTTGACTGATTGATTAGTGATTCCGGGCGCGTGAACTGCTAAGGTCGTCAGCATAAACATTTATTTTCCTCGGGATCTGGCTGTGATCCTCGCGCTGGATGGTGAGAACTGGTGCCGACTCTCAGTTCTGCTCGCGGGGTTTTCACCAACCAGGTATCTCACCAGCGGGGAACCGCACAAGCCGGGACAAGCTTTGAGCTCGCGGCATGTGTGGTAGTGTATTGCATGCAAGTGTAGGTGTGTGTAAGTAAAAGGTGAGGATATGACAAGGAAGGGGAAGGAAAGATGCGCGCTGCCCGTTTGTTATGATACTGCTCCGGCTTTCGCCTGGTGTTGATCGGAAACGGAAAACGGAAAATTACCGATGAGAGCATCCGGCCGCTAGAATTCTTCCCCAGACAGCAACTGAACTCGACCTACCTCTGTAGCCACTGACGAAAATCTGGCCAGCGTCGAAGCTCGAACCTAGGAACTCCCGGTCATAGGCACTGCAGTGACGTCAGTTGATGCTCTGAGCCACCTACGCCTGTCCGAGCGTTGACCCGAGACAGGTATTGCCGGTAGCGAATTTTTCGTTATCAAGGTCCTATAAAATGTTCATTCTGACTACATAACATGTTAGAGGAAGTAATCTACTATATATAGGAACAAGATTTATCCACCTTTTCGTTATCAACGCCCGGCAATAAGAGTTTTTTTCTGTCGATGGCCATTTTCCGGCGCACGATAACAATTCTTTTTTTTTCATACAAAGTAAGCTGAGAAATGAAAACAAACAAACATACAGTATGGGTACAAAAAATTGTTGCAAGAGAGAATTTTTGAACGCTTTTTTGTTGCAAGAAAGAACGTTTCAATACCTACTTGGGTTATCTCTAGGTGTATTGGATCATATAAATATACATAGGTGGCTCCATAAGTTTTCGGCCTGGCGAAGATAACGCTCGTGTATGAGAAAACCTTCTGAGCAGCAGTCTTATGTTTAATTGTGGTAATGATCTACGTTTGCTGCCGGCATCTCTAGCAGTTTTGTGGAGAGAGGTGCTTGAGTTGGGTGTGGTACGTTAAATCTCATCACATCATCAAAGCTTATAACTTCTTTACAACAACGCCCCTGAGCTTCCTCCTCAGATATGAAGGACTATGGCTTGAAGGTGTTGGACCATTTTCACGTCAGTTCAGATAGGGGCACGCAGTGACGTCTACTACTTATCAAAACTGAAGAATAACATTCGGGGCAGTAGCATTGCAGACAAGAGTGGTGAAAGGAGTTGTTTTTGACCATTTTGCGAAAAGAAATTCCGAGTATTTTTTCAAAGGCCTAGAAATGTTAATATACAGATGTGAAAAGTGGGTTGGAGTAAAAGAAGATTAAGTTGAAAAGTCACGTAAGTTTTTTTTTTTTTTTTTTTTGTATCAAAAGTGGAAGTTAGTGAGGGCGCAAACTGATGGAACCTACTACGTATATACTGGTTTGCGAGGCGCTTATTTATAGGCACATGTGACCTGTAATACTGAAAATATCCAAATGAATATTATTACATTGATAATACTATAAATATATTATATCACTTATCAATATGGGTTAAAACGTTTCTTGCAACTTTTATGCCACTTTTATGGTTTCGTGTCTTTCTTTTTGTAATTTTTCTGGAACTTTTTTGTTCTTACATAATATGAAAATAATGTTGAGAACACTTATTATGTGACACAACCTATAAAAATGTGTTAAATTTTGAAATATTGTCTGAATATATGTCTTGAACCTTTTTTAATATTTTGACATAAGACTTGCATGTTTATTAGTGTTGTAATTACTGTATACAAATAAATAAATGTCTTTATTTGTGGCGAGGCTCAGGCCATTAAGCCTGCTCTTCCGCCTGTGCGCTTTCAAAAAAAATTTATTACAATAGTTGATGATAAAAGGGTAATTCAATAAGAAATACAGTAAATAGCAAATTAATGTTTTTTGCTTTTATCCGCAGTGTGCCATACATTTTTCGGTAGTAATTCATATTGACACAAGTTCATGAAAAAGAATTGCTGGTGACATACGTTTTCTTTCTCTCGCGTCTTATGAAAACCTTCAATAGACAATGCCTTCTCCCGATCCAGTGGCGTAACGTTCGGGCCCGCTATGCGGGCTGGCGGTAAAAGAAGGTCTAATGTTAGGGAATATCTTTTAATATTTAAGGTACTAAACTGACTTGCGTTTGCTGTATACGGGCCCGGATAAAAGTTTTGAGAGGGGGGGCGCAATCATTTCGTTACGCTACTGTTCCGATCCCCAGTTATTGTGCATAAACCTTTCCTTGGGCATGTTCGTTACTTCTTTCCAAGATCTCGCCTGCAACTGCGAGCGTGATGATATGTTACTAATAAATATAACATGTTATAAATACGTGTGGTTGCGCTTTAAAAATGCGAGGAAACACAGGTACTCACCGAGATTTTTTTTTTACGCTATTGGTTGTTATTTGGCGATAGAAGCTGACCTTCCCGGCTGGTTCTGAAACGTACAATATATGTACAATCAAGTACAATATAAATCTTGTATACCCTATTTATATTGAATTTACGGGCTGAGATGGGTCAGTGCATCAACTATTGCCGCCTGGGCGTCACTGGCCGGGAAGACCTAGGGTTTGGCTCTGGACGTTGGTGGATTCTTTTCCACTAGCTGCTACTAAGAGAATTCTAGCTGTCGGCTGCTCTGATCGGTTCTTTTACGTGCTTTCTCCGATCAGTACCTGTCGAATGTGGAAAGTTTCCAAACGACTCCTCATCCGTGCCTCCGCATCTCCTCTGATACATTTATATTTACATGACCTACGCTACCACACATCGGGGCACTATTTGGGACACTTCGGGGCACTTCGATTCTGTCCCATCTGCGTGGTGCCCCGATGGAGAAGGGAAAACTTCGAAAGTGAACGTCTAATGGTATTGTAAAGGAAATAATCTCTAAAAAATTTTTAATAATTTTATTAACAATTTTCCAAAGTTAACTTTCGGGAAACACTTTTCCCATCCTCAGTGGATCTCTAGCAAAATGGGGAAATGAAACATTAATATAAGTTGAACACAAAACGGGGGGGGGGTGTACAGTGAAATTTAGTGGAAAAACAAATAATATTATATAAATTGGCTGAACGGGTTTGCGAGATTTCATTTCTAAAATCTCAGTTAGAAGAAAGGACAGATCAGCTCGAGATGTACTCACGCCGAAACTGCTTGCGGATATTCGGCGTTGAAGAAACTGAATCTGAAGACACCGACAAGCTGGTCATCGAAAATGTTGCAAAAAAGATAAGTGTTAATCTAAACCTACAAGATATTGATAGAAGTCATCGGCGAGGTCGTCAAATAACTGGCAAAAACAGACCTATCATTGTTAAATTTGTCAGTTACACGAAACGGAACGAAATGTTCCGCTCGAAACGGCTGCTCAGGCATACTGGGATAACGATTCGCGAGGACCTCACGAAATCGCGCCTGGTTTTGCTACAAGCTGCTATCGAGAAGTTTGGCCTCAGGAATGTGTGGACAGAAGATGGCAACATCGGTAACGGTAACGGTCGTGCCCGGGTGCAAACCAGGGCCCAGCTAGAAGCACTTAATCCTTAGCGTAGGATCGCCCCCACCCTTCCACCCCACTCTACACCTCCCCGACACAACAACTTTCGGATTTTTTCCGAGAACTCTCCTTCCCTTCTTCTTCTCCGAACATTGCCTCTACAAATCCTCTGTAAATGCTACCTACTTCCTTCCCTGCACATCCTGTAAACCTGTTACCTGTGGGTGGCCGGACCCTCTCCCCGACCGTCCAAGCGTCTGGCACTATAAATGAGCCTAATCCTCGCTCCCTCTCTCTGCACGTTGCACACTTAAATGCCCAGTCTCTGCCCTGCCATTTCGACGAAGTAACGGAAATAATATCTAAACACCGTTTTCATGCACTTCTCATATGCGAAACCTGGTTGAAGCATTCTCTCAATTCCACGCTAGTTGCAATATCAGCCTAATAAGAGCCGATCGGAAGGCCAGCGTCGCCGCATACGGTGGAGGCGTCGGTATATACATTCGCGAAGATCTTAGGCATAAACTTTTACTATCTTCAACAAATACGGATTGCCTGCTTAGCGAATATCTTTTTATCGAAGTTGGACTTTTAGGGAAAAAATGTCTCTTGGCTGTAATATATTTACCTCCTAAGACAGGCAGCATAGATATGCTGGACGAAACCATTGCATCTGCGATAAATTCCTATGAACACGTTATTGTAATGGGTGACTTTAATCATAACTTATTAAAACCTTCTCCCTCTGCAGAGCTTTTTACGCGGTTTTTCCACAGCATGTGCCTCGAAATTTTACCTCTAGCACCAACACACCACTCAAAGAACACAGAAACTTGGATCGATCATATTATAGTGTCTAATGTAAACAAAGTTCGAAAACACGTACAATTTCCAGTTCCTGGGATTTCAAAACACGACCTAATTTACCTTGTTTACAACCTGAAGTGCCCTAAATACTCACCTCACATAATCAAATACCGCGATTTTTCAAAATTTGATAAGCAAGCATTTATTATAGATGGATTGGCACTTCCATGGCGCCTTGTACAAGAAGAAGAATTACTGGATGAAAAAGTAAATATTTTCACTAACTTAATAACACAGCTCTACGACCGGCATGCGCCTTTAAAAATTTCGCGTGTAACTCGTCCTCCTGCACCATGGTTAACTGCTGAAATTCGAAATTTAATGAAAGATCGTGATGCAGCGTATGCAATTTTCCGGAAAACTAAATGCGAACTACTTAAAAAACAGTACAAAATGCTCAGAAATTTAGTTACGCAGAAATGACGCAACGCTAAAATAAAATATTACCACACCACCTTCGGCAGAAACAGCGACTCTAGAACGATCTGGAAAAATTTGAAAAATCTAGGAATAGGCAAAGGTCCTCCCCAAATTGAAGCGAATATACCCTTAGAATCACTAAATCACAGTGTCATAAACAGCGTTCCTTCATTTGACAGTAACTTGAAAAGGCAATCTCTTTTGTTTCTCCAAAACGCAGAAATAAAATTCAACGATAAATTTTTCTTTTCGTCCGTTCAACATCAGGACATAATCAAAATCGTTCAAAGTCTCAAATCAAATGCTTCAGGTTCCGATGGTATAAATGCCAAGCTGCTAAAAAATAGCTTAGATGTGACGTACCCAATTATCACCGAAATCGTAAATTTCTCACTAATGAGCGGCCAATATCCCTTATCCTGGAAGACTGCGCTCGTGCATCCTATTCCCAAGACATCAACCAAAAACCCTATTGAATACCGCCCAATTAGCATCCTCCCAACTATCTCTAAAGTACTCGAAAAAGTCGTCCGGAAGCAAACTGAACAGTATCTTCGAACAAAATCACTTTTAAACGATCAGCAATCAGGTTTCCGTTCCGGCAGAAATGCTGGAACCGCACTACTAAACGTCATTGAAGACGCGAGAACAGCAATAGATTACAGTAATATAACTATTTTGGTTCTTCTGGATTTCAGCAAAGCATTCGATTCAGTAGATCACGACATCCTGCTCGCCAAACTAAAGATCATGGGATTTGCAAAGCCCACGTGTAAATGGTTTCTTAATTATTTAACTTCCAGAACCCAAAGAGTGGTGTCCGGTAGCCGTAGCTCAAGGGACTTGAAGCTTAATCGCGGAATTGCTCAAGGCACTGTGTTAGGGCCACTGGCCTTCTTAATATATGTAAATAACGTGGGAAATGCACTTAAATATTGCAGTCATCAAATGTATGCGGATGATCTCCAGATATATCCAAGTGGTCACCCGTCTCACCTCGTTTCACTCGTACAAAAAATTAATGAAGATTTGATAGCGATAAACAAATGGGCTGCGTCTTTAGGCTTACAATTAAACCCAAACAAATCACAGTGCATGGTTATCAGCTCGAAATGCACTATGAAGCTCTATGCAGCTCTTCTTCTCCTTTGCCTAATATTTATATAAATGACACCATTTTATCTTGGTGTTCTTAAGTCAAGAACCTAGGTGTAGTTATCGACAACACTCTCAGCTGGAACTCGCACGTAGATTCAACCTGCCGTAAAGTTTTTGCTTCAATGCACTCACTGAAACGCCTGCGAGCACTTTTACCAGGTAGCACACGTGAGACACTCATCAAATCACTTATCATGCCACATTTCGACTATTACGACTTTCTTCTGACCAACATGACATTCAAATTACAATGTAAACTTCAAGTAGCCCAGAACGCATGCGTACGTTTTATTTTTGATCTAAGAAAATACGACCATGTATCCGAATTTTTTGACAGAATTCGTATGCTTACTCTAGACAAAACACGGTTACTCCACTCTTTACTTCTTCTTTATAAAGTTTTAACCGGTTCTCATGCAACACGCCTCATAAGTAACTTCAATCGTCTGAAACTAAATCGAGCTCGTGAATCAGCCCTGCTTTGTGTACCACGTCACAACACGACTTCATTCAGTAAATCATTCACCATTACAGCTATCCGAGCCTGGAATAAATTACCAGCGAGACTAAAACATTTAAATACTTTCGGCAAATTCAAAGCTGAATTAACCACATGGGTAAGGAATAACGACATATAGAACGGCGTTAACGTCTTCTTCAATCTCCAGACTTCTCCCACTTCCAAGCGCCCGGTCACCTCCCCCGTTAAACACCCTCTATTTCCCCCTCTTTATTCTCAATATTCTACCCCATACCTCATTGCTCTATCCTCATCTTCCATTCCCTCTCACACCTAAATTATGAGCATTATTATTTTTCTGTGTACCCTAATGAAATTGTTAATAAAATATACAAAAGTATTAGTGACGTTCCAGATAAAATATACTTGTAGCTATCTTTGTACCATCATCAGGATATTCACTACAATATATTGGCATAAACAAAATTGATGTTAAGATACCCGCACTCTTTGTATTGTTCCTTAATACTGCCAGTATTGTGTTTCAAATTACTGTTATTAGCTTATAGTGTATTGTACTTCTCTGGTGTAAAAATTATTGTATATTTATGTAAAGTGCTACTGTAAACTAAACGTAGCTTTCTGTAAAGTTCCTCAAATAACTTCACTTTTTTCGCCTAATTCTTCTTCGTCCTTTCCTTCGCTTTTTTTCTCTTCCCTCTCCCTCACAAACTTTATCATTTATACTTTCTGACCCCTTCCCCTGTACGTCTTTCTTTTCTCTTTCACGAAACTTCCCTTTCACTACTCAGTATAACTACTCAGTTCTATTAATGTTCGGCCCTAAGCCGCCATCCTGATTGAGGTTTTTCTGGGTTTACTCAATCGCTTAAGGCGTATGCCGGGATGGTCCCGAGATTTGTTCTCCCAGACGTAAATGTACAGCTTGTCCTCCCCTCTTAAAATGTTACTACTCTAAATGTATGTAAATTCAGTGGTTAGGCGGAAGAGCAGGCCCTATGGCCTGAGCCTCGCCATTAATAAAGACATTATTATTATTATTATTATTATTATTATTATTATTAAATACAAATACAAATACTTTTGTATTACCACAAGATTACCATGTATTACCACAAGATATCTGCTACCACCACGGAATTTATTGAACGTCTTAAGTTGACACCGTATCTCACGTTTCTGCTTGGTAGGATCATCGCGTCCTCCCATATTGTAGTTTCGGTAACAATTAATACTCATTCAGTGGAATATTTTTAATCTTATCTGTTGCTAATTGCTTAATTAGCTACCATTACATTTCTGATTGCTTAGCTTAAACCGTTCGTTCAATGCCTCTTTATCCTTACAATTTGATTTCTGAATTGCTAAATCTCTTAGCATGTTGATAAGTGCTAACAATTCTTCCGCCGTATGCCCTATAGCTTAACGGTGCAAAACTCCTCTAGGGTCCTGCTATTCTTTATAACTGCTATTCTCTTTAAGGTAACAAGTAAAAATTTCCATTTGATAAAACAATTTTCGACCTCATGAAAGTAATTCAGTGTGCATCCCCTTACATTTTGTAGGATGGCTTTGATGCGTTCTACTTTAAAATTTTGAAGTTCATTTAAAATGGAATCAGAGGAAGCGTATCTTGCCGACAGAACCTCACTTTTTTTTACTGTAAATCCTCTCGAGAAAGTATATATCTCGGATTCCCGGAGTCTTATTTCGTAACATGATATCTTCCATTTTACAAATTTCGTTGTGCTAATAAAAAAATTCCAAATGCCCGCGGAGCCTATAGTAAATACCAGCATGATTGAAATGGCGATTTTTTAGCATAGTTTCTCATTTTCGTTGAACTCTCTGAATTTTCGAAAACTAATGCGAAAAAGTACGAGTATGTGCTGTAGCGCTCCTAGTTTTTGTAATAACCGTCATTCTTGCGCGGGAATTATACACTAATTTCCTATTATTTCTATTCAGTTTAATCAACTTTAGCATTTTTATATTTCTTCAGAGACAGATTTTTATTTGTTTGGCTACTCAGATGGTCCGCACCTTGCATTGCTCGTATTTCTAATTAACTTCTTCCAAGAATCTATCCCCGAAATAACTCATTCCTTTTTTTCTGTTCTGAATTGAATCTTCCATGAATCTTCTGATTCTCTCCGACCTCACTTTATCTGTTTTTTCTTGGATGATCAGTCGATGATGGATTGTGTTATCTTTCATCCCATAATTTTCTTCATGCCGATGATGTAGAGTTTCGGAAACAATAGAACTGTAGAACCTCGTGACTGAGGTTTTTCGGCATTGTTTTTCAACGAGAAACATGGTTCTATCTGTTTTATACGAATTGATGATTGCTTTTCTACTTATTCTGAAAAAATCAAGAATACGATAGTTTCTAACGATTGTATTAGAGGTTATAATTTTTCGAGTTTTTGTGTGGTGTTTTGCGGTTTGGAATGAAAGAGCAAGGTTTTGAAGGTCGTTATTCTCGCTTCATTGGTTCGGAATTCCCTGCATTGTACCCATTGTTTTCCGAATCACCAAATTTAAAATTCCTTTGCGAGACAGCCTTTGACTAATTTTCGTCATTTTCTTCCAAATTGTATTGCATAATATTATCAGTCACCATTTTTCGAGTTCGAATTGTATACTGTTTCATTTTTGTACCTCGTAGCATACTAAATCGAAGTCTTTGAATTCTATCACAATTACAAACTTCAATATCCTTCAAAGAGACGTTTTTTCGGCATAGACGACTGTTTATCACTACGAATAGATGGTTGTTTTGTTTGTTTGTTTTTGACAAAATATTTTGATGCTTTACTTTTCATCACTCTCGTCAGTTTCTCTGAACTTTTGACGAAAGGAATTGAAAAAAATCATCAAAATGATCATTCACTACTTCCAGCGGTTACCTCTCTCTAGTTTATTTTTCCCATCTTTGTGTTTTGGACGATGCTTCGGATTTTAAACAATTAGAACATCACACGACGGGAAGTTTCATTCTAATATGATAAAGATGGAGCTCGAGATCTTTCTAGAAGTTTCCTAAAATATTTGGTAACTCTCGAATCCTTATCGTTGATTAAGTTAATTCGACAAATGGAAGTTAAAAACCAGCTTTTTTTTACTTTCTGTTTAACGTAGTGTTATGTACCTAGTTGCTCTGTTTGATACCCAAAGCTTTTAACGAATGCAATTCCAATGCAACTGCTTCATATAGTATTATGATTAATCGCGGCTTTAGTGGTATAGGCTAAATGAATTACAGGCGATTTCGAAAGTTACTGCAAACCACTACAGAAATAACTCTCAAATCATTAACAATAAATCATAAATTTGTCTCATCATGGGACTATGGCGCTACAAAGAAATATTAAGCTGAATAATGTGGATGCAATTGTTCGCTCATACAGTATTTCCTTTCGTGATGTAAGTCCGGATTTTCTTATCGTTCTGATAAGGATTTACAGAGAAAGCGGAAACCACAGTAGTGACTTTGATTGCCCTTGTCTAGTGCGTATAGTTATACTCCATCGAAATTAAACTTCCACTAAGTTCATTTTTCTTCGCGTTGGAATTAGGATTCTCGTTTGAAAACCGTCGTTGTGAAGCAATAGTTTTAATGAATATATTGTGCTGAAAAGCATAAAAGTCACGTGCTATTACAAATTATTTAAATATGATTTGATGAAACGTGCATTTTTTTTATTTCCACGCCATAGTCTCATTATTCACATAATTATATTTCAGGGGATTTGATTGCTCTATTACTTAAGTTGTTGACCCCCTCTTCTTGTCCCTCCCTCAAAAAGTTTTTTGAATTGATCTTTCATATCAGAGTTTCTTCCTGACAGAATTATTAGTATATACGTTTCCTCATTAATTTAACCCTTTTTCAATCCAAATTAATACGAATGCGATGTGTGACTTCATTTGCTTGACCTGTGAGGTTCGCATTTGGGTCGTCGTGACGCCCCGAATATGCACGTCGTCGCGTCGCGTCATGACCCCTGGCCATTTCCTTCGCGCCCTCCTTTAGAAAGAGCTTTGGTTCCGTTCAGTGTGGATGGTGCCACGCTAAAATATCTTAATAACATAATTTTAAATATTGTTATTGTTTGTAAATATCTTTGTTAATTCATATTCCCTTTGATGAAATGTTAGGACCTCAGAAGTTCCACTTTATTGGACCACTGTGTGTGTTGATTAATTTATTATTTCGTACGTGGGCGCGTCAAATGCTGTGGTCATTAGTCTCTTCAGTGTAGTGCTATTTTTTATAACGGCAAGTGGCTGTGATTCCTCCTCCCCCCTCTGAGATGCGTCGCCGTTGTAGATGTCGGCGTGGGGCGTGTTTTCCCTAACCAGATATCTCCCACCAGAGGGCATCGCCTCAGCCGTGGCAAGCTCTATGCTCCAGACTCCTCTACTAATGTGTGGTTGTGTAGTACATGTAAGTGGAAGTGGTCGTGCAAGTAAAGGGTGAGGATAGGACGAGGAAATCAAAGGAAAGATTGCGCGCGGTCCGTTTATTATGGTATTTCTCTAGTATTGCGTGGTGTTGATCGAAGAAACCACGGCAAACTACCGATGAAGCAACCGGCCACTAGAATTCTCCTCCAGATTGCGACTGAATTCGACCCTGTAAATCCGGCTGCCATCGGGTCTCGAACGTTAAGGACCTCCCAGTCAGTAGCACTGCAGTAACATCAGTTGATGACCCGGTCCACCACGTGGGCTAAAGCAAAGCGAGCAGAGTAGATTTCAGCACGAACGTCACGATCTCGGTGCTGGACGCAGTTCCAAGCAACGTGTGCGCTTCCCACCAACAGCAAAACCCTCTGTCTGCTCTTCAGACAGTTTTTGTGTAATGGGTTTTTGTACCGATTTCATTCGCTGCGCGCCGCACGAAGCAACGAAGCCCCGTTTCCTTTTTCATTCGCGAAGAAATCTGGATGACGGGACGTAGCCACCAGCTCCCGTCCAGAGCCCGCGTCCACCACCGCCATCGTCACTGTCGCTCTTTCCACCCCTACACTTTCGTTATTGCCACTATCACCATCGCTGCCGCCGCCGACATTACATCGTATCGCCCGGTCATGACGCCGTCACAGCCACTGCCGCTACTGTCCTCATCCCCGCCGTCATCAGTTGCTTTTAAATTCTTTTTATGGAAAACGACACCTCTGACCGTCCTAAGATATTTCAGAGGAATATAATTTATCTCAAATACTTATGGGTTCAATTACACTTTGCTCATACTGAGAATCAGCATATTCTTTGTAGTTCTAATGAAGTATATTAGTTCGTATTACAGTTTCAGGACTTTGAAGTAAAGATTATCGCGAATCCAGAGATTATAGACGAATGCAACATATATTAAGCCAATTGTGACAAAATGTACGCAATTAAATAAGGACATTTGTATAAGTTAGGCTTATTAAAATTATTATTTTAGTTATAATTTTATTATAATTGTTATTTTTTATTATTATTAGTATTGTGATAATCACTATTGAATGCATTGGTTTATTAAATATACAATTATATTTAAAATAGTAGTTGGAGTGACGTGACGTATTGTGAAGTGTAGTGCAATAGAGAAGTAGAGAGAGACGTGAAGTGTAAGTGTAGTGACGTGAAGTGAAATGCAGTGTATTTATTAGTTAAACATTCCGTGCAGGACAGTCATAAAGTGTACAGGTAATTCTGTTATTGTTATTATTGTTATTATTGCCTTAAAATGCTTTAAAATTACAGTGCATTACTATTCTTAGTTGTAATAGGTAAATTGTAGTGTTCTGCCACCAGGTTGTATAACTACCTGCAGAAATAATAAATCTATCTATCTATCTAATTACGCATCGAAATTAGATTCCTTTTGAAAAGAAAAATAATTTGAAAGGGGAAAACCATTGCCTGCATGTTTTATCACCGGCTAAATTACCAGCTTACTAAAAGGCAGTCGTCAGTGTTTTTAGTCATACGCCGGTTAGTGATTTATAATTGCGATGGGTATTGTGGGCATTTCAGCTTCACTGAACACAGTACAGACTTTCCTTACGACCAACACTACTACCATCCTCGCCGACGACCCCGCCCCGTCCCGCCCCGCCCCGCCCCGCCCCGCTCCGCCTCGCCCCGCCCCGCCCCGCCCTGTTCCTTCGCAGTCTTCGTTTCCAGCCGCCCACCTTTTAACCGCCCTCCTCTTCCTTCGCCACCGCCACCAAAACCCATCACCATCTACCGTCAACACCACCACCAACCACCGCTGGCGTTGGGGACGGCTGTCGGGCGGCGTGCAGGCCGTCGGGGAGCGCCGACGTGGCCGGGACTGGGGCTGTCGTGGCGTTTCGGGCGCGGGCGGCAGGCAGCTGCCGCGAGGCGGTCCGCCCTGCTCCCGACCCCGCCCCCGCCCCCGCCCGCGCTCCCGGTCAAGGTCGACGGCGCGGCGGGTGCGGCGCACGCGACCCGCACGGCCGCGCCTACCGCCCCCTGCTACCACCGCCGGGGGCCGGACGTTTGCTGTTCTTTCTCGCGTATTGCTAGCGTTTCGTCTCTTTCACCTATTGTGTCTTGCTGTCCTTCTGGCTTCCCGTTCTCATCGCCTGTATTGTTTCGTATGGTTTTGTATTTTATTCGCATTCATGTTTCGTATTATCTCATAGTGATAGGTAAACCTTTCGCTCTTCACGATAGAGATGCATGCGTCGTAAATTACTTTTATGTTTGTTGTTTGTTTTGCGTGTTTGTTTCCTTTTTTTAACTTTTGGTGATAAGTGGAGACCGGATTTGTAGGCAAATACCTATTTTTCTCATTTGATATACACACTCGAAATTAATGATAAACACAGTCTAAGTGTTTACATTCTTATGGGAACCACTTTTACAGAGCTTAAAATGCCTATTTTTTTAATTACCTCTTTTTTATTATTAAATTTGATATTTATAAGCGTGTTTCCTAGTTGAGTCATCTTCTGTTCATAGAATATCATTAGTGTTTATTATCGCTACTGGTTGTCTCAAATTTCAATCGAACGTCATAGAAATGCTGACGAATTATGCATTTATGTTAATCTCTATCTATGGAGCCACAAAATTCGTTGTATCAAATGACTCAATTTACATCTTAGACGATTATCGAAGGTTCTTTCTGTATCAAAAATTCGAACGCGTTCACTTAACTTCGTCTCGTCTCTTTACCATCACTTCAGGAACTGGCTGGTGCCCGATGACACCCGCCAAGGCTTCCTGAACGATTATGTCTACTCAACGCAGGGACCGACGTCCCTAGTACCTGCTATCGACGGGTGACGAGTTTCTCCGGGAGGGGAGGGGCGCTTTCGCGCCCACCCGCGCGGAGATCTGACTCAGAGACCCGTTGGCAGTTGGTCATTCAAGTCTCACGCCCTAGCGACGGACCCCCTCGCGGCTGCCACAGCCCGAACTCCAAAGCCAGCCAGCCAGCCAGCCGGCCCTTGCCGACGAAGTGCTGGCCAGCGACCGCTCCTTGCGGAGCCCAGTATTTGCAGCGGCGTCCAAATACGTGAGAATTGGCGAGTCATTAAGTAGGAATAATTCAAAATTGAACGCGACCTTAAAAAATAATAGAACATCTTAGGGAAACGGACAGAGTGCCGTTGTTCAATAATAATAATAATAATAATAATAATAATAATATAAATAAAAGATGGAAGATTTTCTTGAAATCCCTTGACTAATATTATAGAGGACAAGTAAATTATGACACCATGATGTTTAGACCGTTGGCGTAACCTGCTGTTAACGCTTGCATTCGCTCACAACCAGAAAATGTTAGCATGTTTTTTTTTAATGGACTTGATTTACTACATGAGTTTAGGCGTTAAGCACCCACAAATTTTGTAAAGGAATATAAAATTTAATATCATGAAGTCATAATTGGCTTATCCTTCTAATAATAGTACCCTTGACAGTATTATAATTTAATGCGATTTCAAGGTATGGGGTAGATCTCCGGAGCACTGGAAGTTGTCGTTCCGAATAGGACCTACTATGTCGTAATAGGCCACGCCATCAGCCATGGACCAGGGCTCGGGGACTCGAGTCTGCTGATGTCATGCAATTGCTGGCCTGTGAGACTGACGCAATTGTACCAAGATTCTCCAAGCGGTAATTTATCGTATTCACAGACGGAGGATTTTTATACAGCTGTGCATTCCGTTCCATATGACAGCTAAAAAAGTGTATCCCACCGCCCCCCCACACACACACGGGCACACACACACACACACACACACACACACACACACACACACACACACACACACACACACTTTCTTAACTTTTGTTCTCCATTAAGTGTTTCTTTAATTAATATTTAATTTAATGTAAGCCTTTAAATTTTCACCTACCTCTTAAGCATTTTCATTGAAGTAACTATTGTTCAGGCTGATAAATTAAATCCTGTTATCTTTCTTGTCGTTGACGTTGATAGTTTTTCCGTTCATTCAGAATTGTTTCTTTTTTAATTATTTTTACTTTTACGATCCTTGCTTGTAAAAATATTTTTGTACCGATAAGCATGCGAATTTTCCATCAATTTACTAATTGTTGTGACAAATGAGAAGATTATCACTGAAATGTTTGTATTACCTCACGTTTTAATTAATAATACTCCTATTTCATCTTACCCGTTCATACTAGGTTTGGAATTTTCGGTTTCTCGTGAACATTATCTTAACAATTTCTTACACATTAGGAGGCAGCGATACGCCAATAAAAATGTTGTTATACGGTATTTATTGTTCAGGTTTCCTGGTTTACTCCCACCGTGAAATGTTTTCACAAGCCCACGCGGTGATCGCCTAGTCGATTGTGCATTGGTCGTGGAGGTCGTTATGCAAAGAGTTGCGCTACTCGTTTGAGAAAATTTACTGGTCAATATTTACCTCTATACACTCATTCAGATGCTACGCGCACACTCGTCAGCGTTGAACTTCTGAACGGATTGAGTTTTACATTTGTTGCTTGGTAATGATTTTCATCGTCGAAGTAAGAAATCAATTTGATATTACTCAAAATCTCTGTACACATATCATATAAACACATCGGGTTTATTTCCTGAAACACATTTTGTATTATATCCGATTTTTACATGAAATATGATTGAGCTAGTATTAATAGATAAATAAGTAAATATTGATAAATACAACACGTTCAACAAATAGTCAGGAATAATTTCACCATTTCATAGTATTTCTAGAAGTTAGGTTTTGATTAGATTGATGTGAAATTTTCTTGAACCTCTATTATTTGAGGATCAAATGGTGAAACTACATTAATAGGAAGTTCTTTATATTTATTGTTGCATTTTCCTATATAATCCTGAACATAACTAATCATATGAGTTAACCCTAATACGTTTTTACGTAATATAAAAATATTCTTTCACAGTTCACAAACGTGAACCAAACAAATGCTCAGGAAACTAAATTACTCCGCTGTCTGCTTACCTAGTGGGACTATAGATTTTATTTTGTTCTGTTTCTTGGGGTAGAACTATCAAGATGTTCGACACGCAGAAGTCTTTTCTTGATACAGTGAACATATTACGCAGAAAGGAGAGTGGCTTAATCCCTTCCGAAACAAATACATACAAAAAAAAAACGGCATACATGTTAGAAATCTGTGCTATGGTGCCGCAGGTTCGCCCTCACAATTAGACTGGCAATGTATGCCTCGCTGACCCGAAGATGGAATGCTTGTAGTCCTAAGAGCAGATAATACAAGCAGTGGCCAACATCATTGGTTTAAACATTTCATTGCAGCCGGTGCAACGTCAATCTTGCCAGGAGAAGCTACATGCTTGCGTCCTTGCGTTAATGGAGTTGACCCACACGGAGGAGAATCTTCGGAGTGCAAATCTTCGTTGACACGGTACTTGATCTCGAAAGAGCACGTAGCTCGTAAGTGTATACCTAAGGTACCTTCGTAATCATTGAAAATATGCATTTATTTTCTTTGATTAGCTATTCTATGAGTGCGACACGATTGCAAGGTTTCAATGTAATAATTGTTTTTTCTTATATAAAAATAATTTCAACAATATCAGACAAGAGGTAGAAGTTTGATATGTTTATTTCATTTGTGGTCAAGTTCCTTTAGTTTTGTATATTATTTTTATTTAATTAAAAAATGTAAAAGCGGATGAAATATTTTAGCAATGCATATTATGTTATGTGTGTGTGTAGTATGTGCATTTTATTAATTATTCATCCCTTAATGGAAATGCCAGTTCACAATGTAATGACCGCGAGTTCTCACGCAGTTGCTAATTGTACAGTCCTCAAATTTCCATTCACGTGTATGCTCTTTTGCTTTTCCTCCTGCGAACTTTTATTGGCGTTTTAGCAAAACATGACTTTAGGAGGCTGTACAGAGAAGGGGGAAGAATACCTGGAACGGGGAGGGGGGCGTTAGCGGACTGAAAGGCCCTTCTCTATACAAAGTAAATTTTTTACACCGCACCGGGCCGTGAGGTGCCCGGGGGGCGGGGAGAGGGATTGCGCTGGTTAAGAAGGGAGGCGGAGGATGACAAGGTTACAAGAATTTCATTGCACATACGTTTATTTGATTTTAGATTTCTAGTCTACGTGAATGGGATGATATGAATGAAATGTTAATGTACAGTAATGAAAGCAACTGAATTGTACAAAATGGATGTTCGTCTTTAATTGTCACCGTGAAGGTGACGTCGTGACCTTTGTCGCACTACACGTTCATGGGCACACGGTGTTGCCGAATACCTGCTGCTGGGTGGCTGCGGCATGCGTGGACCCGCGGTGCTCCTCTCCCGGGCGAAGCTGGAACGCAGGCGTCCCAAACAGTCCGCTGGTGGCGGGGAGAGTATGTCCAGCAGTTTGGCCACGGATCTGGCCCTAGGTGGGCCCTGGCAGCAGGAGAGCGCGTGCGGCACACACGGTCTCGGTGTGTGAGTGGGGTCTGCTCGTACCGCACTGTAGTATCCGCCGAAGACAGATTCACTACATGCGGCTACATGCGGCAGCAACCCGTTTAGTGGCTGCTCGTCGAAGACAAGGTAGCGCACTTTTCCCTAATGTATGTGCCGAAGGCAGTGTTTTCGCGTGCGCGAAGCGCATTGAGTTATACTCTCTTCATGAGCACGGAGACTGCTCAACACACAGGAGCTGGGCCTGCGGTATGGCTTTTGTGCCGTTCGCAGTGGTGGTTCTCGCCCGACTCTCCACGCACCAGTGCCAGCGGCGTTGCAAGCCAGAAGGCTGCGGCCCTTCGGGAAAGCGGGAGGGGGCGCCGTTCGGGGGAGGGTCCGGCGGCGCGGGAGCGGCGTGGGTGCGGCGGGCGCACCCTGCGGGAGCGGTTGCCTCCGGAGGGAGGGAGGACCACCCACCTTGCGCGAGGGCTTTGTGTCGTGGACGGAACAGAGGCAATGACTGCAGTCCGAGTCCGCTACCGATGGCTCATTCAGAAAGTAAACGCCGCTTTTTGTCCGTCTCCCTTCCCAATCGCAGAGGCCGGCATTCCAACGTGGGCGCAAAGGCGTGCTCTGCTGCTTCGCGAGTCGCCCACGCGAGCACGAGGTTCTCAGCGGCTGCAGGAGCTTGCGTGGTCGCGCGTCTGGAGCTATGCATTTCTCAGCGCGGTGCCTGCTCTCGCGTCGTGGCATTCCGGGCGGGGCGTAACCCTGCGGCAGCGGTGGCGTCCTGGCTGCGACCCCGCGGCCGGTGTAGTATCTCCCGGCGTCAGGTGCGTCAGCGCGAAAAACGCTGCGTGCGCGACGCTGGGCGTCTACTAGTCCTGGAACGCGACCCCCCCCCCCCTCAACCCCTCGCAGCCGCCGCACAGTGGTGCCGCGCGAAAAGATAACGCGGACAATTAAAAAAAGTTTGGCGCGATTTTGAAAACTTTCGCAGAGTGAAGACTTTCTTGAAAACATGGAAAATTTCAGAAAATCGGGGAATTTCATTGCTCTGCGAAAGTCAGGGAATTTGTAGAAGAATCGTTAGAGGATCAGGGAAAATTTTGAAGCTGTTATATAACTAGATATTATTGCTTTAAAAAAAGTCATGCAAAATAGTGACTAATTTATGTGTTGAGATTTTTTAGATTTGTACTTTGTCACGGTGAAATCAAAGAGATGACAAATTAGAATCAGGCCTATTATTAATTTTAATATTCTAAAACAGAAAGTAGGAAAAACAAAGAAACTTAATTCTGACTGTAGGATGAAATGTTTTTTCTATTGTATTTTGCAATATAATTTTACTTATTGTACTGTTTCCTCTGGAAAATTTTTCACAGATTATGTCGTAAATGCCACTATGGCATTATAATATTTGTGAATAAATAATATTTCACATAATAATAATAAAAAACTGTCATACTTTTGGGTTTAAGGAATTGTATGGGCGATTGATACATTTCATATGATGAATAAACAAACCAGCGTTGTCTAGGTATCTTCTTTACTTGCAGATGTATTTTTCGTTCGCCAAGCGATCATCAGAGCTCGCTATCAGCCACTAGGCATTAAAACAATGCAAACATTTTTTTAAATCTCTGCCTTCGCTGGGGACGTTAAAATGTTGATGAAGTAGCGAATTTTGCCACCATCTCCCCAAATTAAGTAATTTAGAATTATCGATTGGGATTTGTTCGCTGAGACCTGACCAACACGATGTTGCGTCATGGGTGAATAGATTTAACAGCACACTATGTCGCGTACAATTTGGAATAAATTCCATTTTTCCTGATCACATGACTTGTACGGTTGGACGGTACATGTCACGTGGTTACACTCGGTAATTTTGGTGGAGTAACGTTAAGGCACCGACTCAACTCTAACATAAACGCTGGATTTGGTTTCGACGAAAAGGCTCAAAAGTGGATTTATAGCGTATACGATATTCTGCTTAAACAGAGAAAACCCATATCGTGTAATTTTGATCGAGCGGGTTTGGCTGTGCAGCAGTGTGCGCGGCGGCCGCCGTGGGACGGGAACGCGCCCTCGTCAGCGCCCTGTGCGGCGCGGCGCGGAGGAGGCCTCGGGCCATCTCGCCGTGTCCGGTGGATCAACAAACACCCTCCATCCCACCCCTCCCCGGTTGCACGGGTGTTCGCTGCGGAAATTAACGGCGGCCGGAACCAAGGCACGCGCTGTGTGGATGCGCGAGCGCCGTGGGCCAAGAACGCCGCGCGTGCGCCGCCGCTCGCCCTCGCGGCCACCACGTGCGCATGAGCGGACGCTGTTGTTGAAACGACGACTCCGTTTCGTAGCTGTCGCTTGGACGTGACCCGGAGCTTTGTGTTGTTTTCTTAATAAATCGTTTTCGTAGGCGGCAACGAGAAGGGTATTTCGGAGTGCATGAAACAAGTCATTTGTTATTTTTCGTTGGTCGTGATATGTAATTTGTGTCTACGGAACTGTTACTTGTGGCTTGAGTCTCGTTTTATTATCCTAAAAGTCTAGCAATACACCATGTATTATTAAACGGAAATACTTTTCGCGATGGAAACAGGTTACCGTTTTAGAATGTAATAATGGAAACGTCTAAGTAAGTGATGTGATTTTCGACTATAAAAATTATTCAAACTGAAATAATGTTTTTAATATATATATAATGTTTTTAATAATGTTTAAATGTGATATTCCTATTCTTATTAATATTGTAGCGTTTTGGTCCCAATGCTGCATGTTTGAGTTTTCGGTGCCATAATACCTTTACTTACACGTTTTTGGGACAGGCGTAGTAGGAATTGGAGCAACATTACCTCCAAATATTTCAAAGTTGCTTTATGATGTCAAGAAGTCGTAAAAGGTGTGCCTTATTAGTTGGTGTCTGATTGCTATTCCCTTGCAAAAATATTTTATTAATACGAAACGCAACACTATTATGTGCATGTAAGCATTTCCTGACTTGTATGAGTATGTGCTGGCAATCAACGAATCGGGCGTGTTCTGTGCGGAACATTACCCAAGACCAATACTCAGGGTAACTTGTAATTCCATTTCTTGATAGTTTCGCAATTTGACATCAGCATCATCATCATCATCATCAGCTATTAACGTCGATATTTCCAATAGGAATGCACCAACACAGCCGCCTGGGACCCAAGTGTGGCGGGGAGGTGGCGCTCACGCCGTGACCTTGGACCCATTTGCAGTGCTTTCGCCTGTCCGAGAGTAGACCTCCATCTCCGTAGAATCGTCCTACCGTATTTCTAACCAGGGCAAGGGAAGGGACGGGAAGGAAAGGTAATTTATTTAAGGGATACATGGCGTTTTGGGAAAGCCCCGACTCCGCCACTACCCACAATCTACCATCCATTCCCGAAGGGAGGTTCGAACTCGCAACCCTTCGAGTTGAGATGGACAGCTGATCTCGGCCACCCAGGCTGTTTGGTATAGTGGTTAAGATGAGTGCTTGCGAAACTACCTGAGAATGACCATATTGCCAATTTCGCGATTTTATGAACAAACTCTTCTCGCTAATACGAAAAGGATCGCTAAAATATTGGCAGTAAATTATGTAAACGTATTCTTGTTCTTTTGTGATAAAATTCTATACTTCTTTATGGGACTTCGCGCATAAGGGGCATTACTGCCTCTTTTCCTTTTGTTATTGTAACAGCTCAATGAATTTGACCTGCAGATTTTCATGCTAATGCTACTGTTAGGAGTCACTAATTTAGAACAATGAAGAAACATAATTGAAATTTGCAAGAGTCTTACACATTTCTGCCGGTTCCAGTGCACCAACACTTCCTGAAAGAAAACTAACTTTGAATGTTCTGATGTTCCAACTTTAAAATCATGTAAACAAATAAGGCGGTTATTGAACAGCAGAATTCTTATTCTTGTTCGTCCTGAAAGTGTGCCATAAGAGCTTGTTAGCATTTTTCAACGCATCTTAACAAATCGATATTAATACTAAAACAGAGAACTCTATTTTTTCTGTGTGCAGATAAATTGATATTTAACTGCAGTAGATGCTTCATCCATACTCATGATATGAAGCGTCTTCTTTTTCTGAAAATAGAGAGTTTTAGTGCCTAGTAGAAATAAGATATAAAACTTGCCCATGGATTTCAATAAGCCTACTTGACTTGTGCATTCCATTTTTAGATATTCTTTGTATTGAAGTAATTTAAATGTCACATTATCTGTTAATGGGCGTGCGTGTACATTTTTTAAAGAAACTTGATAAAAAAACGTGTTATTTTAAATGAAGGAAATTCCTCTTAGTTCTTTGATTCCTTTTCCTTATTCCTGACACTGATATAAAGATAGCATCAAATAAACAAGTTGATGACAAATGGATGCAAGTCTAGAAATTCGTTTCGAAAGACCTGGAGTCAAAGTTATAGCGTTTGAGTCCTTTATCATAGAGAATTAAAATAAACATTCTCTTGTAGTATATAAAATAGACAAATTATGGTAGGTCGCTTCCATCTTGACACCAATTATGTGAGAAATTTGCAGCATAATTGACGCTAATTGCAGTTGTATATCACGAAGAAAACGTATTACATAAACCTGCTTCCTTGCTATTTTCCTTCCCTGAATGTCGGAGATGTTCATTTTTTCTAGAAAATAGTGATGTTCTTCAGAATTAATTGCTTTTTGTGTGGTTGATTTATATATTTTTGAATTCAGCGTGCAGTAAATACCGTTTGCAATTTGGCACTATCCTACGAATTCATATTCATGCAGATTCTTTCTAATCTATCTGTATAAATGAAATTGGAGTGTCTGTGATTTAATAACTTCCATTTTGTAATAGCAAATACTTATTTAGATTATATAAAAATAAATCAATTGTTTTTGTGTTTTTTTTTCTGCAGCAGGTAATCTCTGGAACGGCTCAGTCGATTTCCATGCGATTTTCATTGAAAGGTAGAATGTTTTGACGATCACCCCCCACCCCGGCTACTTTTTTAACAATATTATTTTCTCTTACACGAAGGGGAACGTTTGTTTTTTATACAAATCTACTGTTTTATCCAGATCTTTATCATTTTTACAATATGTGGCTTTCCAAACAAGAGAAAAGTTATTGTCTGCATGATATTTCGTATAACTATCTTCGTTGTTCGCTCTTTCAGTTTTTGGCGAACATCCCCAAAACGATGAAATTCACCAAAGTGAACTACGCATTTTTAAAGCCCCAAATTTCCTTCAAAATGCATTTTGATTCATTCAGATAATGCAATTACGCCTTGAGTAATTAAATGTGGAAATTGTTATTGGAAGTTTGCCTGGACTATGTAACAGTGCATCTGTTTCCAGCTACCCTTAATAAGGATTGTGTGAGCGACGAGAATCCTCACAAACACGACAGGTCGGGGCGGTGTGGAACCAGGTTACGCAAAGCGGGGTGGCGCTGAGGAGGGTGCATTCTGGAGAGACGGGGAAGGAACGAGGTACAATGGATCAGGTTAAGGCGTACACTAGACATACGTGTTGGCGGCAACGGGGAATACTTCAACTGGTTCATATAATGTAATTACATCTTTTGTATGATTAGAGTATATGGGATCCCCCTCGTAAATGAAAGATATGATAGAACTGCCTATTAACACTCTCCTACATTACGCCTATTCTTATACTGCGCGTTCCGATTCAATTTTCATACTCAGATTAATCTTTACAGCGCAGCATACGTTATGCGACAGCAAAAGCTTCAAGGAGCAGTGCGTCGCCATTGTATTTCTAATTCTTGAGCTTTGTGGGCGTTACTTTTTGGGAATCCATTTTGTGTGGTTTTGTCGAGCAGTATTTTTGCTGTTGTTGGTCACTAGTAAAATACGTTTTCCTGTTGAATAATTTGCACAAGCCAGCATTCATCAAGAAAATGACATGGCATGTTAGTGGTGTATTTGTTTACGTACGAGGGAAATGTTGATCTCTGAATAATCTGGACTTGATGGAAGGCGTATTTAGTTGACGTAGTTTACCCCTGTTACCATTGTCTGACGTGACCAGAGTATAAATCTTACTTGAAATCATTCCTAGAGACGGACGTCGTACGACACTTTCATGATAAACGAAGGCACGTTCCACGATTTAGAAGAAAATTTATGCGCTGTCTCATGTTGCTGAAGGCCTTCGATTATTTTTAGGAAGGTGACGGGGCCGTTCTGAGAAACGAGTTTCTTTTTATTGTTCCGGTTTCTCCCTTTTACTTCCTCGCTTTGCTACGTTCTTATGTAGAAAAGATAAAGTTTTGTAATGGTGCGGCAGAAATCAGCGATTTTTCGACAAAAAATGTTATTGTGGGGCCTGGTATTGAAAAAATGGATAATGTTTGTTCCTTTTCTAGTATTAGAAAATTATTTCATCTAACACGTTATGTATTCAGAATCCACGTTTGATGTGTCCTTGACACTGAAATATTCGTTGACGTAAAAGCGGCTGTCTGACTTACCGGCCAAGTTTATCTCAGAGCTAGCATTGCCTCTGTCCCTGCAGCGACTCTCACCGGAAGGTCCTAGATTCGTGCCCCGATTGTGGCAGATTTTTGGTAACAGCTAGGTCGAATTCGGACGCGCTCTGGAGGAGAATTGTAGCGGCTGTCCAGGTCTGTAGTTTTTCGTGGTTTCTCTGGTCAATACCAGGCGAATGTCGGAGCAGTACCTTGACAAATGGGCCACAGTTCGCGCGCAATATTTTGTTTTTTCTTGCCCAATCCTCTCCCCTTAAACACTTCACTTACGTGTACAACAATACCACATACGCAGGGATTTTAAAGCTTGTCTCATCTGGGGCTGTACTCCGCTGGTGGAAATACCTGGAATGTGAAATCTCTAAAAGGCGACGTGTAGGTTAGTGGCGGATCTGTCTATTTAACCAGGGAGGAACATTACCATCTCCCGAGATAAAAACATCCACTACACTAACGAGACTAATGGTCATACTAGTTGACTACAGCGGTGGACGTACCCAGAATCTACAAAGAATAATGTATCTCTGTCAATGCTAGCATCTAAACCCTTCAAATGATTTTCTCCATAATTGCTAGCCTTAGATCTATCTGGCTGAACTCTAGGCTTTGCGAGTTTAAAACTGATATATTTATTGTTGGGGGTACTTTATATAAAGCATCAAAAACATTTTCAATTTTTTCTTAATAATGGCTCTAAATGTATAAGCTTTTGTCTCCGATCATAGGACACAGAGCTCCATGGAGTAAAGGCCGCTTAAATACCGGGCACAGATCTCATTTTCGTTGACACGTATAAAATTACATAAACTCAAATGTTTTCGACGTCTTCCGACTACTAGAATGTTCAAGACGGATTTTTTCCGGAATGAAATCTGTTCTTCTATATAGACCTTGAAATGTAATTCTGTACTCTTTTTCGAAAATTTGAAATTTTTTACACGTAATTTTGCTTGAAGTATAGGCAATTTTTAAACAATTATTTTCTCAAAAACTGCTTCAATTTTTTTCTGTATAGTTTTCCCTCGAATTTAAAAAGCGACGGTCAAAAAAGTGGTGCTGGTTCCATTATCGGCAAACTCTCTGTATTTTCGAAAATTGCAAACAAAAATTACATTGCTTAACTACGATATTGATGGTGACAAAGTGAATGAAATTAGTTATTTAAAAATAGATATGGAAATAATGTAAATGAAAATCTCTGAATTTTGGAAAGTCGTAAATGAAAATGTTCCACTTTTTCAAACCCCCAAGCCAGAGATGGCGCAGTGCATCAGCTGATGACACTGCAGTCCCTCAGGACCGGGAGGTCCTAGGTCCTCCCGATTAGAGCGACTGACCGTGGCAGGGTTTTCGATACTACCTTGTAAGCTAAGTCGAATTCAGGCGCTGTTTGGAAGAGAATTCTAGCGGCCGGCTGCTCTGATCTGTAGTTTTCCGTGGTTTTTCCGATCAACGCCAGGCGAATGCCGGAGCAGTACCCTATTAAATGGGCAACGGACCGCGCACGATCTTACCTTCCTCTTCCTTGTCCTATCCTCACCTCTTACACACACTTACACTAATATACACTACACTACCTACTACACCACCACCACCACCACCACACGCCGGGGGACCAGTCAGAAGCTTAGAGCTTGTCCCGGCTGGGGCGATACCTGGTTGAGAAAAATCCCACTAGCCGATGGTAGGTTGGCGTCGGATCTCACCATACAGCGGGGGAAAGACCATTGCCACCTCCCGAGAAAAACGTGCACTACATTTACTAACGACCCTAGTAGTTGGCGTGCCCGGGATCACTAACAAAGCAACCAAACTAGCGTTGGGAAGGTTGGGTCCAATTGTGAACCTGCTGGTGTACGGATGACGGACGTTCTTAATCTAAGGACTCGTGAAGGAGTAGGAGTACGTGAGAAGTATGTTTTGCTGTTTCGAAACACCTTTGCAAATTTGTGTACTGTTATAAAATTACGTAGCCGTCACAATAATGCAGGAAAGTATGGAATGTTTTAGTTCCGCTAGTTTCATATTCGTTGTATTGAGAAGAGATTTACAGTAGACCTTGTAGCAGGGCACCTGGGACTAGTTTGCAGTTTCCGTTACCCAGAGAAGGCGTAGTTGAAAATCGGCTAATTAGCCCATTCGATTGAAATTATATCGTAGGAGATATTTAAAGTGATCGCAGTTTTGCATGTGTGATGTGTTGCAATTTGCTGCTTTGTTTACAGACAAAAAATAATGTTAAGAACGTGAATTCGACGACAGGGTGAGTCAGGACCCTTCGAATTGAATCCGTTATTCCTGATCTGTTATCAACCCTAATCTTATTGTTTATATTAACGTATGCTATTCATTTTATGGGAATAATGCGGTAATTCCGAACCCAAAAATGTCATCATGGCCGTCGTCAGGAAAGACAAGGGAAAGCAATGACATTAATGCAGGGATCCCCAACTTTTTTCATCATGAAATGAGAGAAATTATTTCAGATAAGAGAATTATTTGCTTCATCGACCCCCTTACGTTTGCCTCATTAAGTTCAGCACCCACAATCACGACGCAAAGTGTTGCACATAAATGCTTTAAAGATATTCTACATCAATATTCTCGCAAATACCTCGATTTTTCTCAATTTTTGTCAAATGGCTTTTCCACTTGTGAAGCTGAGTTTCTAATCTTCATTGTAATGCAATGATCACAAAATATTCAGTGTTTTTTTTAAACTGGCCCCCTTTCTCCTGTGCATATTGCGTGGAGTACATTCTTCTGCGAAAGAATATCGTTGTGAATGCGTTGTTATAATTTCTTTAGTTCTCTGTACATCCTAACTGTAAGGATGAACGACGTATACGAAAGAAGAGCTCATTTGCAAATTATTATTATTATTATTATTATTATTATTATTATTATTATTATTATTATTATTATTATACATTATTCACAGTATCTACTGGTCGGTATGTCAACCACACACAGGAATGATGACCAGGTGTATGGTTGCTTTACTGAAGGTTCAGATGGCTTCTGACAATACGGCATGTATTCAAAATTACACACTTTTGCATATTATATACATTCCTGGCATCCAAGTGAAGACACTCCAGTGCCCGAAGTGTCATTTTTGGGATCACTCCTGTAGCTGATATTATTATAGGCACAGTTGTCACTTTACTGAAGTTCCACTGAGATGCGACTTCATGGGCGAGATCGGTATACTTCTGGATCTTCTCTTGATATTTTCCCGATATGTTGTGGGTATTGGGTATTTATATATCGATAAGGAAAACCTGCTGATGGTTTCTATCAATGTACGTTATATCGGGTCTATTGCCGCCGCCATGTCTGTCAGTGATAATGGAGCGATCCCAGTAGAGTGTATGCTCACTACTTTCAAGCACATTCTGAGGCACATATTTATAATACGGCACGGAAGTGGCGAGTAAGCCCGTTCTCAATGCCAATAATTGGTGTACCTGCTTCGCCACTTCATCATGCCTCTTTTTGTATTCCAACTGTGCGTGGCTGCTACATCCACTTGTCACGTGTTGGATAGTTTCGCTTGCAGCCTCACATCTTCTACACGAGTCGGAATGAATGGTAGAATCTCTCAGAATGTGTTTTCTGGAGTTCAATGTTGGTACCACTTGGTCCTGGATAGCTATCATGAAGGCTTCTGTCTCCGGAAAGAGATCCCCGTGCTGGAGCCATGCGTGCGACGCAGAGATGTCGACTTCTGGTTTACTCAGCTCGTGAGGGTACCTTCCATGCAGTGCCTTCGCTTTCCATAAGGATATCTTCTCTTCCGTTTCAATGATTGGTTGAACAGGCGGATCTAGCTTTTTCAAGTTCAGAGGACTATAGTTATTATCAACTGCGCTCACTGCTTGCTGAACTTTCCCACAATGTTCCAAGAAGTATCTTCTGAGTGAAGCAATTTGAGAGCTGTGTAGATTTATGAGATCTACAACACCTCGCCCTCTTTGCGACCTTGGAAGGGTAAAACGCTCAGTACTTGAATGGGGATGATGTTTTCGGTGTTGAGTCATAGCGGTTCGAATTGTCCTCTGGAGGTTGTCGAGGTCGGTATTGCTCCATTTAATAACGCCAAAGGAGTATGTGAGCACTGGAATAACAAATTAATTGATGGCCTGCACAAGGTTTCTAGCAGAGAGTTGAGTTTTTAAGAGTCCATGCAATCGTTTACACACTTCAGTTGTTAGTATGTTCTTAGTAACAGTGTGTTTGATTCGGAGTGACTGTTGGAAACCCAAGTATTTGTAAGTTTCATGGGGTTCCATGAAGGTAATCTTTGGTTCATTATCAGTTTCCAAATTTATAACTTGCATATGACCCCGAATGATATTCACTCTCCTGCACTTATCCAAACCGAATTTCATCTTGATGTCGTCAGTGAACTTCTCCGTCACGTTTATTAGTTGCCGCATATGACTCTCAGTGTCTGCATAGAGCTTCAGGTCATCCATGTAAAGAAGATGTGAGGCCCGGAGAAGAGTTGAGTTCCCCTTTTTAAGAGCGATTCCATAATTAGCTGAATTAAGTAGAGTAGACAGGGGATTCAAGGCTAAGCAGAACAATAAAGGGCTTAAAGAGTCACCCTGGAAAATCCCTCGGCGGATGTGTATAGTATCTGTGTGGACGTATTGTTTTCCATTAGAGAGATACAGTTTTGTATTCCATCGACTCATCGCGGTTTTCAGGAAGTTTTGGATAAACGGGTGGACCTTGTATACATCCAAACATTGAAGGAGCCAAGAATGGGGCACGGTGTCGAATGCTTTAGCGTAATCTATGTAGCATGCGTACAAGTTTCTTTGTTTTGCAAGCACTTGCCCCATAATTACAGAGTCTATAATGAGTTGCTCCTTGCATCCCTGAGATCCAGGTCTACATCCTTTCTGTTCATTTGCTAAGATGTTCTGTTCCTCAATGTGTGTCATCATCATTTGTGAAACACAAGATGTTATGAGTTTGTAAAACGTTTAAAGGCAGGTTATAGGCCTGTACATCGAGGGGTCTTTAGTGTCACCCTCCTTTGGTAACATGAATGTTCTACCTTCAGTGAGGAAGTAAGGTAGATTTTCTGGATTGTGAAGAAAATATTGAATTACATTAGCTATATGATGGTGAGTGCTTGTAAATTTTTTCAGCCAATAATTGTGCAGGCCATCACTGCCTGGTGCCTTCCAGTTATGTGCTTTATTCAAAGCTGCTTGGACAATTTCAACGGTGATGATTGGTTCACCCATTAGAGGAATATCTCGGTGTCGGTCATATTCCATTTCAATCCACGTCCTATCTGGGTTGTGGGACACAGCAGATGACCAGATAGGCTTCCAAAAGTCCTCTATTTGTGCCTTTGAGGGAAGCTTTGACTCTTTCATATCATTTACAAGCCCTTTACCCTTTGACATATTCCTGTAGAATGCTTTCTGGTTTCTGTTAAAAAGAGAATTCTGTTGCTTCCTCGTAGTGCAATTCCTGTGGCGTCGAAGGCGTTTTGTTAACGCCAAAAGCTTTTGTCGTAAGGTGTCAAGATGTTCTGTTATTGTTGAATTCAAGGGCTCGTGCTTCGTATGTATTTTTGTATTGATAAGGATGTTATTCACCTTTCTTCTCAGTTTTTCTGAGGTATTTCCTTTTTTAAATTGCGTGAGTCTCCCAATATCTCTCCTAGTGCTTTCTATACGATTCACCAGCCGTCTTTCCCAAGGTGGCATTCTTTTTTCACTTCGATCATTGTGGGCAGTTGCTATGCGGCTGAAAAGCTTGGAACCGTTACATCTTGAAGCCGCAACCGCAGCACAATAAATTGCTGTGTGTACTTCTTCGAAAGATGGTCTTTGTTGTAGATGTTGTGGCAGTACTTTCTCATTCAAGACGCTGATTGCTCTTGCTAATTTCTTCGAGCAATTTTGTCTGGGAATGAGATAGCGGTTCAGTGGGTCAGTTCCCTCAAATTCTGCAAGTGCGACTGCAAATTCATTGTGAATTTGCACCTCTTCACTACTCTTATCATCCATACTTTCTGACATGCTTGTCCTATTGTCATCCTGAGTTTGCACAGCTGATATCTCCACTGCCCTCAGATTACTAGGTTCTGAGGAGTTAGGCATTTTTCTCACTTCTTCCTTGATTGCTTCCAAAACTGGTGCAGAGAGGAGATTTTTCTGAACAATTGCTTGACGCTGGTCCGCTATTCTTTGCTCACTAACTTCAGAATCAGGGAAACGGTGAAGAAATCTTTGATGTAACTTTTGTCGGAAGCCGTAGTGTCAGTCTCCATTTTGGTAATGGTGTAGTATTCACGCATGATGAAGGTATTTATTTCTGTAGTCCACTTCATCCTTCTGCGTTGCCTGCCTGCGGCAGTGGTCTCTGGAAGCAATAGATTGCTTCTCTGGGAAGCACTTGCGGCAGGTGCAGCTGTAAGTGGAGATGGATGGGTCGTCTATGTTCGGCTGTAGTATATTCGGGGTATCCCCGATTAGGGCCCGCCTGTTCAGCTCCTGATCACCACCGGCTCGCATGCTGTCACCTCCAGCGGTGGCTCCGAAGGTGCCCCGGCGCTCCCCAGGCAGCGGCTGCTTTTCCGAGGCCTTACGACGCATATTCCGTGTCTCCATATCTATATGGGTGTGCCATCGCCCTGTTTGCCTATTATTATTATTATTATTATTATTATTACTATTACGTTCCGTTGCTTTATATCAGAATGCAATGAAGTTAATATTTCTTTTGTAATTGATAGGTCACCATTGACACCCAGCAAAATTTCATCGACCCTCAGGCTATCTATATCGGCCCTGTTCGGAACCCCTGCATTAATGCAGTACGTTGTAATGTCTTCATTGCATTAATCCAGTACATTGGTTTACAGATTCCAGATAACTATCTGGTGATTTAAGTACCTAAAAAAGTGTTCAGTTATACAGAGAAAACAAAGCAAATCTGAAATTTGCAGATTTCCTTTACACGTTTTAAATAATGCTTAATTTAATTTCTTCTTACAAAATTTCATTATTGTTACTTATCAACGATTTATGTTGAGTTTACTGAAAGGGAAAAATACATTTTACCTTTGTCTATTTATAAATTACTTTGGCACAAGGAAAAGCTATTAACCAATGCCGGGAACGATGGTAATATGTTTGTTGACTTCGAAAGCAGTATGCATGGTGTACCCCATTAACAGTGGGGGAACTGCCAGTCGCTTGGTTCATGCAATTGCAGATGTTTGATTTCAATTTGCTAGTAAAAATTGCATGTTTTTAAGCGCAATGGAGTCCGCACAAGGGCTGGAAAAATTAAAACATTATAAATATTAATCTTTTAGTGAACTTTTGCTCAGTCTTGGAAATTAGAAGATTTAAAACATGATTCTTCTTCGAAAACATTTATTTTATATTGTAATGCAAATATTTGTTAGATATATATAATCATGCTTGATTTATAAAATTTTAGGTCTGGGAACGCCTCCCAAATTAATCATTACTTTAACCGAAGTAGCTATAAATTTATAATATTATTTAATAACAATTCCTGAGGAACTGGAACGCCGTTCCGCCAGAAATCAATCCCTGTACCTAACCATGTTTAGGAGTAAAACCACAAAATCTACTCAATAATTTTACATAAAAAGTATAAAAGTATCTGTCACAAATTATTCACATCGGAAGATAGTGTGGCCAAAGAGTTTTCTTGACAGACCGCGTCACTTAAAAATTAGAAAATTTAGATAATTAGAAAACTTTTGGCCAAACTATCTTCCTATACAAAATCATTTCTTACGAAAGCCTGTAGTGCGGTTTAAAAATCATAAAAACTCCAAAAATTGTCCTTAGAAGAAAATTATAAAGTTCAATGGGCCGAATTCATCGTCTACAATTAAGGAGCAAGGCAAGTCTTTAAGCAATAAGTGCTTTCTCCAATAAGTGGCCACTTATAGGCGCTCGTATTTCGTAGACATTGAGGGGCGCCTCTAGGCAGGCAAGGGCATTTCTACTGTATGTCAGGCACGGCACGTGCCACGGGCGCCCCTCACAAGGGCGCTATTTAGAGTATACCCACTAAAACAACATGCCAAATTTGAAGTATTCTGATAGGGTCCTAAATTCTATGCTTGCCTTGGGCGTCTCAGTAACTAGAAACGCCTCTGTCGGCGGGTGCAACCGGTGCGCGGCACCGGAGCCCCCGAAGCCAAGGGTCGCAAATGGCGGCACTCGCCGAGCCGGAGAGCACTCGAGAACGTGGCTACGCCTCTGTAGACGCTCCTGTAAGTGATCACTGGTCAGAAACGTGGAATTTGCGCCAACTATGTCGAGTTTTCTTGGCCACTGAGTTTTCAAACACAATAGTTTTCGTACAAAGACCGTCCTCGTCGACTTGTACACTCGCAGTGTGAGCCCCGTGTTTACGTCACTCGCTACTACACATCAATATAATGATGTATTTAATACAAAACATCAAAGCTAACATTTTTAAAAGTTCATAGCTTAAATTATGCGATAATATTAATGGTATGAACAAACTGGTCGTTAATTATTTGCAAATTTTCAGATAAATGCACACGTTACTCCCATATAATTAATTACATACAATTCTAACTGCTGAAGCATATTCCGTACTCATTAATTCGAAATAAATCTGTCATATACAATTAAAGAACGTAAATATGTGAGATATCTTAAAGGGTGAAGGTAGATAATGAGATGAAGTAAAATCAAATATTCAGTTGTTTTATTGAAACTAAACCGCCTTTAAAACTTCATCATTGTATCTTTCCAACGGATTGCTTATGTCTCTAAAATGAACCTTTTCGTAGTAGATGCTCACGATGTGTTGAATATGAAACTCAATAACCTGCGAAATAATCATAGTTTCCCAAACTAATAGCTAATTACACAAACTTTTATAATAATACTAGTTACGAATGGAAGCACTTGTATTACACTCTAAAATAATGCAAAACAGTCAGTGAGCGCCGGGTAAAAACTTGACCTAAACTGGTAAGCAGGCAACCAAGCGGGAATCACTTCAGGGAATAGGCAGCTCCCTTTATAGGAATGAGTGATCACTTAGAGGCCCTCTCAATGGCTATTTATGAAAAAAGACCGTTAATTTAAGGGAACACTCCTTTTATGGGTCGACGGTGAATTCTACCCTATGAGGAGTAAATTCTACCCTATATTCAGTGGAACAAAGAATGGTAGAGGACTTTTGGAAGCTGTGTACTTTTTTGTCAATCGTATTACGGCTGTTTCTTCAAAATAATATACTTAAGTAAGAAACGCCATGTGTCAATCCCAATTTAGATCGTAAAATACAACGATATCAA
Source organism: Gryllus longicercus (assembly GCA_038098605.1). Lineage (NCBI taxonomy): Eukaryota > Metazoa > Arthropoda > Insecta > Orthoptera > Gryllidae > Gryllus > Gryllus longicercus. The sequence goes on from JAZDUA010000774.1 coordinate 312,353, forward strand.
TTACTATCCTGCGGGAAATTAACATTTCCCGACTTCTGACGCTCTCTGACTATTGGCAAGGAAACATAACATAATCGAAAAGTGCATTGGGACATACGGTAAAATTCCCAAGGTATTTGAGTAATTCTGTATTCTTCTTTTAACTCGTGTATTTACTTATGACTTGAGTGACGAAATTTAACCTGACATTTGTTGTTTCATTCAGTATGGAGTAAAATGACAATGTATGGTCCCCTCATGCAATTTCGTCTGCCGTTTTAGCTTCACTTCTAAGTACTATTGCTTGACAGCGGACACGTGAACTTATTGTTTATATTTCAATTGAGTACTAAAATCATCCGCATCGAGGGCCGGCAAGACCTGTCTCCTCATATTCTCCTTTTTTCGAAAATCACAAATTGGTATTGGGACACAGAAGAGAAGTCGTTTTCTTCCAGTTATGTATCCGAGCGTTGGTTAGAAATGTTGTTGAAAGTTGTGTCATTAAAGTTGACCTACAGCTGCAGAATTTTGTATGCATAACCTACTATGAATCTAATTCCACAGCTAAAAGCAGTAAAATGAAGATTTTATATTTTGTCATTTTAGAAACACTGATAAATAAATGCCTAGCTTCTTAAGCCAAATATTCCGGGCCGCTAATCAATTCTTTTCCGATATACCACAAAAAGCTCTGCATCTGTACTGCGTTGAGGGCTAGACGAGAGGGGCGACTACTGCAGGGACGGGGTTCATCCGATTGCATCCCGCGTTCAGACCTCCCTCACACCCGCTTCGCAGTTAAACTCCTTTCACTTCTGGCTACCTCAGAGGACACAGCTCGATCGCATCTCGACCCGTGTTTTGAAACGGGAAAGGAGGAAACAATTTAGTCAAATTCCATTTCGAGTGAAGCAAATATAGTATGTTCTGAAGCTAGTCGAAAGAACATCTCGAATACAGGTGAACGTGACAAATTCTTCGGAACTGTGTGTTGATGTAAGCATGTAAATTCTGCATATTTTAAGGGAAGACTATGATCCCCTTGTCCCTCCTCGAAGCACCCCTTGGTATAAATAATAATCGCCTTCAATAAATAAAGAATATTCAATAGAGATTATTTCCAAAATAAGGTTTACTTACTGGGCGACCTCTTCCGTGTCATCGCGAGCAAAACAGAACAAAATGCAGTCAGGCTACGCCTTTTCGGGGAGGCAGGAAAAGCTGACTGGGGATGCAATTGGGATGGGAATCGCCCAACTGGATCCCGTGGTGGTCAGTTTTCCCTCACACGCGCTTCTAACTAATCCTCTTTCATTTTTCGTTATCTCAAAAGGAATAGCCCGATTCATCCCGTTCCGTTCGTCCGGTGTTTCGGAAGAAGTAAAATTGTTCGTTGAACAGCGCATAGAGATGTTCTCGCACCAGTGCAGAGAAATCCTCCAACACAGGTGAACTTGGTATTCGGAACTGTGGATTGTCAGTGAGGTACCAAGATGCTCGTGATAGGTGATTTCATGGTTTGTTTTCACAATTTGTTAAGCGGTGGTTTTCAACGTTGGCAGTATTCCAAGAGGACATACAAATGTTTCTTCAAAACAGACCGAAGTGAAAATTATAATCCATCAATGTTATTCTAAGCAGATCACGGGAAACGTAGAAATATATCCATACACTAAGGAGGAAACCAGAACGGGATGCTGCTGGGTTATACCTTTTGGGGGAGGTTGGTAAACGGCTTAGGAAAAGATCACCGCGGGATACGTCCGCCAAGGACTATAGTCGCGGGGCGACGGCCCCGTCACGTAGGGGAAGGGTCACCCGGGCGTCTCCATGCGTTCAGAAGTAGGAAAATGTTTTTTTTCCTGCCAGTGGCTCTGCTGAGGCGGTCGTTTATTAACATGCGTCTAGGCGGCGTCGTGTGCCGCCGCTGCTCCGGACGTACCGCTTCCGATCTCATCTCTTGAGCACTCACCGCACCATAGCGTGCCCGCGCAGCGATGTGACTGAATGGCGTGCCCGGAAGAATGCCCTGAGATATGGCATGATATTCTGGGGAACCTCATCATGTAGTACTCAGACCTGTAGATTGGAAAAGAAAATTATTCGAATAATGAAAAATTCCATTCGCGTGATCCTTGCAAGTCTCTCTTCAGTAAGCTTGGAATCTTACCACTGCCTTGCCTATATATTTACCAATCTGTAATATTTCTCAAAAGTGACTGACTTAACGGTGGGGACATATTTTCATGCAATACTGATATTTATAATTACAACACACATAGTAAAAATCACGTTCATCAAGTGTCAGTATCAACAGCTTACTATCAGAAATCCACATACATGTAGGTAACTTTACAACGCATTGCCAGATGACATTAAACAAATGAAGTCGGTTCACAAATTTAAGTTAAAAGTAAAATCTTTTCTGCTGCATAACTGTTTGTATACAATTACAGACTATACTGATTATCAAAATGAAAAATAATGTTTATTTTAACAAAACAGTGATATATATTGAATTAGTTTACATTTGTATTGTATAATTTTCTTTAAAAAGGCAATATGTTTGTAACAAATAATGTACTTCAGCTTCCGGGTCCATGACCCCCACTCGATTAGGTTTTTGTCTAGTTTCCCTGATCCATTGAGCAAATGCTGAGATGGCCTCTTGTTTTGCTTCTGGATGTAAATGTAGCTTCACAATGCGCACGTGTTATTGAACTCTCCTTTTGCTTGTAATGGTAAGAGTAGAGGTAAGGGCGAGCTACTATTTTGTTAGCAATGCAGAAAAATCATACTTGCAATTCGTTTGCCGATGCAAATAAGTTTTCTATAACTCAGGAACAAAAATGTCTATTTTTTCAAATATTACTGATCTCGCGCTTTTTTAAAATTAATTTTTGTTTATTTATTTTAAACTTTTACTCATCTTTCAACTATTTATTGTTAAAATGATGGGAAGGGATTCTGCAACTCAAGAAAACGTGCGCAGATGATATTCTCCTCCATACGTCACATAGTTTTATTTTTATTTATTTATTTATTTATTTATTTATTTATTTTTTACTAAATCTAAGAAGCAGAGACGAAGTGTTTTTTTAAACCTTTCGACAGGAAACCGATTGCACCAAACTTTCTCAAATAAAGAAAAGAGTCTATAGGAGGTTTTTGTTGGAATAATTATGAGATACTTTATATTTAAAATTTAACTTGTAATTTTTCTGCTTGTTTTTTCCTGTTCTTCAATAAAATATGTTAAAACAAACCCTTTTTTCCATTCATGTTCCGAGATGACTCTCCAAATGTCAATTGTGGCATTTAATTTATCTGAAATGTAATTGATAGTTAACTGCCGACGGATTTGGCATAAATTTAGGAAATAGTGTGTTATTCGTCAGTGGGTATAGTTTTTATTGTTAAATGAATGAACTTTTCCCATTTGAGAGAAACAAAGACTTCATACAGTCGTGACTCGATTGATAGGGTTCTGCTCCAGCATTAGCCTGGTGTTGATCGGAGAAACCACGTAAAATTATGTATTATACCAGCCGCCAACTAGAATTCTCCTCCAGACAGGGATCTATTTAGATATACGATATATAGCGATGTCGCAAATACGATTATGTAGGGATTCTAATCACAGTAATGTTGCCTTAGAGCCCTCTTAAATCCTCATCCCTCAATACTTCTTCGTGTTGCATAAATTGTGTACGGATCGCCCGGTAGTCGAACCCAGTTTCACGGAAGTGAAAGGCAAGCGTGCAGGCTGCTGTGCCGCGATCCCTCTTCCTCCTTCTTTCAATTCCCCTTCGCCAGCGTCCCTGGCGGGGCGTGAGATCGCTCGTGTCAGGGGTCGCGCTTGGGCGCCCTCCTCGGCTCCCTTGTGCTGCATGGCAGGTCGACGTTAAAGAAACCCAAATATGTAATTGTCACCATTCCCGTCATCTTGTTGGACGCACTTACGCTCGGAGAATATATTCCGCAGTAGTAAAGAGTTCAAATTGTGATCATGTTACTGAGTAACAATGCATTTTCAATTAAATGTGTTCAAAAAATTGGTTGCCCCAACCGGGTACAAATTTCATTATTGAAAATGCATTGTTATTCAGTAACATGGTCCCAATTTGGATTCTTTACTACTGCGGAATATATTCTCCGAGCGTAAGTGCGTCCAACAAGATGACGGGAATGGTGACAAATATATATACTACGAGGAGCGATAATCACGCCCAAGAAAACTGTTAAATGTTTGGTTGTCTCGCTAGCTTAATGGTTAGAGCAGCTGGGCGTAAACCTAGAAGGCTCGTGTTCGAATCCCGGTTGGGGTAACCAATTCTTTGAACAAATTTAATTATTAAAACCAAATAGCTGTAAGTTAACATTAACCATTTTATAATTACGCATTGAATTAACGTTTAGCCAGTCGATGCCCAAAGAAGTCCGAGTCTTTGGTTGCTACTACAAGATTTGGAAGAAGTGATATTTATCTGCTATGGTGGTATCTAAGAGGAACGAGGAAGTATTTAGGGCAATTTCAGTTCGTCCCCATAAATACTTTTGAAGTACTAAAAGATAGAAATGTTTAGCTTGAATATGTATAATCGTAATATGATGTGATTTGATCAGTATATATGGTAATTGTTTTGGATAAGTCGAGTAAAATTACAAAACAGAACATTGGATTGGGAAAAGAGAACTGCCCCCATTCTCCCTCATGATCCACTAATATATGGGACCTCAAAGAAACCAGTATATCTACACTATTTTCATTTATTTAATTTTAAAAAGTTAAAATCAGTGTGTCGTATTGTGGAGAAGTGGAATCTTGGCATGTTTTCTTGAGCTCCAGAATCCCAACCCTTACCCTTATCCTTATCCTTACCCTTCCCATTTACTCAATCTCTTATGGTGTATGCCGGGATGCTCCCTAGTTTTGCTCTCCCAGACGTAAATGTACAGCTTGTCCTCCTCCTCTTAAAATGTTACTACTCTGTATTAATGGTAATTCAGTTGTTAGGTGGAAGAGCAGGCCCTATGGCCTGAGCCACACCATTAATAATAATATAATAATAATAATAATAATAATAATATTAACAATAATTAATATTATTAATAATATTATTAACATTACTAATAGTTTAACCTTATCTAACTTATAAATTTTACCTCTTTAAACTGCTTGTGCACTACTAATTGAATCTAATGTAACTATTTAATCTGGACCGTATCTGTTGACGCCGAGGAACCGTGCAGTCTCGAAGTAATTCCTCTGCAACATGGCGCCGGTAACAAGCACCGGCGCTGGGCGGCGACGTGCCTGTCAGATTCCTTGTGAAGGGTGCGGTGAGGTGCGGCTTCTTCTCCTGCACACCCACCCTCCACCCCCACCCCTACGATCCCGAGGCCGCTCCCCGCGACCCTCTTCCACGGGACCCCTGCCAAGCCGGAAGACCCACTTCTCCAAACCTCAAACTCAACTGGCTTATCATTTTGTACTAATTGTGCACGGGGGCAGTTAGAGGTTGACAAAAATTATTTACTGCGTTAATTTGTTGATTCAAACTACTTATTTTATTAGCAAATATATTACTTTTCAATTAATGAAGTTTACAAGTTATAATGGACGTGACATCTGTAAGGGGGCTAATCGGGGTATCGGAGCACTAATTTCTTATTTAATTATATTGTAATTTTGTACAAAACTATTTATTGTCATATTATAATAGTAAATAATAGGTGTCAATTACTTAATTTCATGTTATAATGCATTCCGAATATGCTTGGACACCAATCGTTCAACTGGATTCAACAAAACTTGGAGGTGGTTTGGTAACGTCAGTCTTCCTTATAACTTATTGTGATAATTAGTTAGAACATGCATTTTTTTCAATGATTTTTTTTTCATATACTGAATTTTACTTTTTTGTCGTTTTAAATAGTGTGTTGACTAGTATATTAAGTGGAAGGATGTCTTCGTGCTGACCACACGAACCCCTTATCTCATGGCCAAGAGGCTGGGCCACCGCTGGTCGGCCAAGGCCCATAGCGGGCTGTCGAGTCAAGAACAGGACAGGAGAAATAGTTTATTACGAGGCAACTGACATACTAATGGCTACCTAATTAAGCAAATTTTGTTCGGAATTGAACGGAGGTACGTTTTTATGTCTACATTTGAATATTAAATAATATTGTTACTTTATTGTGAAATCGATATTTTCTCTGTTATTAAGAACAATTGGTTTTTGTGGATTGTAAATGAGGAAGGGTTATGGTTACTGACATCCCGTCGGATTTTTTTAAGTCATGGTAGTTCAAAATTGTTGATTTCTGTATTTAAGTGTTCAAATTGGGTAAAATAATTAACAAAGTTTAGTGTTAATTATTTCATCATTTCAGCGTGTTGTACTTCCTTCATATAGTCAGTTCCCCCCACGTCTGCAATTTATAAAACTGGTTTATAGAGTAGTAGATTTTTTTTAAATGTTCAAAATTAAATCACAAATTGTAGTAGTTATTACATTGTATTTATTTTCTTTATACTTTTTGACGTGTGAGAGTGTTAAGTAAGCCGAAATGCGCCCCACCTACTTCTACCCGTCACTTTTAAATTGTTCCTATATTTTTTTTTTTGGTTTGACACCCAATCACCACATAATTGTAGGTGTGTTTATTGTGACTTTTTGGGAAGCGGGACGGAGGTTTTCTGGAGGCGCGGGACGGCGCCGTGCGGCCGGCCGGTGCCTGGGCGGGGCGGTGGGTCGGCCGGCCTGTCGGCTTGGATGCAGGAATTTTCCACGCAGGCGGCGGCCGGAGAAGGGGAAACGGCCGCGTGCGATCGCATTAGGTGTCGGGGGCTGTCATTTAACGCACGCCAATTCGCCGGCATTGCCGCCGGAGTTCCTCGTTTCGGACGAAACGCGCGGCGCTGCGCGGCGACGCGGGAAAGCGGAACGCTCCCAGATGCGTAATGATTGCTCCTTGCTAATTGCAAGATTGGAAACGAATCTTAAGTGAGTCTTTTGTGGCCCAATCCGTTAGCTCATCATTCTCGGTGTAGTAGAGTTGTGTGTACTCGTGTCTGATTCTTACATGATAATCAAATATTCTCACGCGTACAATAGTATTCTGTTTTTAATTCTTCTAAATGATTGTGACAATTTATTTTTTATAATCTGGCATATGTTCTTTTCACGTGAGTGCGCGCGTGCGTTTCCTTATTGTAAATAATTATAATTATTTTAAAAAAATCTCTTTAATTGTGCGCATAATAGTGTATATTGAGACAGCTGAATGCGTTCTTCGAATTTGTTAATGTAACAATAACGTAAACGTTATTGTTCAAATGTGTAATTTTGACCAGAAACAGCTCTATAACGAATTTACATTATCGTTTTGTGGTCAAAGAGTAGCATAAAAACGTTAAACAGAAATAAGAGCAACACAGATGAAAGCTCTGAACACGTTTAACAAACGTCGCTGTTTTCAATTTTTTTTTTTCTCGCAAGCATTGCAGCTCGTATTCTACTCCACAGCCTGCAACGCCGGCACGTTCGGTCGCGGTTTCCTTGCTTGTACGTGGGCGCTCACTGATAGGACGCGAGTGGCTCCTGCTTGTCACCTGACGTCATCGGCTGGTAGCGCCTTCCGCCGCCGGTGGTTCCGGGAATTGTCAGCCGCCCAAGAGCAAATACCGCACTGCAGTTGCGGGTCAGAATGCTCGTCTGATTCCGGGACCCTTGCTAGTGTAGGTCGCCCACGGTGGTCACTACCCCGACGCTGGTCTGAATTTGAACCGTTGTGCTCCTTTGGCAACGACACCTTTGTTTCACGTCTTTCTAAATGGTTGTGAACGAAATCATAAAAATTCGTTGTAGAATAAATTCATTCTTATAAACAATTCGTAGGAGCTATCCAATAATGCAATGATACAATGTGGGGGCGACGATTACGCGAGACTTTCTAGTCTGTACATGATCATACTGTGATCATACAGTACAGTAAAATACAGATACGTGTATTTTCAAAATTTTCAACTTATTGTCTAAAAGTTAGTTTGCTGATGAGTTGATTGTGTTTTCACGATATCCGTCGATTAACTCAATTTACTGACTTCTGGTCTGAGACCGCTACAGCACTCCTGCCTAGCGATCTCGGCCTTCGGATCGGCTGTCGGCTATTATTATTATTATTATTATTATTATTATTATTATTATTATTATTATTATTATTATTATTATTATTATTAGCAGTTTGCCTGGTGCCACTGGTTGGGGGAGAGAAACCCTTCTTGGGTTCCCTCGACCTGTATACAGAAGGCGTTCATTGGAGTCTTGTGTTCCGTTTTGCGGAAGTTAAGTTTCCTGGTTGTTCCCTTTTCGGAAGTTAAATCCTGCGGGATTAGGGGAGGCAAGGTGTGTATCAAGAAACTTATTTGGTTCGGCATAATCTGTTAGTGAAACATGTTCATACAAAAATATACCGAATATGTCTCGCTAATCCAATAGCCAGTACTTCGGCTTCCCGATAATTATATAGGAACTGTTTTATACATGTATTTACAACACGAATGACATTAGTAAGTGCGACAATCATTGGTGTTCCGATGGAGCGTCAGTCACGTTTGAAAACGTAAGCAATGTTAACCGCAATGTTAAATTAGTTTGTTTTACTTATGAATGTCTCTTAAGATTGGACGGATTATTGAGAACTTTGTTTCCAGGAGATTAATGATGTTTTTGAAGGTGAAATATCAACTTTGCGGGCTCTTGTTCGGCAATTCGTGCAAAGGATTGCACGATTTTTGCACTCAAGAGATTCTCATGAGATACGACTGTTATACCCGTCTGCCAGGACCACGAACATTTATAATCTTCAGCGCTGCGAGCTCTCCACAAGTTAACGCCATCAAGTTTGATCCACTGTCTCGGAAATCTCATTTGCCTCTCCTCTGTGTGGTTCATGTCCTTGTGAGAGCCTCCTTGATGACGGCGGTGGCTAGGCAAATGACAGCGGCATTACGGCGGACCATAATTAAGACAATTACGACGTCCATGGGAAACTACAAAGCGACGAATGTCAAAAGAAGGACCATCTTCATCGAGAACGATTACGTGACAATATGTACATGGAGTCAATGAAAGTGTTTGCCTTGAGGCGAAACTAGAGGTACGTTGGAAAATGTGGGCTTGAAATGACTTCAGTCGAAAAATGCTTGCAGAAAAAAGAAGGAAGAAACAATAATCTCCTTAGTTAAAAGGAATCTTGCCAGTTTTGAGGACCAAGGTTTGGTTTCTTCATGCTCAGGGTTTCGTTTACTTCCGGTGAAGGAAATCGCTTATCACAGTTCTCCAAAGGACGATAACCTATCAAAGGAAAGTTGTGGGCAGCCCAGATTACTCCATTCCAAAGAATACAGACCCTATTACCATTGGTACTGTTGCAAGGGTTGTTTTTCTCTAAACCATTTTGTTGTTTTTAATATTTTTTTATACTTACTGACTTTTTACTGTCGTATTTAAATATCAATTTTCTTGAAAAAGAATAATTTGAAAAAGATTCATTCTACTTTTCTTGAACACATTCCTTACAGTCATTGTTGTAGAATTCAAATTAAAAGAGAGTTTTCGTGCCTTATGCGACCCTAATATGTTGCGTAATTTTGAGTGCATTAACCCCCACCCCCCCAAAAAAAGGGAAAATAACGCTCCACATTTGACGAAAAATTTTAATCCGTATCCAGTCCCTAAATTTTAATGAGGATCTTAGTGGGTAATTCATTATACTGCACTGGTGACTTTTCCACCATTCAGAAGTGGAAACGTGAGATAAGACATTTTTCTCCATAGTTGACGTTGCGTTACATTCTCCTTGGCTTGTAAAAAATATCCAAAACCTTTCGGATATCCTGTGCGCATCAGCCCTCCAGATATAGCACCTCGCCTTCCCTCCCTCTCGCAGCCCACACCCGCCAAAGAACGTGCCATAGCGGCCGCGAAACGCGAATGCAGGGTTGAAGAACTCAAGAAGTTGCTTATTGTGAATGTTTCAGTGAATTTGTGTTTTTGTTAATTCCGGACGGCGGTTTATCTATTTTTTGTTAACATTTTTATTAAAATTATTTTTTTGTCTTAAGTAAGTTAAACAATATTTTTTCTTGTTAAAATTCGGTTTGTTTCACTGAAAGGAATACGATGAAACATTAGTGTATACACCCTATACTCAGTGTGGTTTTTAGCTTAAGGGACAAATGCTAATTTTACAGTACTTTTACTTACTATACAAAGAAAGCATGAGCTTTAAATCAGCCATTCTGACTGTTGTTGAGGAAATCATGCGGTATTTTCTTTGTTCGGGAATGTATCGTTTCAATATATTTTCGGTTTTCAGTTTTAAAATACGCCTCAATGCATGAATTTATATTTAAATGGGAAACAATTTTAAATTACTTAAATTGTCGTATGCAATTTGTAATTCGTACTGGGATTTCTGAATAGATAATTAGTGGCAATGGTGGCTCCTGGAATACATTATCATATGTAAATACAGTTTCCATAAATATTTCAATTTCAAGGAGGAAAATGAAGAAAAAATATCATTACACAGTTATTAATGGAGGTGCCCGCGTTTAATAAGGGCACTCATACACATGCAGTATATATGTCGTTAATTGGCCGAAAATTTATAAGGACTGGAATAAACATGGTTCACAATAACCTCCCTTCTTTATTCTGTGAAGTAATTTTGCGCAGGTCTTCTGTTCTATTGAATGAGTATTGAGTAAATAATATATTTATTGATTTTTTATTAATATTTTCGTATTTAATTTTCAATAGTATTTTTCTTGTGATTAATCTATATTTTTCAAGGCTCGTAGTATTTAAAACAAAAAGTGGTTCATTTCTTTATCAAGAGTTTCCAAAGACAATTTTATTGCACAGTATCTTATGTGACATTACAGCGTCAGATATTGGATAGACCATTAAATTATGATTTGCTGATAACTACCAATCAAAAATCTAACTGCTTTGTTCGAAATCTCTGTGACACAATGCGGCAAAGGCGATAGTGTATAGACCAGGCATGTCAAGGTCGCGGGCAAGGCAAGTAGTTTGCCAGAGTTCGCGGAAACTGTTTCCTTAAATTGTCCCCACTACCTCCTCCAATCATCTGCACTCGTCATTTCCCGGCCCCGCCATTTCACGTGGGTTCGGAGTTCGAGTATTAGCAGTCTGGTAATATCAGAATGGTGACTCAGAAGACCGGATCAGAAACCGAATTTGTTCCCGAGTGCCCTGTTTCATTTTCAAATGTGTGATATTTTGAAATTAAATTCTGAAGAATTATAAACAATAAGAAATGCATATCAGTTAATGGCGCTTATGAATGACTGAATGTCTTCTATCTTCTATATTTTTCGTGGGATCATTCTCCAATGAATGTCATAGGTCCATGAGTGGATTAAAGCAGAATTAGCTCGTGTTTAGGACCCCTACCGCATATTAGTATTTAAATAGGATGCGAATGAATTTTACTAATAAGAGGTAAAATCGCGGAAGTAATTTATATTAATAATTATTTTGATTCCATATGTTTCGTGTTTGTATATTATTAGTAGACCAGCTTCGGTGATACGTTAGCGAGCCTTATATTAATACGATCCGGCCTAGGAGCGTACTCAATCCCTTTGCGCGTTCACTTGCTCGGGGCCGCAGGCAAAAGAGCAGCAGCTTCGGAGGTCTTGCGGCAGAGCGCGATCGTTCCCATTAGCGCGGGCGGTGACGTCAGACACACGCACGCGCGCGCGCGGGCGCCTGACGTCTGGGCGGGCGAGCGGGCGGGAGGACGCGGAGCGCACCGCGAGGATTCTCCTCGCCCGCCGCACGGCGCCAGCTGGGCGCGCGGCGCTGGCGGGGGCGGGCGCGGGCGAAGTGGGGAGGCAGCAGCTGACGCGGCTCCCGCGGGGGCGCCAGGCGTCGGGCGCCCGCCCGCCGCCGCCATCGCCGGCGCCGCCTACCGCCAGGTAATCGCTTTGCCAGCGCCGCCGACCGATGGCGTGCGCACCTCGCCCCGCCTACCCGCCCGCGCCTCGCCCCTATCGCTTCTAAACCCGCACCCTGCGTCGTGTCTATCACCGGCCTACGCCCCCGCCGCGCTCGGACTCCGCAGGATGAGTCGAGGCGTGGTCCAGGGGCACGCTCGCCGCCCGCCCATCATTGGTCGGGCGCGGCCGCATCAGCTGGCAACAGCGCCTCGCGCTTCGGAACGAGTTTCTGGAGACTGGAGGTCACAGGAGAAATAAAAAAAGACCTCCTCCTCAAGCGTGTATTTGCGAGTGTCATAAGGACATTTCCTCTCCGTTCGTCTTCGCCCTTTTTCTGTCTGGCGACGCGCCGTCGATCGAGGTGCCACTAGGACTTCGGCTCTTCCTGCTAAGGAGGACTAGCGGAAGAAGAAAAAAAAACGAACGGGGGCCCTTTCCGCGCTGACGTAGCGCACAACGAGCGCGCCCGTGCGTGTGTGCTTTCTCTTTCGGCGAGTGGCACCGGCCTTTTTTTTTCTTCGTTTTTTTTCTTCCGTCTTCCTGTGTGGGGGAGAGGCCGTGTGTCGGCTGCAAAGCCGCGACCCCGGGGGACGCGACCGAGCCCGGCCCGGCGTTCGCGCGCCGCCTCCCGCCCCGAGGGTTTTCGCGCGCGGTGGGCGCTATCCGCCGCAAGCCGGCTATCGCCGCCCCCTGCCCCTCTTCTCCAAAGGATCACTGGGCGCCCCCTTCTCTCTCTCTCTCTCTTGCGCGCGGCGTTCCCCCTCGCCCCTCGCGGCCCGCGGCGCCCCTAGCTGCCGCTGCTGCTCGAGCCGTGCGGCGGCGCCGCGCCGCGCTGAGCGCACAGGGCCAGCGTACTGGCGCGCTCCACTTTCTCGTCGTGCCGCCGCGGCCGCGCTGGCGCTCGAGCGCGACCGAGGAGCCGCCGCCACTGCCAGCTGCGCGCGTCCGTTGCCTCCACCTCCACCAACACCACCTCCACCACTGCCGCCGCCGCCTCCGCCGCCGCTGCCACTGCCGCTGCCGCGACGGCCCCAGTGCCAGTGCGTCCGCATCAACCGCGCGAGTCGTCCGCGTTGCTCTACCTCCTCCGCGCGAGTTCTCAGTGTACGTGTCTCCCTGACCGGTCCGTGCTGGTGCCTGCGTTTCTGATTTGTTTCGTCGGTGAGGAACACGTCGCCGTTTCAAGACGCTTCGTTCGCCACTCGCTTTGTCAACGTGGCTCCATGACACGAGCCGCTCGGCCACGCCGAGGGACGCTGCATCGGCCAGCGACTGACCCTTCGACGCAGGTGACGTGACACTTATTTTGGTCGCGTGTTGCTTTACGTGTTCGGAACACTCGGACGCGGAGTGGCGGCGACGTGCGAAGCCGCTGCCCTCCTGCTGCGCGCCCGCCTGAGCCTCGGCGGACGGGGCCCCCCTCCTTTCTTGACGTCGTTCGCGGCGAAGAAAACTAGTTTCAGAAGACTCCCGGGGCTGTGAGCAATTGAAAGACGAAGGGCGCGCGTTCCTCGGCCACGTTGTGTGCGCGAGCCTAGCGGCTAGGAAACACAAACAAAGACGCACGAAAAATGTATGACAAAAGGATCGTGCAGTCTTGTTGCAGCAGCCCTGTCTGTTTGCTTGTGTTCCACGCCGCGAGGTGGGCCGCTGCCGCTGTCGCTGTCGTCAGTGTGCGCAGGCTGTTTCTCTCTCTCTCTTGCGGCTGCTTCTCTTTGAAAATTAAACCTGTGCTCTATGTGAAGGCTCGGCCCCCAAGCCGCTCGACGTATTCACGGTGGATAGGAAGGCCGCGTAATTTAGCCAGCTGTGTTCACGTGTCAGAGACGGCTGTAGTTTTCAAGGTGAAGAAATTATCAAGCGATTCCTAACGCGTGGTAGTTTTTTCGTCTGACCACCCCTGCCTCTCGGTCTCTTGGAATGGCAGCGGCTTTGGCGAGTGCCATGCGACAGGAATAATGAATATGTTTGGTTGTTAAATCGATATCCGTTTGAAAAGGATACCATGTTGGAAGTTATATTAATTTAATATACTCGTATACCACAGCGGGCGTTTTTGAGGTCACGAAGTTCACGTCTGTTTGGGTTCTACAATGTCGAACGCAAACGAGCAGTCGAGCTTAATTCGTACAAGTATGTCACAGTTGGTATTGCCCAAGATTCAGGTGTGTACATGTATTGATAATGCCTACTATAGTGAAGTATTCTTTCAACGGTAGTCTCATGAACAACAACAAAAAAAAGAACAATATACAGGAGTTAGGAAATTTAAAATGTATTTAATAAATTATTTATTGACATATATTTAATAACTAAAGTTGTGTGTAAGTGCTGTTGTAACCTTCAGTTTCTTAGTTAAAAGATGTGGTTGAAAAAGAAGTGTGTTTTTAATATGTGATTTTATAAAATTATTGGAGTATTATTTTAAATGTAAATTAGAAAAAACGTAAATTAGAAAAAGTATGTTTGCGTTCGTTTCATACACATGGCCATTTTGGAAACCAATGCCGAAGTTTTTATTAAACAGTGATGTGACACAAGTCCGTGCTTATTTTTAACTAGTTTTTGTTCTGCGGTGGACTTGTTTTTATGGACAAAACAATAACACCGAATTATACACGTTCATAGATCTAAGATGTGTGTACGAATTCGCGAGATAATTTCTCTCTAACTGATTTTACTTTCTCCGTGTCGACCTCAGAGAAAGTGTGGAAAAAAGAAACAACTTGTTTTCATCGCGATTTCAAATCCCTATTATGTGCTTTGACCTACTTTTAATGCAATGCCCAGGAGTGCATGGTGCTGCAAGAATAAAAATGCATTATAGTTTTCAGAGGAACTTCTTACGCAAGAAGTTTTCTACATACGTTCGCTATACATTGGGTTTTAATACTGTAATTAAAAATTAATTCTCTGGAACGAAAGGTATATATATGGTGATGAAATATATATTATCTTTCATGAAGCTGATGAAAATCTGCCAAGTGATTTGTTTGTTTCATGCTGCATATTTGTAATTTTCTGTTTACCTTGTTTTTGTTTACAAATATATCAATGAAGGACTCGTATTAAAAAAAACTGCAATGAACTAATCATTCTGTTAAGGTTCACTGCGTGTGATGACTGTCAGAAACTTGAAATGTGTCGTGCTTTTTGTGATTTGGAAAGGAAATTGAAAGAACATTCACAGGCCGTCCTTTTGGTTTTGTTTCTATCGTGTATCTAGGAAAACGAGAAGAATTTTCTTATTGTATCAATTTGAACACCTACAGTTTACCCTTTCCCTTTCCCCCTACAGTCCTGCAACTTGCTGTCATGACTGCGCCTGTCTTGTGTGAACGGTTATCGTGGTTCGGAGTGTTCTGTTCGTATTTTCCTGAGCCGCTGCTATTCGCTTTGCGATGTGTGCGTGGTCGAGCGGTGAGCGCTGGCCGTGATGGAGGGGCTGATCCGGTCTGCGGGAACTGGCCCAGCCCGGCCGTGGAGGAGGTGGTTCTCGGAATGCAGCGCCCGCCACCCAACTGGGAATGTTCACCGCGGGCAGTTCAACTTGCGCCCGGGCTACGTGCGGAACTCTGGAAACGTGGCCGGAACAGTGTGTGGTCGACAGTGCCGGCCAGCTGTAGCCAGGCAACCTTCGACAGCCAGAGTAAAAAAGCTTACGGCCAGGGCATCTCGTAATAATTGTTTTTCACCCAACCGAATTACTTTTGGGATTGGTCGTAACAGGATGACGATGTCAAGATTTGATGGGATATTCGCTTGATTGCAGCATTTTCTAGTTCATATTTGTATCACGGTGCAATTTATT
This sequence comes from Gryllus longicercus, assembly GCA_038098605.1. NCBI lineage: Eukaryota > Metazoa > Arthropoda > Insecta > Orthoptera > Gryllidae > Gryllus > Gryllus longicercus. Next base: position 328,186 of record JAZDUA010000774.1, read on the forward strand.
CGAGACATTGGTATTTGCAATTCCAACGCCACTTCCACAATCGTCAACTTCTAAAAGTCCCCCAAACCCGCTTTAGTGCGTAAAGACGACTATTGGCAATCAATACAGAACACATATTGGAGTACAAAATATATTGTGCTTGACGAAAATTATAATACTTCCTATTATTTATTATTTTTATACACATTTTTTTGAAAAATGTTATGATTTCCAACACTTGTAACTAACATTCCATTTTATTCAGGATTATCTACAATACTAATTTTAAAATAATATAAATTTAGAAAATAATTAAAGATGATTAAGATTTAAATGCAAAATTATGTAATTACGAAATTTACATTTATTACGTTTATTTAAGTAAAACAAGAAGCAAATAATTGTTTTCAATCTTGGTTGCAAATTATCAGAATAATTTGGTATTTTAACTTGTGTAAGTCCATAACTCTACCAAAACAAAGAACCCCAAAAGTTGTTTGTTTTTAAGCAAAGTATTTTATAAACTTTTCTAATATATTCAGGCGAAGTATTATTCAAAATGGTGCAAGAAGTAGATCACATTTCTGTTGGTGAGTTGCATTAATGAATCTTATTTTCTGTTGATATTTGCTCCATCAAAGAGAAAATTCAATAGATCTCCTTTGCTTTAGAGATCTCAGCTAGTTGATGGAGGATTACTGTCGATTTTACAGCAATGTTTTTTCCCCGTAGCCATGCACTTCGACATCCATTCAAATTTAATGCCATGGTTCTGTAATTGGGTAAAAAAGAGTGAGTGGCATTGCTGCAGCTGTCAGTAATTGCGATAAGGAAGTTGCTTATTTGAACTGCGGTTTCCTCCTTTTCCTTTCAGTTTGGTCAACTTCCCACTCTCTCACAATGGAATGGTACCCAGCTGATATTTTTGTATTATTTGTAACTCAAGTTTTATAACTAGTGGCCTACAGCAGCACAAATTCTGCTGCCCAGTGGTTTTCCATGCAAAATGGTTTTCGAAAAAAGCAACTTGTACATTGCTCAAGTAACATGAAATACTCTCGGTTTATGCTGCTATAAGTTAAATATTTTAAGAAAAGCTAAATTCATACATACCCAGTATAAAAAATAGTTGCTGTTTCACAAGGCAACAAACGATTAGCATATATTAAATGGTTGGCGGCCTCTTCCTTAGAACCTTGCTGATGCACGTCAGCAATGTCAAAACAGTGACGCACTGACCACGAGAATTCAGTCGGTAAGCGCATTACGAGAATGGCCGAATATGAATCAAGCATTTGCATTTGAGTTAAATGCACAATTGTAAGATTGATTATGGATTTCTCTATGTCCCTGGGTATCGAACGAAACCATAGATACCTTTCACATAGGGCAGGCTGCATAGTTTACTTTAAATTTGTCCGCGCATTGAGAATTATTAATATAAATAATTAATATTCCTGAACTCGTGCGATGATTTCGCACATCTGAACTCTGCATGTTTTCCCGGCCAGCGACGGGTTACTTTACTTTCGGATCGAATCATAACTCTCTAACAACATGAATTATCCTTTAACGTAGTCAGTCATGCGCAGTCGTCTGTCACTGCCTTTTATCCCTTCGGCCAGGGGCTCGGTCCTGTCTTATCTTCGGGGTTCCCAGACCCTGGAGATCTATTCACCCATCCAGGAACCCGTGTTGTCTAGAGTTGTTGAACTCTACTGATCGTGACTTCTCGAAGTTAGTTAAACAATTTGGCTATGTACACCGTATCCATGGGAATTTATGGTAACTATAAATACTACTATCTGTGTGTTGATTTACAACTAGCATATCGTTGGGAAATATATAATAAAAAGGATGCCCTGTTGGTAACAGCAGAAATCTGAAGTTCTATAATTCGTCTTCCCAAGAGACATATGCTCAGATATGCTCAGCGGCAAAAGTAGTGCCTCTGCAGCATCGTTGAGAGGTCCTAGGCTTCGGGCCCCGACTGTAGCGAATTTTCGGCACTAGCTACGAAGACGGGTTGGATGCAACCACTGCCAAGAGTAAAAATTCTTGCTACAGTATCTTGCTGCAGATGCTCTGATCATTATCTTTCAGTGAATTCTTCGATCGAAAGTCGTGTATATTTATCTAAAAACCTGAAGGAAGGTGCACATTTTTTACGTTTTTGACGGATCGAACATTTTTTCCAAGAACACTAATTTGTATTTTGCGGAAATTAGTTTTTTGCATCGCATAGTCTTTTGACTATTCTATCATGATCAGACCACTTTTGTTCAAATATTTAATAAAAGTATTAATAAAAGTAAATAAAGATATAGTTCTTAATAACCATACATCGTGATACGCCGTGAAGTGCCTACCTCTGGAAAGAGATTTTGCTCGTCCGTATACTCATTTTTAGCACCGGCATATTCACGGTAGAACATAATGTCTGCATTTGTCGCTGACCAGTCAGAACGCCGGACGCGTGTATGTATTTGAAAGGGGTACATGGAATTATGGGGCGTGGCTTTCTTATTTTTCTTCCACTTCTTTTCATTGTCCTCTTCCTTTTCCCCTTCTTTCGTCCTTTTACAATCTCTCTTGAGAGAGCTATTAAAGACTTGGGGAAAAGCACCGTATAATAACGTCATAAAATTTCCCGTGATAAGCGGCTATCACCTCCGGATTCCTACCGGCGAATGCTGCCAAGAATGTCTAAGCCTGTATCAATGCAGTGTACTTGGTAGAGTAATAATGACACATAGGAGCTACCCGTAGTGCCTCTCGCCTTCCACGTGGGTACCGGGATTCAAATTCCGGTCGATCCTTGTTCGTGAGAGAAGAATTCTGTCTATTTTATCGGTTTCCTTTATCTCTTATTTCACCATTGCTTCGTACGATATTATCATCATGGTCTTTCATTGCATTTCGTAAGCTTCCGCGGCCAGAGTCATGTGCGTGATCTGGGCTGTCCGGGTGACGCCGCGTCGAAGGCTGTGTTGCCGACGTTTCGACCATCTTGTCCTGGTCTTCCTCAGGGCTGGTATGAGCCCCTACCTGTGAAGTCTTCATTTCGAGCATTTATTAAATATCGGAGTCTGCTGCTTTCAAAACCGGCACAAAGTATGACTCTTCTGGATGAAACAATCCCGTAGACAGGATTCGTTCTTGCTACGATGTCCTCAGGCACCTAAGCGGGTGTTATTATAATGAATGTCAGAATGCATATTCCAGAATCTGAAAATATAGTCCATTGGAAGGTGTTTTTTGATCCCACACCGAATAAAATGAAACGTAGTTTTACCAGCTACAATTCGGTATATACAAAATTACTGTAAATGCCTCATTCATGCCATTCATTTAATAGATGGAATTTATCATATTCTTTAACGTCTTGGGTTATTAGAGACCCCATTTACATCTGTTGCACATGGCTCAGTATTGTTGGTGGTGTAATTTTCATGCGTGAATTTGGTGTGGTCTATTCTGCATCACATTAGTACGACTTGATCCACCCTGCAAAAGGGGGCAGATGGATTGACATCGCGATTCTTTTTTTAAGTTTCTTTTTTTAAAAGTTAATTTACGGGTGCTTAACTCATTCATTGCTGTCCGTAAGTGATAGCTTGTTTTTAATCCTCTCGAGGTACTCTCGGGAACATATTATATGATCACTTCTTTGTTCACTTTGAGCTGCTTCTTTCACTTTTCTATCTTCCCTTTCATTTTCTCATGTCATTAAATGTGTGGGCTTTTTCTTTAATTAGGCTTTGAATTCCTCTGTTTAAATACATATTTCTTTGTTGAATCAATTTCCTGTGTCTGCCCACCCCCCCCTTCCCGAGAGAGAGACTGTGGTTCTCATGTTGTCTAAAAAACATTGAGTTGAAAATAAGTTTCTCCGAAAGTAGTTTTTAGCTTTACTATTCAGTTTAAGAATGCTCCAAAACAATTAACAGTATTTAACGAGAAACAACTCGGTTGATCGCAGAGCTGTTCGTGTCACTACTACCCAAATTCTTGGCCTTTATGGGTTCATTACCAGCTTGAATGATTGATGTCATTGGATTTCAATACGTTCAGCAGTTGATAATTTCATTGACGTCGTGCTTGTCGTAAAAAAATTATGGCGATTTGAATGCGTACCACAGAAATTAAACTGTTATGTCCAGTTCACCAGCTTTACCGGCGAGCCCCCCAATAATGGTACGAGTATAAAATGAAGTTAATTTGTGTATTTTTATAAAGTAAAAGTAATTTGGGAATAATATGTTGATATGTATTCCGTTCAATTTCTATAAACTCTTAAATACGTAGTATAAATAGATATGAAAATTGTTTTTACATCAATTTCGTGTCAATTAAAACCGTTGTATAAAATGCACGAGTATGAAATAGTATAAGAAATACATCAACACAATAGTTCAATGCTAGAATGCCTATTTCACAATTCATAAATACCCTTGCTCTTCGAATGCAGAGCAACGTCAGGTAATCTGGATTTTTTAAATGCAAATTTTCAGTTTGTTTTCGAAACGCAGATTTCAGAATATATGATAGTTCAATTGTTGGATTTTATTCCGAGAGTGCAGTTCAATGATAAGGGACGTGATGGACATCGTTAAAAGTGGCCTGACATTGAGTTGTATATACCGAAGGGAGTAAAGAACTTTGAAATTGTAAGTACGAGGAGTAAGCAATGTTCCAATTATTTTTTGGTATTTTCCTTCGGAGTTTTGCGTAAATGAATTGAACACACACTAAGATATCCTCCCTGAACATTTGGGATGAAAATCTATACGTAACGAGTAAATATTTAAAATGTCAGTGTACTTTCGGAAAATCACAGCTTTTTTTCTTTTTGTTTTTCCTATTCTTTTCGAAAATAAGAAAGTTAAAAAGTATCCACTTTATTTTCATGACTCTGCATTTAGTATTTCAGTTTCATCTCATTATATAATAGATACGTAAAGTGACAATTGTATTAACCTTAGCTTGGTATTCTTACTGCAATTCAGACTACAAAGTGTGATCTAAGATTTCAGACCTATTGTTTCCGATGGTGTTTGGCGCGACCAACTATATTCCAAGTGGTCGCGAGTTGGAATCACGCCATGACCATAAATGTATGACCCTTGTTTTGCTTCTTCGCAGAAGCCTGGCGAAGTTCTGACCCAACTGCGAGTCTTAGCCTTTCCGGTTCATGACTTCTGACAATGCAAACCGCCTCGGTGGTTGTGTGTCATGGTTTCTTGCTCGAGTAAAGGCTTCTAAATTATATCTCTCTTCGTAAATGATGGTAAAAAGTAGGTGCAGTTTCTTCTAATAATATTTATTAAGTAAACATTTATTTTTAATGTGATAAATTACAAGCGACATTCGCGAATAGAAAATCTTTACTGCCCGAACAAAATCATTCTTGTGCTTGTTCCATAGGACATCAAAACTGAACAGGAAACGAATGAATAGTAGACAGCCATTGTCCTAGAAATTGTTTTCTTGGGAATATTTGGTGTTTAACCATTCAATAATAATTAGGTAATTAAGAAATCATACACCAGATTTACGAATTGTTTTATTCAGATGAAATGCTATTTAATTCTTTTAGTTTCTGAAAATACTACTAGTGGACTGCAGCTGCGAAAAGGCTTCTGATCAAAACCACACAAAATGGTTTTCCAGGAAGTACCGCGCATCTTGCTGAAGAACGGCAATAAAATACTCTTGTATAACACGGCAATAAATTAAATATTTTAAGAAAGACGGATTTTAAGAATACTGCAAGAACGTACGTAGTATAAAATGCATGTAAGCACGTGCAACACTTTTTTGCATACTGGAAAGTAGTCTGTTTCATTATGCAACACGTAAATAGCAAAAATTTAATGGCTGTGGCCTCTTCCTTGGAACCTTGCTTGAACGCATGACATCTGCTATGTCATGAGCAGTGACGCAGTGAATATGAGAATTCAGGCGGAACTCTCAGTATGAAAATAGCAGAATCAAATATAAACATTTTACAGTCAAACTAGAAACTTGTTTTATTGTTTTTGTATTTTTTACTGGATCCGGGTATCTAACAAAACCATAGACACCTTTCACATCGGCGGTGGCTGCATTTTTTTAACTTCTCTGCGGATGGGAAATAAGTAATGCAGTAAATAAATAATACAATCTGTGAGTGTGAGGGTTTTTCTGGTTGTATCGCAAGGGCGGAAGGTTGTGAAGGGAATGCTCTAACGTGCACTGCTTGGTGTCAGACTTATTTAAATTCAAAAATAATTATAAAACCTGTACGTGAAACGACAAATTATTATTATATATGAATTTGGAATTTCATTGGTTTGTGTTTACCCATGTTATTGATTTTATTAAAAAGTCGCTTAGATACCAATTGACCACTGTGGAAAAAGTTCTGCGTATAAACTGCGCGAAACAGGAGGTTACATTTTCTTTTTCTTTCTTTTAACCTGGTACTACGTACTCAATATTTGCCCCACCGAACGGATATTGTGATTCAAGTGCAAAGGACATAAATATCATTTGGTAACGTTAATTTTAGAAATGTATGTAAACTTATTAACGGATTAAAATCAAACGTTTAACAATGTTTGCCAAACAGGATGAACCTGAGTAGGAAGTGGTAACTTCTTCCTTCCGAGTCTTTCCTTAGTTAACTTTGTTATTTCCTTCTCATTTCACAATTTTCTACATTCTTTTACATATTTCTCTCTTTTCCTCTCTTACTGCCCCTTCCTTCCTTTCTCTATTTCCTTTCCTTCCTCTCACCCTTGCTTTGTTTTTCTTGATTAGTAATTTTCTCTTCCATAGACTCACCTTTGCTCCCCCTCCCGTACACACGCATATACACACACATATACACATTACTCTCGCATACGCACGAATACACACATCTAAGGGTATTCATAAGCTCACCCAATGCTCACACAACTTCGCGCACAAAGTACTCTCACATTCAGCTTCCATCGTTTCCTGTAAAGTTCAAGGTTCCGCGCGATGGCGGAGTCGATCATCACCTTCACCTACTAACGGCGACCGGAAACTGTCGTGTTGCTGCATATTTCGTGGCACGGGATCCACGCCATAAATATTCAGGGAATCGCGCTTCCCTATCAACGTTTCGGGCGTAAAGCCGCATAGCCATAGATTGGCCTTCCGGAATGCATAATATGAAGAGGCATGTAAAGTAAAAGTAGATACGCACTCCCTTATGAAGAGATACAATACACACATCTTATTTTCATGGTTCTTGACATACTAATTACTGCTATCACGAAATGTTGCAAGCGAAATGATAACTTGTTTCTGTCGACACTTTTCGGCTGAATTCCATGAAACCTCAGTTTTCTTGATTTTCTCAAAGTAAGTACCTTGCGCCAAAAGATCATTGAATGAGCACTTATGCCATCTGAGCAAATTTAGATGCAAATTCACGGGAATCTTCGTAAACGTTTGATGATTGCTGATGGCGCATAATAGTAACGATTTGATTGAGAGAGATTGGGGAAAGTGGTGAACAGAGGTTCGATCAATATAATTTCAGTATTACGAGAACGTCTACCGCTTGTGAAAATGACAAAAAAGAGCAACTAAAGATCGTGGTGGGACTGGCGATGTTTGAATAGGGCAGTTTAAAGTAACACTTTCTTAGTTTACCTTTATATATCACTGAAACCCGTAATAGTAATTATATGTAATTTTCATTTGGACTTGGGTAGAGAAATCTCTGGCCCACATACATGTGGGAAAGAAACATCTGTGAAAAATATCATCTCGCGCAACCTTTCCGCCACCTGCCACCTCTGAATACATCCTTGAAGGATGTTGCCACGAGCAGCTACCAAAACACATTGATCTCAACAACAATTAATCACAGTTTCGTTGGAATCTTTTGGCATATACGTAGGTATACATCGCTCCACGTACTATATAGTGTATGTTGATCGTGTACTTTATGGCCCGGTGTAAAACAGAAGGAAGCGGAAGGAGCAGCGTGATGTATGGGGGGACCTGCTCGTTCGCTCGCCACGTAGCCCTCGCCGCCGCTGCTCTCGCGCTTTTGGACTCGTTGCGAGTTATTTCTGGGCGCGTCCGCGCGCGCGAGAAACGGAAGCCGGCGGACTTTTTGATTTCATCACATTTCATACAACTGCTCGTCGAGCGCCGACGCATTCATTTTTCCGCGCTTTCGGTCTTCCTTTTAAAATGCAGAGGCGTCCCACGCCATGGGCTCCGCGGACCGGCCGGCGCTGACCTAGTTAGCCCATTCGCCAGCGGCGGAATAGATTTTAATAAAACTAGCAGGACCAAGTAAAGAGGTGCTGAAAAGTAATAGAAGTGTGTCAGTGCCAACAGCTTCTCTCATAAAGAAAAAATCTTTTGGATGTGGAAATGTTCCTCTGAGAGGAAGGAAATGGAACGAGCAGTTGATGTGAATTTGTCTCTCTGCACATTCTTTCGTTCTGGAATACAGAGTCCGGATGGTGGATAATTAAATGGGATATTGCGCTGCGAAATGAGATTTTTCAGTAGCTGTTGTTTTTTATCTCGCTTGTCCGCATGTCCTCATTACAAAAGCTCTGAATAGGGTATTAGAAGTCAAATACAATACTCTTAGTTCCTTTTTTCTGAATATATCTTTGTTTTGTTCATTAGCCTATACACTATACTTTACATCTCAAGAGCTGAAGTAAATTTTCTTATCTCCATGGAGAAACTGCTTTTTGGTATAACCTTTAGTGTCCGCTCCTCTGAAACTGTCATTTCCTCCCGTTCATTTTTTGCGCCGATTGGGGATTTTCCCTACTGATGGGTGATGAACCATTCTTCTAGAAGTAAACTTTCACTTCGGTGGTTGTTGACTGGATCGATTGCTATTTTGTGCAACTTCGTGTCATTTCCGGGAATACCGTAGAAAACAAAGCTGGCTTCGCATTATTTCCGTGTACTCCGTGCGTTTGTTCATTGGCATTGTTAGCTCTGCTTTTCCGAAACTTAACAGGAAATTGTTTGAAGGATCTTCTCACACGATTTCCAGTGTTTGTTTTGCGAGGGCAATAGTGAATCTTAATGAACAATATCTTCGTGACACGTTAGCTTGTTTTAATGAGATTCTAGAGTCGAAAGGTCTACAACGTATGCTACTCTTCATCGTTATAGGAAGTGCATTTTTTACTTTTATTTTTTTGCTCATGATTTCGTGGTACGTTAGAACAAGTATTTTGAGTTTTAAGGTAGAAAATGGGACTAAAAGAATGTAAACTTATTGGTTGTATTAGAAACTTCCACTTGTATACATTTTACCTTAACAGGTATAGGGGAAAACATTCACCGAATTTGTCAAAGCCTTAAGGCTAAATAAAGCAGTCTCAATCGCGACTCGGAAGAGTTATTGAGTTCCGCTTCCACTCCTACTTCAAGGAGGTCATATTTTCCTTTATGATCATCACAAAACTTCCTTGTACTCCGGAAATGGCGTAGTTCCTGGTACTGATAAAAGCGAGTAAACTTAGCTCAGAAATCGCTTGTATGATCGCGGTCTTGTTAAATGCAAAGGCAGTCACCATTTTCCGTGGAAAGAACAAAGAAGCGAAGTACTGTGCATTGGTTTAAAGGGACTGTCTGTGGGTGTGGATCAGTGTGCACGCGTGGGTGCGTGTTCTTGGATGTGGGAGTTTTGTAATTTTTTTTTTCATGGCAATTCCGCCCTTTATGAAAGTCATAGTGCGTTTATTGCATTCTAAAGATGCTACTTTTCTGTAGTATTATTTTTCCGTACATAAAACTGTGATTCTTCTAGAATCGTGGTACAGGTGTTTGAACTGTAATCCTTTATTCCAATCTCTAGTCTCTACGTGTTGGGAGTAATTACTTTGTCTTGAAGTGGGTGTCAAGCCAAGGAACAGTGTGTACTGAATTGGAACGATGTTACAAAGCAAAGCGCAAACTCGTGGGTGATACGAAACTGCACGGACTGTGCAGTGTCTGTTTTATGTGGTATGTGATAGGAACATGGGCGACGGGGTGATATTGTGGACGTTATGGGGTTGTGGGTGTAATGTGGAATTTATAAAGGGTTTAACCTTAATTACACTGAAATTGTTGTGATTGAACTTCCAATTGTCCAGGAGTAACGGCTATGTCGCCGCAAGTCTGTTAGAAAGCTGGCGTAGCGACACGAATACCTTATGTATGGGGATTGCTTTAAGCAATATATATCATTATCAGTTGCAATTGACGTAGTTCTTAGTTTTATATGTAGTTGCATAAATTAATTGCTATTCAAAACTCTACTTTTAAGGTATTTGCTCACCCTTCCATTATCTTTTATATTTGGATTAGGTATACTACACGTAACTTTGTCAGGTTTTTAATGTTGTTCATGTGCTTTTTTACAAATGCAACCTGGATCTTTAAACTAGTATATAAGCAGCTCTCATAAACGTGGCCGTAGGATAACCGCCCAGGGCTACCACATGTGCTTGGGTAAGTAGTCTATGTTCTAATCATAAATAATTCAGGAAAGTTCCATTGACTATATTAAACATTCATGTTCAAATTTATTTTTAAAGCTAGTTAATGTACATCAGATTTCACACAACGATCGACAAATTCTATTTGGCCTTCTTCAGACGTTAGACATTTTTTTCTAACCAAAGGACACAATATTTACAGGAAGGTAATTGACGAAAATTATCACGAAATTTTGCTAAAAAACGAAAAACGGAAAAATACTGACAATGTGTATTAGTGACCGTACCAACACGAAGCAGTCACTGTCAGCTGCAGAGTAGCAGAACTTGAGGTGCTGCGAATTTAAAACGGATGTTTTCATTTTTGGCGCGCTTTACAAGAAATCTTGTTAATATTGCCAAAATTTTCTCAAAAATGCCTGCAAAATTTTTAAATATGTTTTTCTCTGTGGGAAAAGAGGACGCGTAAATCTCATTTTTAGTAATCTCAAACTCTCCAAAATTTCGAAAATTTCAAAATGTAAAGTTTTTTTCGCCATCTTCCTAGTACTACAATATTGCAAATAGATTTGTTCCCCTAATGAAATTGTTCAATGACTTTTTAAATCAAATCATTTACAATTTTTCGACAGTAAATAGTTTTCACGTAATTTTGTGTGAAATAAAGGCAGTTTTTAAATATTTTTATCGAGTCAAGTACTCGTATATAACTGACGGAGGTCTCATTACTGGTGAAATCTGTGTTTTTGAAAATTGAAAAAAATAACTTTGCAAAGCAATATTGATGAGAGACATTTTTTCCTTAATGAAATAGTTCTAAAACATAATTTTTAAATAAAGTACATTGTTTCGGTAAACGAGTGTTTACGAGTAATATTTGCTTGGAGTAAACGCAATTTATTATTTTTTTTAAATTTTCAAAATAGATTTAATTTCTTTCTTTAATTTTTTTCCTCGGATAGAGCAAGGGACGCTTAAAAAAATATCATTTTGTTAAACACTCTGAATTTTCGAAAATTGCTAAACGTATAAATAATACCAAAAAGTATGTGGTGTTGGAGTATTTGAATTTTTTGCTGGTTTCATTTGCAGGATTTTCAGTTCCTTTCTGCGTGTTCTCGGAAACGCGTACTGAACTCTCCTCGAATATCTGCACAAACCAAGATTTCAACGGATATCGCGGGCAACAGCGCTGAATCTGTACACGCTCTTAGCCACCTCGGCAAAAAAATGTAATACAAATTATTATTCACATTTGGGGGCAAAGAAAGATGAAAGTGCCACCATCAATTTCAACTTCATTTGTTCTATTATCTAACTGTACCCCTCTTTGTACCAGTCAATTGTAAAATACTCAGATTGGAATTACGGAGATTACGTTAGACATTTTTTAGAGCATGTGTGGGCGTATTTCGTACACTTAGGTTTGAGTTTCGCTCCTAGCAGAAGTGCAATAAGAGACTAAATGCAGACATCTGCCTATCCATCTCTTCTTCTTTTTCATTTGTAGCCTAGTACCGAATAATTTAATAGTCTGTGATCTTTCATTGTTTTGTAAAGTGCCTGTTCCCATTATCTAGGTGGTGTATATCGCAAGAAACGTTTGAGGCTTTCGTATACGAAGCCCGCAAAATCGAAACAGATGGTTTCCAGCTTACGGGCGTTACGGCCAGTCGAAAACTAAGTAGTGTTGAAGGTCAATTTCTCGAAGGCATACAGAAGCAGATAGACTTTTTACTCAAATTGACGTAAATTCGTTATTTCCTTTTCACTTAAAAATGCAGGTCCATTTTCCTATCTTGCACAAAATACATAAAGAGAATTTTGGCCATTGAAGTTTCTAGTGCCGGATTACTTTGTTTTCCGATCACTTGTTGCTTACGCAATTAGATACGCTATCTACCTTTCAGAGTACTGGATAAACAGTTCAGAATCTTATTGCGAACAGAGCAAATAGAACATTTGGGCTCTGAAAGAATGCAAATAGCCTATATAAGAATTAAGAATAATTGGGTAACGATCATAATTGATTGTAAAGTTTATTAAAATATGTATTAACTACACATAAAATGTTTTTGAGCGTTACATTTTGACATTCTAGGAAACTATATCAATTCATGAATTAACCAATCGCTAACAACAGTAAGGTAAAGAGGTGGTGTTTCGTCAAAATGTCTTATAATAGCGAACGGAAGTATTACTAGAGCGATTAACTTAAAATAATGGATTAATTTTTTAAAACCTTTAATACAAGGCCATTAATTAGGGATTTTTATGCGTTCGTTATTTTTTTTATAATACGAACGTCACTTAGACATAAATTTGAACTTGATATGACATAAGAGAACTTCAGCGATACCCGTTTCTGGAACGGAATGTTGTCACCTCGATCACATTGCAGCTGGCATTTCGCTTCTTGTCGCTGAGCTGAAATAAGCTGCGTAATTGTTATGCCTGGGATAAGGAGAGATATATGTACACTTCACATAACATAGTTTACCTTGCACACATTTTCTTCGACACATCCGTTCCCGCACAGTACCCCTTGTCTTCTCCGGGATCTCCCCAGCATCATACGGTCGATACCACTTGGTCTGAGGTAGCCAGTACTTATGTATTTGCTGGGCTGTGCCAATTAGTGGTGCTGCCACACCCTTTGGTCGGGCTCTTTCGTGGGTTCCACTCTCCAAGTTACCTCTGGATCGATGTTCCGCCTAGCGCCATCGCATCCACTCGCCCAGAAAACCTGCCAGGCTCTGTCAGAGACCCCGCTGGACCCTCTCTACGAAACACTTGAGTCGTCTCCTCTGCCTTAACGCCCATGCTCCTCCACAAGTTTATCAGCAGTCCCTCCAGACTTCACTTCCGGCTTCCATATTGGCTCCTCTCCCGTCCTAAATCCAGGCGTCTCTCTCGACTTCACTGCTGTCTGTTCAACTGCAATTGCCTTCCCCTAGCCGCCCCCCATCAAGGCACCGGAGCGAGGGTGATCCGGACCTCTCCTCTCCTTTCCGCGCTTCCCACCGACCCGCTCCTTGCGGAGACGGGCGGAAGTAACCAGAGGCCCCCGGCTAAGGGCGTTCTCTATGTCGCGGCAGTGGCTTTGTCCTGACCCTTGTAGTACAGTGGCAGCTCGTGGTCAAAAAAGTATGTGAAGCGCTTCCGTATTGTTCATGCATAACAATCTCAGACTTGCTAATAAAAGGAAATTAAAAGTCACAAACATTTCCTAGGTTACTCCATAAAATTACCGAGATGGTCTAGTACAAAACTTTACTAATTTGATCTTTTCACTGTTAATTTATCAGTGTGTTTCCGATGTCGATTGTCGAATTGCACTGTATAATTCTCATAATTCCGTAATTCGTGTAATGTACTTTTGTGCTCGGCGCACAAAACACATTATTGTATACGTCATTCGCGGTATATCATTCATATTGACAGAGGCACAGGAAAGCATGCTAACCCTCGTCACGTCACTCTCTGGGAATACACGTTCAGCATTACGCGTGTCACAGTGACGTAGAGTTGCAGGTGGCTGCCAGACACTGGTACCTACATATCCCAGTCGGCAGTCTTCTCCGACACAAAGATACAAATGTTGATCCTACGCAATGACCCAAGTTTTCAATTCGGGTGGTGATTATGGGGAAAATACTGCAACATGTGCTGCATCTGTTACAGAATGAAGTTTTTCCGTGAAATAGTTTTATATTTGTTTTGAAATAGTTTCATATTTAAACTAAAAATATTAGATAACCTTCACGTGTTAATTGGCCTCACCTTGTGAAAACGTGACTGTGTTTTACAATAGATCTATGGCTCTGCGAAGCCCTATTACAACTCCATGGGAGTCTTAAATTTGTTCAACACACTAAAGTTGAAAACAACAACAATAATAACAAATATTAAAACAGTGTAATTCACGAATTGCCGAGAAAAGGATTCACAATTAATTCATTTTTGTATGAATTTTATCTTATTTTATGTCATCTTTACACTATTATATTGTTCTAAAACTGGACATAATACACTCAGAATTATTTTTTTTTTCAGTTAGAAAACTTACGAGGTCTCTAAATGAAAAAACAAGACTAATTAACGTTTTCGACGTTTTTCTACCACTTTGACTTTTCCGAAAACTTTATCGCATTCAAGTCCGCGTGAATGATTATTCCCCCATGAAATTCCATTTTAAAAATAAATTTGTAGCTCTTTTACGATTGGCCCCAGGAACAGGCGACGCTGTGTCGTCACCGTAGTGTGTGCGCGTGCGGTGAATCATAATGACGTCGACAAGAGTGCAAACTGCAGCTCACGAGACCAAGGCTAAGGCGGTCAGGTGCCTGGTAATCCCCCGTGCCGGCGGTGAAATGAAGGCAGGGCGTGCGCAGGGAATCTTCGCTGGAATATCATCGGCTGCATTTACGACCGCATATTCCCGGCAGCGAACACCGTCGCCAATGCATCTGCCCGGGTCGTCCATTCAGAATGGGCTTTTGAGTATTAGGAGAACAGAAATCAAACTAATAATTTCGCAGCTCGAGCAAGACCTTATGCGGAATGAGTTTTAAAGTTGTATGATTACCTGTTACTCCTACGTGACGTGTTTCTTCTACGAAGTTGTTTTGTAAACTTGTTTCTTGATTGATGTCATAAACACCTAACCCTTCGTTCGCTGAATTTTCCTCCTCTGAACATTCATTCCCCTAAAAAAAGTTCTCATTCTTTTAATATTTGACTTTTGCAAAAGTGTCGCCCGATAGATCGGCTTCTTAAGTTGATCGTAGGTAATACCTTAAGTGCTTTGGAAATTGCCGATAAATCCCCGACTCGCGAAGAGAGGAGGCGATTCATCTGAGAATTTCCAAGCACCTGTGATATTTAATAGGACTATTCCACGAATGAAATTACGTCAACCAGAGATCTAAAATGCGCCAAATATTGAAAATTTCTGATAGCATTTGAAAATCGAAGTGTTTGTGTTACAGTACATGCGTGGTTTGTTGCACATAACTCCGCGATCAATACATACCTCCTCCTAAGGTAAAAAAGTCGCAGCTTATTATTGGCCAGTGAGAAGAAGCGGTAAGAGAAATTAGATAAAAAAACGATATTATTTTTTAGATACACCGCCCTGATTGGGGCATTTTATATGTATATTGAAACACTATTGGTTTATCAAAAAATAGTGAGATTTTTTTCATATTTATTAAACTCGTGAAGATTGTCCACAAAATGCTGTAGAACCTCCCTAATCCTAACCCCGCAAATTCGAAATTTCAAATAATCTCAACAAAATTCAGGATAGAGGAAAAATGAACAAAATAAATAAAATGCTTATTTGTAGTGTGAAGAAAAAAAATATTTACAGTAGGATTTGCCAATTATCAATATCCTATTCGAGAACTAGATTGCTTTTAATTCATTAGAAACCGTTCATATTGATGTTGGCATGATGAATTGAAATAGTATTAAAACTGTAGAAGTGAACAACTAATTATTCAAGCACAAGTTGTCGAAATGAAACTTTTATTGCGCTGGTAACTACGGCGTATATCAAAGGTTTATGTAGTAGTATTTTTCACTTAGAGGTACTTGCAAAATGGGTAATATTCTTTTACCGTACGTAACTGAATCTGCTTGATAATGCGATGTGATGATATGATCGCTTTACTACGTTGCCATTTTCTCACATCGCACGCTACGTTGCATTGTCTGGTAATCCTATAGATGTATTTGTAAATGCACGGTACATTTTTTTCGGATAATCCTAACAGACCACACCTCCAATTAGTTCTGAATACCGGGGTTGTACTGTATTATCAAACTAAAAGTTTAGTTAACCGTATAATGTTATTTGAAGGTAAAACCCCTTATATAACATTCGTACGTTTTTTTTATTTATTTTTTTAAATTTGCGACCAAGTTTACTTCTGCAAACATTGTTTATTTTGACTTTCCATAGCGAAATCGGAATTGTCATACAAAGAGGGGTAATTAGTCATATCGACCGAGGTCTTGTTTTTATCTAAGAGGTTTTTGTATTGTAAAATACTGAGTAGATTCTGTCGGAAAGATAAAAAAACTCGTGGATTAAGGGGAAGATGAACAAAATTTACCTTCTGTTAATTAATACTGAATTCTGTTAATTAGCTAAATACTGTTACTTAATACTGAATTTTTATTTTTTACATATTTACTTACTCTATATTTAAGCAACATCGGTGGTGCAGAGGCTGGGAGTAACATCTAAGTAGGCGGACCGAAGACGGCATTTCGTTCCATGTAGAGCGAGGGTGTTTTATCGTGTTTGTTACGTGATTTGTTTCCTTTACCACCACACGTGATTATTCACCATTTAATGATGGTCTTACTGTCGTCCATCCCCTGGAAGGCAATGGCGAAATCCTACTATGATTATCGGCACTCGAACGGGTAGGAATAAACACCTTTTCCCACACCTTGTTAAGAAAACCGGAAAATTCTGAATGACAACTGGAAAATTCCATAAATCAGTCGTCGTCAAGATAGTGGTGATGTTCTGGGGAAGAAAAAGGGAGGACATTACATATCTACATGTGAAAAGAGTTGGCCGTAGTGAAGTAAAACATGTTTGTATTAGGTTGTTATATACTTATTTTTATGTACGGTACATTATGAATATTCGTCAGGGGGATATTATATTAATTGTATTTAACTGAGTTAAATATTATTTTGATGTAAATGGTATTTTCTATCATGTCTCTGATGGAGTAAGAATTTCTGAAACTTTGGCGGACTAAAATGGTTTTTCTACTAACCTCCCCAACGCCTTGTTATTTATTGAGAAAAATAGGAAGTAATAAAATGACTCATGTGTATCATACAGACCGAAAAATAATGTTCTTCGAGGTCCAAGATTTGTACCCGATCCATGGTAACTTTGAATTGCGAAAGTTGGATTAAATAAAGAAACATGAACATTTCTGACGAATAGTGTGAAATGTATTCATGCACGTTTTCAACAGTTCGTTTTCGTTTGTTGCGTGTTGTTACAAGAGTGGCGGGTATGCTAAAGCCGGCCCTGGTCGCGGGCCCAAGGGCATCGTGGAATTGTTGTGAATCGCAACCCAAGGATCCTTTTCGGGACACTGACCCACTCCGGACGTCCCGGACGTGAGGAAACGCGAGGAGGGAGAGATACGGCGACCTTGGCGCGCGCCGTGCAGGTGTCGGAAGTCCTCTGCTTCCCGCCCTGAAGCCAACTTTCCAACAGCGTTTGCCAACAGCTTGTTAAGTTGCAGCCATGTGTAACAAGGTCGCTGATTATTTGCCATTCTGAGATTTACTGGACTTAAGGGAGTAATTACTGGAATGATTCAACGTTTGAATGAATGAATGAATGAATGGATTAAGCAATATTTGAATAAAATGAATGAATGGACGTATTTTTGGAATTATCTCTCATTCCATATCTCAAATACATAGCAGTGGTATGCAGCAGCAAAGACGCTCAAACACTCAAAATGGTTTACCGAAAGTAGCACGCACACTTCTCGAGAACAACAAATAAAATTCTCTCGTGCAGTGCCCTCGTAAGCAGTGCCTCGTTAGCAGTGCCTCGTTAGCAGTGCCTCATAAGCAGTGCCACACAGAGTATGAGAATTCAGTCGGTACATTCAGTATTAATTAGGCATTTGTATTTCTAAATCGAAATCGGTAGTGTGTAATTGTTTAATTCCCGAATTTCTGGGTATCTAACTAAATGCATAGTTTCCATTAAATTTCTGCGTGGAGAAGAATTTATATTCAGGTTTAGTCAATACAAATGTCTACCTCGTGCATCTTCGTGAAGACAAATTCTGCGATACTATATATGTGGGTAATTGACGAATAATTATGAACACTAAGTTTTAAAATACGGCGTTATAACAAGTTCCAAAGTTCGCAATGCATCTGAATTTCCGCGGCCTATAATGTTCACCTGTTCAAAACGTCATGCATTAAGATGTCTAGCGAATTTTGTGACGTCTAAACGACAATCGACACCGCGGTAAACAAGTATAATTGGGACAGTCTACAAATCGCGGAAGATAATGTTGTCGCATGTAGAGAGTGAATGATGTAGAGTGCAAAGCAGATATTTGCGCTTTCGCGGCGCGTCGTTTCTGCGGGCAATTCATGTAGAAACGTTCAGAAATTTCGTAGTAAAAGTTATTTTGTAATATCAGTAAAAGTTATTGTTTTTTAATGGTTTAAGGCAAAATCAGTAGTACATACCGGAGAAAATTAGTGGTATATTAAAATAAATATTTGGTGTTATATCTGTTAATGATGGTAGTTGTAACTCAATTGAATACGTCGGGAATAGGGCAATGTTCACAGTGAAGCAGAAAAAAGTATTCCTAAATTTTTGCTGTCATTCGGAAATATACCGCAACAGTTTGAAGCAAAGACAACGGGTTTGCCGTGCGAATTAATTCACAGAGCTTTTTTAAAAAAAAATATTAGCAATATGATAGATATTTTGGAGTATTTTGCAAGACAAACGCTACCCCACATGATCCAAGTATGCTGCCTTAAGATGCTGCTAATGAGAACATATCGGTGTTTTTTCTGTCACTACCATTGATTCTTTTGGACGAAATGTGAACAAAGTACCTTGAATAGTTATAACTATAGGGCGGATTTCTATGATTTGTGCATATTTTCGTCCGTTGCTTCAGTGCATTGCTAAGTGAAATTTCTTGACATTTGATTAGAATATGATGCTATATAGATTTATATGGTTGGTGCATATTTGGCTGATTTTTCCTGTTGGTACATATTCGTCTGATTATAAGCGCATATTTGGCATATGTCGTTAAAATAGAGACCTATCTATAAAACTTTTCATCTTTTTATAGAATCTGTTTATTTTTGAACGTTCATTGATTCGAAAGAGATTGTCACAGTTTGAGTTGTTTTTTTTTCCGTTCCATAGATGATAAAATACTTGTGCAAATGTAGGATATTTCTTGATAACACTTCTTAAACCAGTCAGAAAAAATACAACAAGTCATACAATGCATTTCGCTAAGCTGAATATTTACTTCAATTATTTCTCGCGCGAAGTAAGCTGAATTATATTTTATTTGCACAAAAATATATATTTTTATTCCAAGGATGCTTCACCTGAATTTTTTCAAGAAAGGTTTATAGAGAAAATAAAATATTGTTAATTTTTATTGCATATTAAAGGGCAAGTTTCAGAATTTTTAGGTCATAAATGCATAGTTTTAAAAGCATATTTCAACATATTTTAGTGCATAGAAATCTGCTCCCTAGCTATAGCTTACGGTGGCTTCTCTGAGACGTTTCTTCAAAGGGCAAATGGATCAATTTGGTCGCCAAGATCGTTGCAATGCTCTGCGCCCCGCGACTTGAAAACCACTGTTCGGCGCGGCGCCCCGCCACGAACCTCCGAGAGAACCTGCATTTCTTTCGACCGGATTTCATACTCTTTTGTAATATAAATTATTCATTAAATACCAACATATGTGCTATTGATGAACTTGTCTTCTCGATTTATCTATTCGTGAAACAAATGATATTCCATTGAAAACGCGAATTTAGTCCAATACCTTTAAAATCAATAACCTAATTGCTACAACGGATGAGACCCTGTATCCTGAGTCATTTACTGAAAATTTCATCGCAATGTGTTGAACCGTCCAAAAATATTCGAAGTGGGCGTTATTATTGACTAACATGTATGTATGTATTTTTTTTTTTTTTTAACGAGGGGAACTGTGGAAATCTTCAAAAGACGAAGAGGAGCCCGCACTCCTCAACAGTGTGAGATTTTTACCCACTAAAACCACAAACCCTTTGTGTTCCTGGCGTTATCCACCCTGGAACCGCAGTTATGCATTACTTCACGATGGTGCCAGCTGTATTACTTCGAGGTGTTATTCAGGTTCAGCTATGACTGGTTTCTTTCGTCTTCTTCCTTCTTCTTGAGAATGGCGGTGATATATTTCTCTATTGCTGTCCACTTCGCCTTGTTACAGATCATAAGTGTGACCATGTTTTCTGGTGAGACATTACACCCGACCTCCCATATCATGCGATGCCTTAGCGTGTCCCATCTCGGGCAATGGAACAGCGTATGTTCGGCGTCGTCTACTTCATGGCTGCAGTAGATGCATACCGCGTCTTCTGTCTTGCTAAATCTTTTAAGGTATGCCTTAAAACATCCATGCCCTGTGAATGCCTGAGTTAAGTGGTATGTCACGGACCCGTGTTTGCGGCTTATCCATTTGGATATATTCGGGATGAGCCTATGAGTCCATCTGCCGGTCTCCTCTCTGTCCCAGCGTTTCTGCCAGCGGTGCAACACTTTTTCTTTCGCTTTTTTAATTGCGCTATCCTTATCTTGTTGTGTTCGCCTTCCGTTGCCTTCTTGCTCATGGGAGTAGTTGTAAACTTCTTTCCTTTCTAGAGCAAGCAGGTCAATAGGAGGGACGTTCGCCAGCAGACGAACCGCACTTCCGGATACAGTTCTATACGCCGATGTTATGCGTAGAGCTCCTTTCCTCTGGACAGACTGCATTTTCCTTCTCAGATTATTGTTTTGAAGAGCTTCTGCCCAGATCGGTGCTGCATAGAGCATTTTCGAGTGCATCACACTCATTAAAATTCGTCTCGTCTTGTCGCTGGGGCCCCTGGTGTTCGGCATCAATCTGGAAAGCGTTGCTGCTATTTTTAGGGCTTTTTCCGTCGTCTCACTAATGTGTGGTCCAAAACTGAGCTTCCTGTCAATTTTCATTCCTAGGTAGCGAAGGCTCTTGCCACATTGTATTTTTTCCTTGCCTATTAGGAATGTTGGGTTGGAGTAGGATAGTCTTTCGGTGATAAGCAATGCTTCCGTTTTATGGACTGCCACTTCCAGCCCTTTGGACGTCAGCCATTTCATTACTCTTCTCAGGGTGTCGTTTACGATGACCTCTAGTAGGGCCGATGTTTCCGCCGTTGCCACTATTATTGCATCGTCTGCGAAGCCTACTATTGAGACATTTTGCGGGAGTTTTATTCCCAGTAGACTGTCGTACATAATGTTCCATAAGACAGGACCAAGTTTTGAACCTTGTGGGACACCACAGGTCATCTCAATTTCAATAGGTTCTCCTTCACCTTCGTAAATTGTCCTTCGATCGCTTAGGTAGCTCCGTATCATACTGGTGAGGTACTCTGGGGTGTTCTTCTCTATCAGAGCCTTGATAATCTCCTCCCATTTGGCTGAGTTAAAGGCGTTCCTGATATCGAGCGTTACGAGGGCACAGAATTCTTTTTTTGGTCCCTCTTTGGCTTCTCTTGCCTTTTCTACGACTGCTTTGATAGCGTCGACTGTCGATCTGCATTTTCGGAAGCCATATTGCATTTCCGACAGACCGTGTGTTTCCTGTAGCCATGTCTGTAGTCTTTGCAGAATCAGGCCCTCAAATACCTTTCCCATCGTGTCTAGTAGACAGATTGGTCTGTAAGATGTGGGCTCGTGTTGGGGTTTGCTGCCTTTTAAGAAGAGATCAAGTTTCTGCTTTTTCCATACACTCGGAAAAACGTTTTCCTTCAAGCATCTATTATAAGCTTTCAGAAGAAGTTGAGGATGGACCTTTGCCACTGTCTTCAGAATTTCATTGTGTACCCCGTCGAGTCCTGGGGCCTTTTTGTTCTTAAGAGTACTGCATACTTTCTGTAGCTCTTCTGGAGAAAACATTTGGTCTTCTGTAATTTTACAGGGCTGCCATTGTTCAATCGATGGTTTCTGATGCGATGGAAACAAATTCTTTATGATTTGGATTACCCATGTAGGATCATCCAATCCGGGTGATTTCCGCCTGCAATTAAGTTTTTTTGTCACAATTTGGTATGGTTTGCCCCATGGGTCGTTGTCTATTTCCTTTAGTAGCTCCGTCCAGCAGAGGTTTTTACTATTGTTGATGGCGTGTTTTAGTTCCTGTCTGCATTGTCGAAGCGCCTCTCTTAATGTCTGCGATCCTTTGGAGCGCGTGTACTGACGTCTCGTTTTTTTGCATTTTTCTCTCAGTTCTGAGATTTCGTCCGTCCACCAGTACATTGGCTTCCGAGTGGGGTTGGTATTTGATCTCTTTGGCATAGATCGGTTGCACGCCTCCTTGACTGTTTGAATTGTTAGACCCAGTAGTTTGTTTCCTGGGCCTTCTGTCCAGTTTAGTTCGTCCAGGGTCGCTTGTTCCTTCAGAAACTCTTCTAGAGCTTTCTGGTCTAGTTTTTTCACGTTCCATGAGGGTTTCAGCTTTTTTTCCCGTACTTTAATTCTCTGCGTTATATTTTGTATGCCGAACTCTATATAATTATGGTCACTGAGAGAGACGTCTTCCAGAACCGTCCAGTCGTGTATTTGTCCCGCAGTTTTCCTTGAGGACAGAGTCAGGTCTATGACTGATCTCGAGTTGTATCTCTCGTAGGTTGCTACTCCTCAGTTGTTCAGCACCACGAGGTTTCTCCTAGCTACCATATCTGTGACAAGAGACCCTCTTCTGTCGCTTCTTGATGACTCCCACTCCGAGGATTTCGCGTTGAAGTCCCCGGCTATTAAGACTTCTCCAGTAGCGGTCCGAATGTCATCTTCTAGGTTGTGCACTTCTGTTTCGAATGTATGAAAGGGGTCATTCGGTGAGAAGTAGCAGCTATAAATTCGAAGGGACCCTACTTCGATCCATACGAAGCCCTTGTTCTTTTCTTCCACCCTTCGACTTTTCAAATGTATGTATGTATGTATGTATGTATGTATGCATGTATGCATGCATGTATTTATGTGATACATCAGTGGCGTGCGGCAGCAAAAACTTACAGAGAATGGTTTTCCAGAAAGAATACCTCAACTACATAATAACAACAAATTAAAATACTCTCGTCTAACACAGCACTACATAAAATATTTTTTTAAAAAGTCTTGGCGAATACCGAAATAACATGCTAGTATAATACAGTTCCCCAATTTTTTACACACCAAAAATATCAAAAACGTTGCCATTCTCAAAAAGTGAAAAGCGAATATTTAATGGTAGGTGACATTTTCCTTCAAGACTATGCTTTCGTTTTAAGTCAGTTTTTTTTTTGGTAAGCTAATCACAAAGTTGTGAATTCAATCAGTACGCGTGGAAATTGAATACATGGAATAAAGCAAATATTTGGACTATTCAGCCAAAATCGCAACTGTTTCGTTGGTTTTGGATTTTTCCAAATTCCTGGGGATTCAGCGATACCTGACACGCATCGCAGTAGCCGGAGGCGGGATAGCTTTTTTTTTGTTTTGTGAGTTCGTTGGTAATTAGTAATATACATGTTTTTGTATTTGTGTATCTAACTAAACAAGAAACGTCTCCCAAAGGACCGAAGGCTGCATAGTTTTCTTTTAATTTTTGCGCGCATAGGAAATAAGTAATAATAATAATAATAATAATAATATATATATATATATATATATATATATATATATATAAATAATGTGTGTCCATGTTATTCTGCATACATTGCGTCGCCTACGCAAAGAAACTATAGCGCCAAAGAGAGTGGGAGATGTCTCACACTGTGTTTTTTTAAACCTAAGAAGAGTACAAAAATTAAAAGAATCTTATAAAATATACTATAATATTTGTATTAGTGTTTTATGACAAACGATAGAAAAATGAATGACACATTTATTTTATTAAATGTGATTCAGTTCCGTGTTTCGGTGAATCAGTAGGTGAACGAAAACATGGTGGTTATTGTGATTTAAAGTTGGTGAAGCGTTTGTTTTTCGGTGTATCGCTTTGTGAAAAATTGTGAAAGCTGTGAAGTTATGATATCTTAAGAATGCGTTGTTTTTTCTACAGGACGTTTAAGATTCCGTGAAGTATTTTTCGCCACAGCCCAGAATAATTCAGGACACAAGCTTGCGCTAGAATTCGGTATTCGCGTCAAATACGTAGTGCCAATACCTCGAAATTCAAATAGGTCGAATCAGTTTTCCAGTACAATATGGCTTTGTTTAGTGATACTTTTTACTAATTGGGGAACAATACAATTTAATCTGAAATCACAAATGTGCATTTTAATTCATATTCTCACATTGGTTTATTAAATGTGCAGTCATTCCATTTGGTTCACCTCCACCCTGCATTCCAATTGAATTGTATCGCGTTTTTCTCAGTCACCGTAAGTAAATGAAACATAATGGTTAATGATGGTGATTTCATGACGCACATAAGAAAGTATAAAACTTCTTTGTCGTTTGCGTGTTTTTCAACAAACCATAGTCGTATTCCAAATTGTCCGCCCTGTTTGAAGATCCAGGGACATACCTCTCTTGGTCAAATTTACAAAACTAATTCAAGTGTTGAAAATATAATTAGTTAGGAAAATGTTAAATATTCCACTTTAAATTCATGTACACTGCATATATCTGTCGAACCCTTACAGACGCGAACCATGCCATTTCGGTCTAATGTCCCCAATCTTGACATCTTTTTTGTTCCTACTTAGCTTTTCTCACACAAACTTCATGTACTTAAGTTTTTTACTGTTTTTAGGTTAAAGAAATAAAAAATAAAACCGAATGAATTTTTGGTGCTTTCTTTGCTTATTCTGAAGGATAATTTTGATTTAATAATGGCTTTAATCGACCATTTTACGATCAGAATTGACATCTTCCTGCTGCGTAGAGATGTTCCTACTATAATAACATTTTTTCTGGAAACTTCCGAAATAGACATATTCACACATGATGTTTTGTTCCTTATTGCGAACTAATGATTTTTCTAACCATAAGGTACCTTATTTTAAAATCTAGCTTTTACATATACCACTCTCTTAACGTTTCAACTGCTCATTTTTATTTTCGTATTCTGCCCACTTACCAAAAATATATTATTAGTGTTCGTAACTTTATTTCTCTGAGAATGTCTCGAACTTAACGGGAAAGGAGAAACCGAAGAAACGAGACGGAACTCCACTTTTGACTACGTGACGAGCCGGGCACACGCTACTGTTGTTCAGAATTGTATTCTAATGAAACGGGAGGAATTGGTATAGTACTATTATGAGTTGGACTTTTTCATCTGTTTCGTCGTGCTTTTAACTGAGAATTATAGAATTACTCGTTAAAGTTAATTACTGTGAACTGAATTTTGCAAAATACGCAAAATTGGAAACTGAGCGTACCTTTTCCTGTTGAAAAATAAGAATAGTAGAATAGAACTAATATGTTGGAATGCACTATAGGTCAGAATACGTACTATATTGAGACGCCTTGATTTCTTCATAAGTGTTTGCCAATATCATTTTCATTATCCAAATTTTATACTTGATTTTTTTCACAATTACATATTTCGCGCGAGGTATGTGCACATGACGATCGTTGAAGCGCAAGCGAGACAACGAAAAGAGAGACTGCTTATGCGCAGTTCAGCCATCTACTCATACTATCGCTGGGTAGCCTAATGCAAGCTAGGAATTTTAATCTCCCAAAAATTTGATCTGGCTGCTTTAGTAATGTTACGTTGGTTCTTTTGTGTGCTTGCTTACTCGAAATGTTAATGTAATTGTTTTGTAGTAAGGCGAAAATCTTGGAAGTCGATGTTTTTGAGACGGCAGTGAATGTAGCCATTCCATATTTACAATGCATGCTATATTTACCCTACAAATTTAAAAAAAATATTCTTGCGTATCTGTGTAATTAATTTAAGTGTTTTCTAAAAAAATGTCTATCCGAATTCAAGAACAAAAACTGTCGTTGTCGAGTCAAATTTGTTCGCCATTATTTTAAATTATTATAATAGTGTGAATTGTCTTACTGTTACTTTGCCAGGCAAAACAGAGATCTCGTGTAAAAAGGTCTGTAATTTTTGGCGCTGTGCTTGAAAACTCAGCAATGACTTGAAATGGTTGAGAAAACACCTTGTGAAGTGTCATTCATTTAATTTAAAGTGAACGAGATAGATTTTTGCGAGCGATCGACTATAAAAGCAATGCATCCCGCAAATTTGAGCGATATGCTAGACGGGTTTTTATCGTATATTGTGATAAATTAGTGTTCGTTTATCTCACTTGAGCCTCCTCAGAGCTTTATGCGTGGTCCAAGACTGCGGAACAAGCGAAGCAGTTTTGTTTTGGTAGCGCCGTACCGTTGTCGAAATCATACTCATAGCGCGCACGGAATATTTTCGGTGTCCTCCAATATATAAAAAATTAAACATCGAATAAATCTGAATTTCAACCAATGTTTTTATAAGAATTATATGATGGCTAAATGCAAGTAAATAAATAGAATAGACTTCCCGCTTTCCATAAGTTTTAAAGATTTTTTTTCCCAATATTTTTAAGACCGAATGTTCCTTGGTCTGTTCAGGCTAGTAGACTATTTCACATGTTCTAAAACAGTTCATCATCACCGAAGACCGCATCGCTCTGCGAAACATACTCTCTCGGTAGTCAGATGAACCTTGTGCCACTTGTCAATGCCTCACAGTGGTAGTTCAATACGTCCAGTCGAGAAATAGGGATGGTCTCCATGCTTATACTCTTGTCCCCACATCCTTATACTCTTGTCCCCATATCGTCACTAAAAATAATATAGTAAGAATTGATATGTCGAAAGCAGATCATAATATGTATGCGTGTAAATTAAGTCAAACGAAAGCAAACCTACAGGCAATAAATATCAAATTTTAAAAATCTCGCGTCTCGTAATTCTTTAAAAGGAAGTGTTAAAGTGCACTTTTCATGCACTCTAGCTACTTAAATAAATTGATAGCACGCGAACATTCTCCAGTTAACGGAATGAACAAACTCTGACGCCGTGAACAAGGGCTCACCCCGAGGAGCACAGCCGACCACAGAGACGTCACCCACAGTTCCTGTGATGAAACAACAGCGTGTGTCCCTCGGAGTACTCAGTAGTGCTGGTGAACAACAAAAATTGAAATTGGTGCGTGGAAAACCAACTACGTGTGCGTATGAGTTAGTGACTCTCGACAAGAGTCAGCGCTAGTCGAGCTGATAGACTTAATACCAGGTCATTAGTTAGTAGGATCCAATGGCCTAGCTGAAAGTGGGTTTAAATTTTGTACCCATGTTTCGAGTGTTGGTGTATTGTTTGATTTACTTATTAACATTTTATTTAACAGCACAAGTTAGCCAAAGTTTATGAAATGAATGCGAGTCATTTGTATGTGTTACTCACCGACCATTCCTCCCAATTTGGTATGGCAACAGTGAGAGTCAAAAATCTTTCACGTATCTGAATATACGAGATAAATGTCATTCTTAACGCGCAGATTTGACATTACAAAAAGGTTCTTGTCTTTTGCCTTTTTTCGTGAATATTCATGAATCTTTTGTTTTACAGATTATATTGACATATATGTTTAATTCCACTAATTACAAATAACTTCTGGCAAATTCTATCATTTTGTTACTTTTAACTCAGCTACCACACGTAAAGCATAGTTTCTTACCATTTATATTCATAAAAACGTTTCGCAGTGTGTTTCAGTGCTGGTTTCTCAGGGGGAGGAAGTTGAGGAAAGTCCTCCTCACATATATGTCTCCTAAATGTATTTACCAAATAACATATTTGCTTTTGATGTTTGAGAGGAAATGTACTATACTTTTTTTAAATGATAGGTAGGAGAATTTATTTCCATTGTGTTTAAACAACGCGCGCTTTTGAGCGAATTCGATTCAAAATTTCTCTAAGGAGGAACTAAAAGCCTTTTGTCTTCGGAGAAAATGTGCAAATCTCTCAGCATTTCTATGGCCTGGAGAGGGAACGTTTATTAATGGAGCAGTATCGTTCCAGGAGGGATCTTTCTTGCAATGCCATTGACAGGCATCTGTCAACTATATCCACTCTTCACGGCTATAAGGTGACGCCCTACGCCAGCAACGGCCAGCACGCGTGCGGGAGCGGGCAGATGATTTGGTGCAGAGGTTGCACCGAAGCGCTAGTTCTTTCACTTCTTTCTCATCCCAAGGCGACGCAAGAAACCTAATTCTGTATGTTTCTTTTGAAGTACGTTTATGCAATTGACGCCTCTGTCTTTCCTCCTATCTTGAAAACAATGTACGAGTCGCCACTGGTAAACTCAAGCTTGGCCTCGTTTTTTGTTTCTGTATTGATTTTTTTGTCCGCGTGCCCTGCTCGCGTCCCGTTGCGGCCCAGTGTGCGCCGTCAGCTGTAGTCAGGCGGAGGGGGCGCGCACGGCGCAGGCGCGTGGACGGAGATAGTTGGCGGCTACTTTTGGGTGCGTGACCTGTGCCAAGTTCAGGATGTCTGCTGCTTCGCGTCTTCCACGTGGTGTATTTCATTGTTGTGAAGCCAGAAACGTCGAAACGGGCCTGCACTTTGCTCTGTGCGTGAGTAAAAGACGAGGGAAACGGTAATCTGCGGTAGCGCGTTGGAAGCTCTTCGAATGCGCTACTTTCTGCAATGTTTAAGTGTTTGTGTTCCCCAGAACGTGTTTTGGCGGGCCGCCGGATGGGCCGTCAACGCGGCTGCGAATAGCCAAAGAAAGCAGCTTCCGAACTCTGTGCTTTCTGTGCGTAATTATTGCCGGAGGAAAGAAATATTTGGTCTGCCGTTTCTTCTAGCAATAATCGCATTCAGCCTACTTCAAAATGTGTAATATAAACATGTCATCAGGTTGCAGAATGAATTTGTAATACGAGGACATTTATTTTCACTCTTTTCGTCCATTGTGAGATATTGTGATTCTTTTAGTTTTATTAACTATTATTTGCAACTTAACACAATTGTTGCATAAATGCGCAAGACCTGCGGTTCTTTTGAATATACGTGTATCCATTATGGACGGCGCTGATCACGGTGGTGTTGGCATGGTAAAACCAGGAAACTAATATGTAGCATTATTCATTCTTTTATGGATATTTTGTGTGCTTCTAACCACCAGCTGGGATGTGTGTGGACGAATATTAGTTTCAAAACCTCTCCGGCTGATTATTAACGTGTGCATATGCGTCCGTCCCCAAATGAGTTATCTTTGCGCGACGAAAGTATTTGCAGTGTTTGCATGCACATATAGTAAGAAAACAAGTTAGGCCTGATTCTGCACGTCAATAAAATACATGTTTAATATATGTATTATTTAATAATGACGTCGTTACCAAAATCGCACAACTTTTTAAGTTAATAATGATTTACCAGAAGACGACCTTATTAACATTTAAAAAAGTTAATTTAAGTGAACCGTACGTTACGTCAATATTACTGAACTTCTTTGTGTTCTTGTAAAACATATTTGTGTATAATTTATAAAGCTTAATATTTGAAATTCAAATACTTGCTACAAGATTTTCTTCTGCTTGTGACTCTGCTTACTGATTGTTTCTTATTTTTCAGGAGGCCCAGTCTTTTATTTTGGAGCCTATTAACAACTGGATAAACCTTTGGATTTTGAAAGATGGTAAGTGCTTTACTTTCTATTTGCATTTCTGCTAATATAATAATCAGCAGTATACTATAATCTGCGGTATGGCTAATTTAAATTTAATAAAAACTAATCATAAATTGGAAGTGTTTCTCATTTCGTTTTGCCTTATTTTGTACTAGTGTGGTACTTTGTAAAGGAAATGTTTAGTAGATCAGCGTTTTATATTTCGTTTCTACAGATATTGTGAAAAACATGGGAAGTTATGAACGCAATGTAAGGTTCAGGATGTTGAGGCATATAAGGATTTAGTTTGTTTCTGTGAACTGAGACCTCAGTAGGGTCGGACAAGTCGGTATCTTCTGTCTCGTGACTTGATATTGCGCTTATCTCGGTTCATGTTTGTCCCTGAAAAACAAGTCATAGTACTCAAGGTGCGTCAGCCAATCTCTGGTGGGCTTTATTAATTGTTACAATACATTTGTTGTGAATAGAAATTTCAGAGCCAGCCTGGCCTAAGGCTGAAGTGCCTTAGCTGCCTCGTTCCTACAGGGTCGTGGGTTCGTATCCCACCCGATGCTTGGATGCTTGCTTGTGTGCGTCCGTATACTTGTACAGTTGCCGTTACTACCAGTGTTACTTTTATTGGTCCCTATATGACCTTCGTAGTTAAAAAGCTACCTTAAATAATTTTGAAAAATTCAAGAATTTCAGAAACGTATGCAAGTTTGAAATTGAAAAATGGATCGCATCGAAGAACGTTTGCGAAGAAATGAATCATCCTTTGATATTACTGTTCGTGAAGTCTCGTTTCGATTGCATTCCCGCGTGGGCAGATGAGATTGTGCATGCATAAGATGCGATTTCCCTTGTGACTGCCGAGATGATTGAGCGCCAGTTCTTCAGAATTTCGCCAGTGGCGCAATTCTGACGCGTCGCGACGTGCACGTAAACCAATCAGGTTTCTAGAAATGATCGTGCCAGAAACGTAAATTTATTTCCTGTACATTTTGATGGAAAATGATTGCTTTTTGAAACTAAGGTAATTGAGGCTAAGGTTCAAAATATTACGTCAACACGTGTGAAGTACTAGAAATTATGGAAAGTGTCTTAAAAATGCTACAGTGTTATTATTTCGGGTTTAACAATCTTGATTCAACAAACGCAATTAGTTAAGTTAAACTTTAGTTAACATAAATTTTATAATAAACGAATGTGGCTAAAAGTCGGTGAATTTCAAGTAACGTATTTTATCCAGACGTTGAAGTCTGTCAAGTAGAACTATTCTTTTAGAATCGTGAAATATGTATATGCGAGTTTCATTTTACCTTCTTATACTACTTACGACATATACAGATGATTGTAATGCTGCGGCAAAAAATAGCGATTTTTTGACGGGAAAACTAGTATTTTCAGACCGAATATTGAACAAATTTGATAAACCCTATTCCTTGGGACCCTGCAAATGAGTATATGTTATTTTTCCAAAAACTGTGGATACTTTTTTCCTTTAGGTCGCTTTTTAACAACTTGGTCTTACAGCCACCACTGTGAGTATGGACATGTAGCGGCCACTGTGAGTGCTGTAACTGTAGGGAACTGTTGAAAGAACATGTAAGAACAACACGAACACATACGAACATGCATGCCCGTAACGGCATTGAAACCCGCGACCTTTCGAACCGAGGCAGCTACGGCCCTTCAGCCTTAACGACCTCAGCTATCCAGGCCGGCTTTGTATAGTTTGTTGATTCTTTCAAAAGCAATTACAGTTATCTTAGATTGAAATTTCGACTCCTTTGCGACTAGCGACTAGCTTTGATTGATTGAATCCTCGAGCTTGTTATGAAGTTTCGCTTGTCATTGATGATTGCTGTTTGGTGGCTTGTGTTTATTCATTCGTTCCCAGGCATTCCACGGCTTCATCAGCGCTAGATAGGAAACATGGCGTAAATGGGAAAATAAGAAATGGGGTAACCACAAAATCTCCCTAATGATTGACGGTATCTCTCAAGAATAAGTGCACGTGATTTCGTAAGGAATGTGCCAAAGCATTGGTTTAACAAATACTGTCAGTTAAATTTAGCAGAAACCTTTCACTGTGCCCAAATGCAACTCTCATTTACAAGCCATTCTCCAGAGCAGTCAGAGGAATGAAAGAGAAAATGTTGAAGTTGTATAATAACAATTTCATGCTCCATAATGTGGGATTTTCGCGTGTGTTTCATTTAACTGGATTATTTTCAATTAAGTGCTCATAATATTAATGCAACACGCTAATTGGTATTATAAAGGAATTTTAAATCGAGTTTTGAAAACGGGAAGGAATAACTGGTTTTTGCTGAAACCACGTTTTCGAGATAATCAATGTTGATATAATAAATATTGTTCTTTGAGTGTGAAAACTGTCCTGTTATATTAATGATATGTACATATATCTGTAATTCTTCGTTTATCGTTGCTGCAATATTTCGTTCACGGTTGCAATTGTATCGTGCACGATCGTTGACGATTGTTTGTAACACTACAATTTAGAGCATGAATGACGGCAATTTCCTCATTCAATTTTGACTTTACCGTAGATTTTTAACAATAAGAAACAATTAAATTATAGTTTATACCCAACGAGCATTGAACATGCTAGGCAGTAATGACGCGTAAATTTTTCTGCATTTTCTCGTAGGATATTGCACCATTCTTCGGAATGACATGCGAACTGGAAGCTTTTGACAGCTAATATTGTTTTGTTGCATACTAAAATTTACTATTTGTAATTGACATAAACTGGGCTCAAAAATTGGAATATAATTAAATTACAATGAAGAAATATTAAAATTCTAGTCAGTTGACCATTAAAAAAATTGTATACTTTTCACAAAATGTCGATGTATGCCTTTTATATTTTGTGTACGTTGTAATAAATTTAGCTTTTCATGTCTTAGTTACATACGCATATCCTCAAGATCTTGAACACCATCCGCAGAACTGGAGTAATGTCGAATTAGTACAAGGAAAACATATAGTAAGAAAGACTGCACATTTAAACTTTCCATCAACAACTTACATTATTTCAAAAGGTTCAAACTTTTCAGCATTTATATTGAACGTTTGAAATATTTTGTGCATTTTAGGTATCGATTTTGAAATTAAATACAAATATTACAATTTTCAATGTTTATGTAACAGGATCATTATATGAAATTACTTATAATTTAATAACCTTTTCATATTGAATATTTTCTAGCGTTGTCCAATACATAGATGAAACGTAAATATATCTGAAACATCGCCCGGGTCTGCAGGTACTAATAGCTTGTACGACAAAACCGTAAGTTATTACATTAAAGCATGGCTATGAGACTGAGAATAGGTGAAATGTATCCAGATCATTAGGAGAATACCATACACGTGACGTGCTTGGGCGCGGGAGAAAGGAAGAGAATGTCGTCCCATTTGTGTCATTGCAGAGAAGTGCCCAACCCCCAATTAAGAATGAAAGTTCAAATTCTCCTTTTGATAACACTACATCGTGGATTAAACAGCTTTAAAGGAGGTTTTGCAATTGTCATTGAATATAGGGGAAACTCTTCGGCAACACCATTTCAATATTCTAAGCCAATGATGTACTGTACTTAACAGCTATAAGTATTTTATCTCAGTCGCAGAAAAAAATTACAGGAATCCGGTCCTGTGAAAATGATTCTGACTAGGACGATATTTAGAGATAAGAAACTACTGCGAAAATAAGTTTTTCTCGAGGAGATGGGCCATTTCGTTGGCGTTGCGCGCTGCAGCACTGGTTCGGGGCTTGCTTGCGCCTATCACAACGCCCGCGCGGGTTACACCGGTTACCCGATCCCACGATCACTTCGGCTTCTGCAGTCATGAAAAGTAGACATGTTGGCGCGGATGTCAGTGAATAAGAACTTCCAACACAACTGAGGATTTTCTTTTTTTAATATATAAAATGCATGGTGATGATGTACCATTTTTAATATGCGGAAGAGATCGAATAATTAAAAAAAACAACTGTTTAATGTCCTTACGAAAAGTTTCACACAGCAGTCAACGATGTTATCGGAGACGGGGAGTACTAAATGTGCGTTTGTTCCATTATTATGAATGAGAACAATTTACCCTCTTCATCGTTTAACACGAGGCGACATCAATCATTTTCCAAGTATTTTATTCATTGGTTCCTACCGGCTGCTGATAAGTAATAGGAGCCCGACGAGCGCGCGCGGTCGCACGCAAGGTCATTGGCGGGTTACATTGCATAACATTCCTGCCTTCGTCATTAGGCCTCATTATATTTATAAACGCCGTGTATGGTTGAACATTCGATTGGCGCGCGGCATTGTGAGTTACGCCGAAGGAGTTGACGTGGCCTCCCTTGCGGACCAGGGAGCAGATGGCATTTCACGGATCACATTCTCTGCCCTCTCCGTGTCTCTGGAGCGGAGACGCCTCGTCACGCACAACGGGTTGACGGTACTCCGCGCCAGATGCGGCCAGCACGCGATGTAGAGCGGGACTGCGGCTTACTCACAATCCGCATTACGACACACTCGGGGGAAGAAAGGTTTCCAGAGAGAGATTATCGGGCCTACGCCTTTCGATTAAGACACGTTTTCAAGACGGCCGTGTGAGTAATCGAGATATGTTGAAGTCATCACAGCATGAGTCTCAATTCTTTTTCGTCTCGTGTGTCATTACAATTAAATTGGATTATAGATGGCCAAATATTGACATATGTACGACGTCGAGCGATTGAGAATAGTCGGGTGAGGTTTGGGTTAATGTTTTACTCTTCGTAATCTTTGTTTTTTTCTTCTTCGTATATTAGTATGTACAAAACATCCCTGGTAAAGAATTGTGTAATGGTGCTGGACATCTGATACCAAAAACTACGTTTTTTCAAACGTCAGTTCTTCGTCTGAAGAACAAAGTCAGCGTGTAACTAAACGGTACATGGGATTTTTCCCATAATGGATATTTCCTGGTCGATGTGGCCAAACTCAAAACCGAATGCGACCTACAAATTTTAAACGTTGTTGGGGGCGGGGGTGCTGTAACGTGCTTGTCTGCTATTGCGAAGAAAGGTGTTAGATTGCTAGGACGGGCAAATGTTTTTCTTTCTTTAAAATCTTCACAAGATTTCATTAAAATCTTTGAAATTCTCAAAATTGTGTATTCGAATCTCCCCCGAAAATCTTAAAGAAACAAGAAAAATGTTCGTATGGATTGCCAGCGCCACGTATAGATATCAATAAATGTTATCTTTGTCGGAAATGTCGGTTTAAAGAAAAAATGCAAAAGCAACGAGGAATGCGGCGAGTGAGGAACCTTCGTTGTAGTTTTTCTGTGTTGTAATTCTCACCATTGGGTCGCACCCCAAATTATAGCTGCTATTTTTGTGTTGGAGATAATTAAGAAATTACATATCTAAACCGGTTTTAGATAAAATTGTAATTGTTATTCGTGGTTTCAAACCTACTTAATCTAGCAAAGATGCTCATTAAGAGCATCAAACGGGATGTATACTGTACATTTATATTACTATTAACTTACCAGGCAAATATATTATACATAAAGAACGTCAATAAAATTACAAATTATAAACGTAATAACGCACTACAAGTCATGAATTATTTCTAATATTAGATGTAAAAATGTGTTGCTTCCTTGCGTCACTTTCAATGATCGTGGAGGCCTGATCTAGTTACGATAGTGTCTAAACCCGTAATGAAACTTACCAAATAGTCAAACTCTGAAATATGTGTTTTCAAACAGGATTTGAGGTTGGCATGAATGGTTTCGAAGTACATGGTATTAACGCAAATCAAATCGTTATGAAATTCATTGGCTGCTAAGGAATGCGTTGCAAAGTATGTTCAAGTTGACGGCATTTTATTTGCGAAACTACAGCTTGGACCGGTGCAAACCGAATAATGTATTAAGCGTACAGCCTCAAGGCGTTAGCATTGAAAGGCTTAAGGAAGGCTTTTGAAAACTGAGGTATGCTGATGCTAACGTCTGTACTCTCACGCTCCTGGACGCCATTTGTGTCGCTTCTTACCTTCTCCTCCGCCTCTCGCTCTCTCGCTCTCGTCGCTCTCGTCGCTCTCGTCGCCAGGAGCCAAGTGCACGGGTGGACGAGCGCGTCCACGCGCAGACCCGCCTGTCGATGGCGTGTCTGCCGATGGCGTGTCTGCCGTCGATGGCCGGAGCGACAGGAGCCGAATCTTCGCTTCCCCTCCCAACGGAAGTCGTTTTTACGTCATGTGGTCGTATGGATGTGGTAGGCACACGCCCCCCTGTCACTTGCTCCCTCCCCACGTTCCCCGCCCTTGCGCCTTTGTCTCGCCCTGGCGTTGCGCCGCACACTCTCGCGCACATTGCGTTCGCCCAGCCCTTCTCAGCATCGCGCCGCTTCTCTCCTCTTCGCGTACCTCCCTTCCTTTCCCCTATCCTCCTCGCCTCCCTATCCTGCTCCTCTCGCCCCGCCAGCGGGGACGGTACAGGATGCGCGATGCGACTGACGGTTGCCCATCTGACGGTAATTGCCTCGCGACGGCGTAGCCGTTTCAAGCACGATATCGCAACTGGCGGTGGAATTGAAGGTGAATAAAAGATAGTTTTGGTGACGTCAATGTTCCCGCGGTCCGCCGTTTGCCCTGACATGGCGAATGCTACCAAACAGTAGCATATTTATTGATTCTCAAATGGAATACGTCGATCAGTTAATCACTTTACAGATATACTTTCAGGCTTATGCTTGTTAAAAATCTAAGGTAACTTAATCTAAAAATCGAAGACGTTACTCTAGCGGAAAACTTCGGCGTTATACATCTTGGTTGGATAAAGTGAGAAATAGAGAATTTGGGAAATGCTTCAAATGACTATTCATTTATTCGAGTGTAGATTTTGTTTTGAGAGTTTGGCATGGGATACTGCTGGTAAATCTGACATGTTTTGGTAGAAGTTTTGAGATAAATGGGCTATTTGGTTTATTATTGTATTGGTGTTCAATACGGAATGAAGGTATTTCTTATGAACCAGAGGGCATTTGTGATTAATGTGATATATTTGTTTTGAATTGCTTGGAGATTTTTTGTGTTTGTAGGGGCTGCGTTTGTTCATATTGAGCTTGCGTAGTGTTAAGTGACGTTACCATACTTTTACATGGGCTTATAGAGTTTGTATACGACAGGGAATTTTATATGTTCATTGGAGTCCGAAGTTGAATTAATTTGTTTCTTGCTTGTTTAATTTTGATGTAGGTATAGATTTTTTAGGTTAGTTATGTGTCCATATGAAACCCTAAGTAATTTATGGGTGTCTGTGGTGGGGTCCAGGTAATGTGAGAGTTGTTTGTTATGAGAGGAGAGGGTAGGTAAACTTTCTGAGCAAGAATGTTTTCACTCTTATTTTGTCAGGATGAAGTTGAATTTTCCAGATGCTAGCCCTGGTTCATAGTTTATATGTGGTTTTGCGTTTGTGATTGGAGGCTATTTAGTGAGTACCCTGAGGCAAATGCGACTGTATCGTCTGCGAATTGAGCTACGTTAGATGTAGAAGATCGAATGTCTGCAATGTATTTGTTGAATAAGGTTGCTGATAAAGGACAACCTTTCGGGACTCCTAACTGTTACTACAAACGTAAGATCAGTTAGAAACATTTGATGACATAAATAATGTAGGTTGGAGGGCCGGCTTTTATCAGTTCATAGATTAGACCAGAGTGCCTCAGCATTCTGTATAATGCTTGTGTGATGTCTAGGAATGTATGGAGTGTGTGTTGCTTTTTCTGAAATGCAGAGTGGATGTGTTTTGTTACTCTAAAGAGCAGCAGAGCTGGTGAGCAATGAATCCGAATTGATGTTGGAGAATTATATGAATGTTTTCCGAATTGATGTTGGAGAATTATATGATACTGGTTTCATCTGGTCAGGATAAGTTTTTCGAATATTTTGGATATGACGGATATCAAACTTGAAGGGCTGGTAACTATCTACATTGGAATGATTAAACTTCAGCTGCTGGTATTGTCGGAACTTCAGCGCCTAAGTTTTTGTTTGTAGTATACCAATGTTGGCGCGCTTCTGTTAACTCGCGTCTTCTTTCTCACACTTGCTGCGGAACTCTGCGCACAAGAGAGATGTTCTCTCAATTATTTTTTATTCAAGTTTGTCATTATTGTGTTGTCTCCGTGAAGCACTCTTGCTTCGTCGATTGACGGTCTTGTTCCACATAATTGAAGATAAGAGTACGTTAACTTCGATTTAAGATTTACCAGACTGCGTGACTTTGATGCTGGTATTTCAGTAATTGGTGGTTATTCTCGAGAGATTGACAGTAGAATAGAATTTCAGAATTCTAGTAATTGGCCTTCGGCCTTCATTTTGTCCAAACTACGTGCGTTGATCGGCAGCGTTGGAGTTAATCGTACCATGAAGGGAGTCATAGTTTCTGTAACAATATTATTATCGTCAGTGTACGCAGCCATTTATGCCTACATTATTTCCAAGCTAATAGGTAATGTAACATCAACTGATTACTCTCCATAATGTAGTTAAGATAACTTGTTAAATAAACTCTGGTGACAGGACGGGATCTGATGTTCCGTAATCGTGGAAACACGTTAGTTATAATTAGGATATTTATGCATAAAGCTAGTGTTTCCTACAAACATGTTTTCATTATTGCCATATTAAACAATTTATTTCGATACATTTTAGAAAGCCGATGTGATATTCAATTTGTTTAAAAGTAAATATTCACAGGTATTAATTTGTTGGATAGAGAACGTTGAAATCCGGGCTCGGTGAATGTTTTCTAATGCTCGGCTTCCCAGGTTTAAGCTGGACGGTGTTGGG
Source organism: Gryllus longicercus (assembly GCA_038098605.1). Taxonomy (NCBI): domain Eukaryota; kingdom Metazoa; phylum Arthropoda; class Insecta; order Orthoptera; family Gryllidae; genus Gryllus; species Gryllus longicercus. Next base: position 366,964 of record JAZDUA010000774.1, read on the forward strand.
TCCCATTGAGTTCGAATTTGTTTTACGAGTGTTAGGTTGGAGAGTTTGTTGGGGAAATGTTAAAGTTTAGAATTGTTTACTATATATTATTTGTTACTTTCGGTTTAAATACCAAATTGTGATTAAATTATATAAACTTGAATAACTTAAATTATATTTTTAATCTTAAGGTATCTCGAGCACAAAAAAGGAACGCGAATATTTTGTTTTTCGAATCTATCCGTAATTTTGTGAATTACTAATTTTACCTCGTGGCAAACATCGCTCGTCATAAAAATAAATCATTGTATTACAATTTATACAATAATTAATGTGTAAATCACATTTGTCAAACTAGAGTTTTGAGTACAAGGGGGGAAACTCGATGAAATTTTGTTTCATTCAACCATCAATGCTCTAATCGTTAATTTTATATATTTGAGGGACAATGTGTCTCTGGATTTAACATTTTCTGACGTATTAAATAAATTTTCTAAGTTTTTTAAATGAACATATTTTATTCCAAGCTCCTTTGGTACGTTCAATAAGTTTTTAAAAAATGAAAATTTGACTTTAAAAATATAAGAAACCAAACTTAAATGGACTTACGGAGTTATTCCCTTTTGAATTGTATGCGTGCACACGGCTGCGAGGCCTGCGGGAAAGTGGCTGTTCGCTCTGAATCCGTGCTGTCGCTGTCGCACTCAGAGACGCGGCCACGCCTTGCCTTGCCTCGTCGCGTCGCGGACGCTCGCTCGCCCTCGATTTGTTTACCGTCATGCGGAACGCCGTGCGCGTCCGGAACGCGGGGCGCGGGGGAGGGGCGAGGCGAAGGTCAAACGGAAGCGAGCGTCACCTCCGCCGACTCGAGGTGCCCTCGGGTTGCGCGTGGCATCTCCGCTTCTCCTTTCCGGCCCCTGCTCGCCTACTCTACTACGCCCCCTCTTCTAGCCTCACTCCTCCTGCTCGCCCATTCCTCTGCCCCTTCCTACTCGCCTCCCTCCCTTGTACCCGCCCCTCCCCTTCCTCCTACTCACCCTCTTACTCGCCTCGTAATTGTCCTCCCGCCCTGCTTCGCTCCGCCCCCGCTCCGCCCCCTACGCTCCTTCCCTTCTGAGCTGTCCTCCACCCCGCCCACTAACTCTGCCCTCTTCCTCCGCCACCTCCTCATGCACGCGGTCGGCCCCAGGCAGCTGGCAATCGATACGTAAGGACACGGAACGCCTAACCTTCCCCTCTCTTGCCTCCCCATCATGCCCGGTTTCGACCGTCGACGTCTCCGCCCCCACCATCGGTCGCGGAAACGCACAGCAAGGCCCCCAGACTTCTCCCTTTTCCAAACCGTCTGCCCGTCGCTGCTACTTCTCGCCATTGCCTCCGTTGTCGCCGCCCACTCCCGCGATTCTGCCTGCGATTCGTCTCCGAGGTTCTCATCATTGCCCTCGCAGTTGACCCCGTCTCCGCTCCAGTGTTGCATCCATCCTCTCTCTGCCCTTGCTACCAGTTTGCCAAGCCTGCGCTGTCGTTGTCGCTGACCACAAGGTTGACCATATCAAACACCTTCGTTTTGTCTTGACACAGGTCCTGCCGGCGTATGGGCTAGTAGCACATTTCTCTTTTGGCACTCCCCAATCGATCCCATTATCCCCCTAACCCCGGTTTGATTTGCCGGCCTATGCTTTTATCACTCTACACCTTGCACCATCATCCTGAGTGTTCGGACGTCGCTGGTCTGGCCTACTCCTGAGGTTACCCGATTGTTGTGACTTCGTTTCCACCGCCAACCTCTCCGAAGTCACCCTTCTGCCTTCCCGATCTTCTCCTCTGCCACCAAGTTCCGGTCTGCGCATAAACACATTCCCAGCACGTGACCCCCTTCTCCATGCCGCCATCGCCATCACCATCGCCACGATCATGTCATGAACCTCCCCCCGCCCCCGCTTACTCTATAGTCCCTCGACCAATACGTAAGAACTCTGGGCGCGTATGCCGCCTTGTTTTTCTTGCGCAGGATCTCCGCTGCACTCTCGGCGCGTTGTTTACGACTTCCGCTTGTGGGTAATGTGTTCGCTATTGTGCACCCGCGCCGAGGTGAGAGTCGTTACACGTGTATGGTAGTCCCTCGAAACGTGATCGTGCAACATCCTCTGCGATATGTTGCGCGAACACGTGCGCGAAGCCGGGCCCTCACGCGAACCAAATGCAACAAAAAGAGAATATCCACTCACGTTAAAAATGACTGGAGACCTCCCTGTTATCGATTAACCTTTCAGTTGCAATCGTCGTGAAAGAAAACAAGCTGACGCATACTTGACTGATGCGTAGTAAATCATCACTTCATGCAATGAAATAAGACGTCAACCGAATAACAAATGGTGCAATATTATAGCTAGGCACATTATTGGCATTGATTTTGTTACTTTATTAATTATTAAGTGTTTTTCTAAGTCGTAATGTTGTAATACGTGTATTCTGTCAATGGTTAGAAAAGCTCTCAACAACATTGGGATTTTGCTGACAATACAAACGGAAGTGAACACAAACCTGCGACAAATCATCGAATGAAAAAAATGTATGTCACATAACATACGCATTTTTATCGTATGTCAGTATTTACGTCAATCTCAATTTGGTTTTCATGATAATTACAAATGCTGAAAGAGATCCTACTTTAGCGTGATTATTTTCTATTGAACAGTGAACTCGTACCCCCCCCCTTCCTTCCACTACTTAAACCATTCACACTTTATTTCGGAGCCTTTTCAGTTTACGATCATTGTAATTAAACTTAACACTAGTCATATACTCGTAAAAAAAGTTAATCGGTTAAAATACTAATTCAAAATCAGTGGAGAGTTTTTTGAAGTCTACAACCACAGAAACTAGTGAAAGGTAATCTTGGAACAAAGTAGATAAAACTAGAGAAATGACGGCGGTCAGTCGTTTGCAATTGCATTTATATCCTTGGAAGTGATCGCAAGTGCTATGGTTTTCTGTAACAGTGTTAAGTTCAATATCATGACATGACAATAATTCTTGTATTAATATAGTTGTATGGTATACGTGATATCGTATAGGTAAATTTCCCTGATGAAATAGAACTATGGTACAAGTTATTTCATTGACGTACTGGTAGGTGACATATTTCATTTATATTTACCAATTTATTTGGTCATTGTATGACTGTTCAACCCACAATTAGTCTGAATTTCGTGTAGTGCAAGAAGTTGGTTTATAAGAATAAAAATGTCTAGGATGTAAAAGTAAAAATGCTAGGGGTTTGCAGTCGTGTAGGAGTATTTAGTGCGTCTTTTTTCTAATACATTACTCGATCTTTAAGAAGCAAAATAACAATTGGTATTAAATTCTCTTTTCGTATATCCTTTAACTTACCCCAAATCGGAACTTCTATAGATGTTCGTATAGTTAGTTCAAGTGACAATTAAGGCGTTCGCGTATTACATAATTACACGTTATCTGACATATCGTGTTACATAGAAAATCCAGTGTAATACCACTTTCTGTTTTCAGTAAATGACTCGCATATGAGTAAATTGATTTGATTTAATTTATTCTAAAAAATCAGTAAAACACTATTCGTCCTGTGGTAAAGAAATATAATCTCCGTACGTTTTCTTGATCTCCAGAATCCCTATCCCACTTACTTGCTATTTGTAGTTGAGAATGAAGGTACCACACGTTTAGTTTTCCTTAATAGAAAAAGTATTTATATCGGCACACGAACTACAGATTTTATTTTACAATATTGCTAACAATAACAATCCACGTCTCCCCGCTCTACTCTTGTATCTAGAACTCAACAGAACGTACGTATAGTGAAGCTACATTACAATCCAGAAGCGAATCAAGGGTTAACTCACCATTTGCTCAATGAATCAGGAAAACTGGACCATAAACCTCGGCGAGATGAGGGCAACTGACCCAGAAGCTGAAGTACAATACTTGCTACAAGCATCATCAGTCTTTTAGAATTATACAGTACAAATGATGAGCATTGCATTTCTACAGTATTAAAATAAATAACATTAGTAATAAAATGTTCGTTTTTAATGGTAAACTAGATAAATCACTGATTATTGAAATGGATATATTGTACAGAAACGATTTTAATTGGCGTGGGTATAAATTTAAACGCGGGTATAAATTTAAACGTGGGTATAAATTTTATTTTTTTAATAGCATTTGACAATGCGTTGTAAAATAAACGCACGTGTTTGTTTTCGCACGGTACGCGGAAGATTTTGTGAAGATAACAAAAGAAGAGTGTGGAGGAGAGCGAGTGTAGACAGCTTTGTAGTTGAATGTGATAAAACTGCAAATGGTGTAATTTGTATCTTTTGACGCTTACAAAACCATAGGGAAACTACTTGCGAATGCTAGGCAGCTACAGGTTTGATGGTGCAGTAACGACTCGGACGTGTAAAAGTTATGTTGATTGCTAGATAGATGACTCATTGTGAAGGACGGAACTCGGAGGGCCTGATCGTTCGAAGTAAGATTCGGTGGCTATGCGGAGCTCTCATTAGTAAGTCAGGGCACGTCATAACTGCTGGTACTTCGTCCAGGATTTTCTATGAGAATTAACATCGTATTAATTATGACTACACATTCCTTTTCTGAAAATGTGTTCCAGTCTTATCCCAGGCACCAAAAATCCATTCATTTGAAGCAATATTGTCAAGTTAATTGATGGATTGGGAATTGTTATCGTCGGGTTTCCTACATCTCTATTGACAGTTCATTGAAAAATAAAGGAAAACAGTTGGGAAATTTGATCTCGCCTCGGTCGCAGCGTTGGTGGTCAGTAGTGGGAAGAATTCTTCAGACTTTCCTACATTATATTCAACTCTTTCGATATGCTTGTTGTGTCTGGTCCTTTCGAAGTAGTGATCATTCATGCATGATTTAAAAACTAATGTTTTTCATCCCAATGAAGGAAATAAATGGGCTGTATGACTTGAGGACAGGACCACCGCTCCTTGCGGATTTTCTAAGTGTAAGGACTGCCATTTCTGTGACGGCAACGACATTCCTACGACTGCGTAGGACGCTAGACTGGTAACTGTGATGTTAATTATGCTTATTAGTCATGAGTACTAAGTTAGTTGGTCAGGTGCTCGCCACGTGCTCTTGTGTCAGAGATTGCGTGATGTTGTTCGCCCAATTTCGGAGGACGGTCCGGAGCGTGCCTTGCTTGTTTGGGACGAAAATACTTGTTGGATACAACAACGTACATTTGCTGCCGTTAAGAAATGCGTCGGGTCGAACTGGTTCGCCTTTATTTCGTAAATCCTTGATATGTGTTTCTTGAAATGTGTATAACAATGAGTTAAAATGGTTTCTTCAAACAGACTGCAGTTGTAAAAATGAGCAAGTAATGTATGTCAATGAATCCGGAAAGTGGGGACTTCCGAATTTTCGTCTACGAACGAGCGTTGTCTGACGAATGCAGTTCCATTCTGGATGAGCGCGGGTACATGGAACATTAATATTGCAGTGCCATAACACCGGAAGTAGGCTGATTGTCTTTTACAAAAATGCCTGATTGCATTTCTCATTCATTTCCTCCTATTTCTCATTCATTTCTTTCTTTCCATGCTCTAACTTTCTGTTATAATTATAATCTTCATGCTCTCAACTTATGAAGATTTTCAACTTTCGCAAGGCACTGAACAATGCAAGGTGAGTGCAAGAGCACTGTGAATAGCTACACCAAAAAGGCTCTCGGCTTCGTGTTTTGTTGTTCTCTTTATATAAATAAACAGCTTGAATACCTTGTGAATATGGGCTGTTACCTTGGAATTTGTAATGAACCGAAATGTCAATTAAATGTCAATTGGTATTCAGTACTTCTTTTTTTATGTCGTAAAACTGTGAGGGTTCAAAGTGGACTAAAGAAACTAGTTTTTTCGGTCAGTGAAAATATGCAGTTGACGATGACTTACGGAGCAGAAGCCCTCCATGTAATTCGTAAACATGAAGCAGGCGACCCAATGTTTATTTGTGAATAGTTTTATTGTTAATATTAGAAATAAAATTTTACAGCAAATTTTCATTTCAATGAGTTAAAAGTATGTTTGAAGAGCAAGTGCAATAATATTAGCTCTACGTAAATTTATTATTGGTCTTGTTGATATTAATTTGATTAGTATTTAAGTGATTATTTATTTGATTCTTCCTTTTTTCTGGATTTTCCCCGAAATATGTATTATTTATTCCCCAAAACTCAAGTTGAAATATTTTAGTTCCAAGGTGCGCAAATGGGTTCATTCCATGCTGCTGTGTCTCAACCGGTTTCGTAAGGAGCAGAATCGACGAAATTCCAAGGTTTTACAACTCCTTGGACATAATGACAGCAATTCGATTGCTGTCAACCCATCCAAAGGTCTGTTAATGGGTTCATACCCTTTCCTCTTGCATACATTCTCTGATTTGGAGATGAGCACTGCGCATGGCTCTCGCGACACTACATGCGTGGAAGACTAATGAATGATGTTCATTCCAGGGTCGGAATTCGGGCCCGTGACCCTGTCGGACAGAATCTGTTGAGCCTGCTCTCGGTAGAGGCTCAGATGGCCTTACTGATTTCGGTAGATGAGGAAAATAATGTATGAAATGTATCGTAGCAGACGCAATCGCAAATATTTAAAATTGCCATTATTCTGGTGTAAAATAGTGATACTTAGTCTTCGGATTTTCATGTAATTACATATTTTGTTATTAGCTCCTTCGAAGCTGACTGATTTTCGGTGTATTTTCGCTTTAATTGAATTTTGTTTTAAATTTTTACACAATTGAACGCGTTTATGTATACCTGACTATTTTTCTAACTTTACAACTTTCTACATCTTCCTGTACGAGGGAAGCATAAAACAAACAGTTTTTTTTTTAAATTTTTGTTTCTTCGGAATGTATTTAACATTCATGTCAATATAATGAAGCCCTTTCCCAACAGGGCTTCTGAACGTCACTATCATTACCACTACCACTACCACTGCCTCCATAACATAAAATCAACCAATACATTCAATTGATTTTATGTCAAATTATTTACACTGTTGGCGGAAGGGGTTGGGTACCTCCTCCCCAAATGTTTAACAATTTCCCACCCATCCCTCTCTGTGCACGCCTTCGGTGCTTGTATTAAAACGACAGAATTTGAGCGAGTGGCCGTGCTGCGTGTAAAGAGGAAACGTTTCGGGCGCGGCGATTCGTGCGCCTCGACGTCGCCCTGCGACCTCCTGCAGCCGCTATCAAACAGCGCCCGCGGAGCCCGCCGCTGAGTGACATCACGGACTTCGTAAGTCGGCGGTCAGGCGAAACTTCGGTCAACACGCACGCCCCGGCGAAGCGTGAACCCGAGCTCACACGCATACGCGAAGGACTGGACCCGAGCGCGCGGCCGGCCGGCCAGCCGGCGCGCCGCCGAACAGCGGACGCTCCGGCGTTCCCATTCTGTCATTTTATAGACGAAGTTGGGCAACCGCCTCCTTCGACTCCGCTCCGGGGCATTGTGCACGCGATCTTCGCGCTCGAGGAAGCAGGCTGAAGACTCGGCGGCTGCTGGGCTCCTTAATTAATAATAAGCGTCTGACGTGTTTCATACACTCTTTGAAGTATATTTTTTAAACATGTTAAATCAACTGTCGTAAACCAAAACCGCTTTGGAGTTGGAGTACTTGAGAGGAAGCTTGGAATATTTGCCATGTATGTAAGTGTTAATAATTCCTTTTATTTCCATTCAAGGATATTATCTTCTTCATCCCTTCATAAGAATTGACCATGCATTTGGAATATTCGTTGCTGTGGGAAATGATATTTCGAACAAATAAACTCGACCTAATTTGTATTATTTGTAAGAATTTTATCCCGACAGTATTGTTGTAATATCCAGATGCCTCGTCCCTATTTTGTAAACAAACGTTTCTCGTATGTCTCTTTTTTCTTTTTTTTTTTTCAATGTAATAAAATTATTATACGCGTCTTTTCTAGCGTAATATAAGTATGCGACGTCTTAATTTTATGATTACCCCGTAATACGAGCTTGGCCTTCCACGTTATTTTATTTTTGGTTTACAGAGTGGTGGATTATCAAAAAAATCACAATTTGAAAAATCACTGTTGATAGGATGGAAATTGGTTACGTCCGTACGAATGAATGACATTTTTGAATGACAAGTCTTCGAACGTCGAATTATTATTTACGTATGGGCCACTACTGACCACGCAACACATTTCTCTTTCCGAGGAGCAGTTGAATAATAATGATGATGATGCTGATGATAATAATAATAAATAATAGATAAAAGGGAGTAATTATTGGCATAGCAATACCATTATCCCACAACATCAAAAAGAAAGAAATAAAAATTTCGAAATATGAAAACTTATCTTATGAGCTAACACATATTTGGAAATTGAATGCTACCAAACATGCCCACTCGTGATATCGGGGTAAGGCCTTCTAAGTACAAGTTTTCTAAAGAACGTAAGAGAACTTTAACTACCCAAAACCGTTCCGAACATGAGACAGAATATTGACTGTTTGCAACAGAACTGTGCGCTAAGAAAATGTATGTCGTAAGCGCAGATATAAGATGAACTCCTTTTTCTGCGACCGAACAATACTACTGTCCTGTAACAATTCATCGCTAAACTGATGTCAGATGTTGGCTAACAGAGGTAGGCGAAACGTCGCATCATCAATGTAACGTAAAATATAAAATTACAGAATAAATAAAATTGAATGTCTATAATATAAAGGAACTATTTTTATTATAATAATAATAATGATGATGATGAAGATTATAATAAATGGCAATGGGTTAGGCATGATTTTGCCTATAACTTGGAAGATTGCTTCTCTCATCTTGTAGGAGCTCCCACAATGCTACGACTGCTAAGGGGATTTATACTGTCGCAAGTGGACGGACAGTCTTATTTGGGTTCATCCGCGAGAGATGTCCAAAACACATGTTTACATACTCCGACCTTTTTATTATAACTTCTTAACTCATTTCGTCTTTTTGACTTTCTATAATATATCTTCCTTTTGTATAATGCTACATTTTGTATTCCTAGAGGAGGGCAGCTCTTGCTTCCGCTCTATGAACTGTGCTTTTGCGCTATCGTCGCATGCAAACTTCAGCCTCTTCGGTACGCAGAAGGCTGAATCTTCAGTCTTTGGGGGGTCAACTTCGTCATGCAGGGAAAGTAAAATTGTGAAGTGTCTGAAATGTAAAGAAACAAATTTATTTTGAGATCATCGTCTCAACGATAGCAATTTGGCAAGTTTTAATTATTTATAGTATATAAAATGAGTTCTTATAGTTTAAATAAACGTTTGGTGTGAGTTAGTGCCATTGGCATTGGTACATCATAATGGTATCACAAGTCAAATAGTGGTAACAAATTTAATTTCGCTTTCATTAAAATAACTTGTATAATGTATGTATATAGTTATGTTATGTATATGTTAGTGTTTATATATATATATATATATATATATATATATATATATATATATATATATATATATATATATATATAAACACACTAGCGTAACACGAAGAAATAGCTTTTAAAAAAAATACAGGTCGCGGATTAGCACTCATGAATACTACTAATTCATTTTTTTCTCGGACGAGTTACCTCAGCGAAGTTTACTTGCACGGCCTTTCACGGACCGCGAAGTCGTAGGCAGTCGACCTCCAGTGGTGTTAACCGCTGGTTGCGCGGCAGTGTCAAAAACTTGTCCCCAATCGCTCGTTCTACTACAGCTGCTCGATACATTGCATTCCATATGGTTTCATTAACTTCAATATTGCGCGGTGTATATTTTTTGCTGTTTTCGTTAAAACTTGCATAACTCTTTAATCTCGCCGGGAAGGCTGTTCAAGATCGGGAATTATCCATTCCTTCACTTTCTAGGTATTAGTAACCTGCCTCTACGTCTGCACAATGGAACGAAAATCACGGTTCATTTGCATGCAAATGTCTTTATCGCGTACACCAGCTCTGTACACACTTATTAGTAGTTAGTGAACGCAACTACAATTCTGCATTTTGAATAAATGGTGGCTACTCTATTATCCTGCGATCTAGCCTAACCTGCGGTAACGTGAGCAATGTCTAGGCGCTGCGTTTTCATCGAGCTGGATGTAGCTCTTGAGAGATGCTGATGAGCTTTGAAAATGCGACATGGTATCTTATACCTTTACAGTAGGTATGTCAAACCGCGCCCGCACGAGCTACTTACCCGCCTGGGGAGCCCGGCTCGGGCAACTTCCCCTGACTTCGCAATTATTTCCCCTTGAAATCCAGAAAAGGTGTACATGCCCAAGCGGAAGCGGCGCGTCGCGGTGAATAGTGGCTTTATACGAAAATATGTTCGCCAGATTTTTTCTATCAAATAATCGACAACTGTGTTATGTTTATATTCTTCACTAATTATTACTATTTGATGTTTATTTTCTTACTAAATTCTCCCTTTTATAACCATCTTTGCTTAGTGACAATGTTCGAATGGCGAATTCTTTTCTTGTTTGAGTTTTGTGTTATCAAATCATTCAGTTATTTATTATATTTAGCAATAATGTGAAATAAATTAGCAAGTCATTACAAGTGAACAATTCTTGCTTACGGACGAACAGCGCTTTTAACACACTAAACTTAGAACGTTCATGATTTTACATTACTTAAGTTAACAGGATTGCAAAATCAAGATAATTTGATTCTTTTTTTTTTAAATTAAATTTTACTCTTAATTGAAAATTAAAATCTGATTGATGTATTATTATATTTAATGGATATTTCTTTACTTTAAAGAGAAAATGGGCATTCATTAGGTCAGTAACTGCCATGTAACGTCTCCCAAAGACCGTCAAGACCAACATTACCAGCGGCCTTATCATGCCTGTTTTACACGCACTAATATTTCGTGATCAACCCCGCCGTACACGACACTTCCTGGAGAAACTCTTATTGGTAGCCAAAGATAGTATGATTTCATACTACGACTGTCCATGATTTATTTTAACCAATTTCAGCAACTTGCATTATATCCACATTAATGCTCAACCGTTCCTAATAGTGTGTATTAAAACTTGGATAATTTGCACATTTTTTATTCAAACCGAATAATTCCTCTGTGGTGTTTTTTTTTATTTTTTACGCGTGTGAAACTTGTGAACATGTCAGTAAATTATGCTGCTGTTGTTATAATAATAATAATAATAATAATAATAATATTAACAATTATAAAGATGATGGTGCTGATGATTTATTACTGCAAATGAGCGTACATTCGGTGTCGGTTAATAAAAAAAGAAGTAAAATTAAGAAATTAGAACAAACCATGCATGAAGTAAAATAAAATTTTGTTTTGCGAGTTGAAACCAAATTAATGAGAGAACAAACATTTATCAAATGGATACAGTACTTGTGTGCAAATATTAGTGAATTGAAACTTAGTTACAATATAGGCAGTGGAAAGAAACGTGATGAGTAAATGAATGCAATTACTATTTATGTGACTAAGCTAATAAATGATGAAAACAAAATAAAATTTTTATTGAGCAGTGAAATAATATTTTTAGTAGTTAGTATCATTTAACAATTTAATTCCTTCTGTATTGTTTTCTTATCCTTGCACAAGTCTTTTTGTGTTGAGAAGCGTTGTTTTAAGCTCACCTCAGATCCAAAACACATTTTACTAGTCTAGTGTGGCGATTCTGGCGCGAATTTTAATGTTAAAAATTTTGTGCGTTGCAAATTCGTAATAAAAATAATTTTAAAACATATTACTGTTGTTCAGCTAGTGCATTTTTTGGGCATAGATAATTACATGAAAAAGTATTTACTAAAATACTTCATTTTTTTTCATTAGGAAATAAGGTCTAATTACCGTCAATGTAATGAAGCAAATCGTAAAGATTCTTGTATTTACCGGAGAATATAGTAATTCTGCGTTTTACCTGTATTCTACTAGATTTCTTACGGAATTTTCTAGAGGGAACCGCCTAATAATTTTTCAAACATTTTGTCGTGTTGGAAATGATAGAATTAACTAATAATTACATTTGCAGGAGCCATAAGTCGCATAAAACGCGTTTTGGTCGCTTAAAGAAGAAAAAAACTCTGGTTTTTAGAGAATATTCTGAATGAATACGCAAAACATTTTAAGTTCCCCTCCAGAAGACATCCCAATAATTGGACCGGAAAGGGTCAAACCGTGACGGACGCAACTCAATTACTATGTGTAGAGGTATTTTTATACGTTACGGAACTTGTCTGTCGTTTTCTATACAATTTAATGCGGAAAATAGTTTCTGTAAATTCTATGTTTACCCACGGATTAAAATTTCGAGGTGCATGTCGATGAAAAGTTTTGATATCAGTTTGGGGGAAGTGTTTGTAAAAGTCACACTTCCTCGTTCTGCTAGAGATTGGAATTTTACATTTAGTATAGAGAAGTAATTCTAAGATTCCCTTGGCATTGGGTTTGACCTTAGTCGAGCGCCAGTCGGCTCTGTTCGTAAGGAAGTGAGCGTCTCGCACTCTCTTTACCCTTCGTACTCACCGTGCCAAAACTCCCTTGGAGGGATCTGGCGTAGTGGTTCGTGGCAGTGACATGTATATGATGCCACAACTGTGTGCATATGTGGATCTATTGATCCTTAGAAGAAATAGAAGTGACTATTCACAGAGCACACTAAAAATTTGATAACCCTGAGAAGAACGCTTTTCGGCGATTATCACGAAAAGGTCTATTTCGTGTACTTCAATTTTCTATTAGCTTGTGTTTAAAAACTCTTAGTAAGTACGTCAAAATTATATTTATTAGCTTCTCCCTAGTATTTATTATTTCTTTCCTCTACTTTTAGACGCAGAATTTCACACAATGACGAAATGCCCTTCATTGAAACGAACAGAAATATAAAGTAAAATATATATTCAAGGTATTTCTCAAACTTATTGAGTGGATGTACAACGTTTATGTAATAAATAAAATATTATTTAATTATTGTTTTATTAGCTGTTTCCGAAAATATTTCAATTTGGTTTACAGTGTTATTTGTAAGATACTAAAGTCCAGCCTTCTTAATATTATCGTTAGAAGAAAGAACGTTTTCTTGGGCGTTTTATTTTCATGGGCCCAGCTCTCTTTGCCGTTAAAATTAACTGTCGTTGCTCATCCCTTGCCAAGTAGAGTCGGGCGTAATCTTCGTACTGAACTGTTAGCCACTTAACAGGAATTAACATAAAAGATGCCGATGATATGGGGGGAAAAACCAGTCCTCTCAGTCGGATTGTTTATGAACAAGCCGTCTTGAGCAGTACGTATTTAGGAAGCGACGTGTCAGAAAGAAACTACTAAACCTAAATGCAGAGACGAATGTCCTTGCATTTTAGTCTCACTTGTGCTCCGTTCGAAGCACTGAAACATTTTTTTTAAAATTATGGCCATAAGCATAGAATCCATTTATTCTACCCACCCATTTACAAAAAGTCATTTTGCGCAAATCGTAATTTTCAAGCTGTACTTTCATAATTGTTTAACCTCTATTTGAATCAAGATTGGTGATTAAACGATTTAAGTCCATTATTAACTGAGTTAACACTTTAAAGCGGTCAAATAGGCCTGCGCATGGATCTGAACTTCTTAAGAAAGTTCTGTAAAGTCATGGCAGTTCGGCAGCTCGAGACACTGCGAGCCCGTTGATAGTTGACCGTCTGGGAACCCCGGATAGTAACGGCCCTGGGCCTCTTATAGATTCGGATAAAAGGCAATGACTTGCACTTGGCATATTACTGATAATGTTCAAGGATAATAACTTCACGTTAAATAGCTTGAAACCAAATAGGCTTAGAGCCGTGGTTTCGTGAATAACGGAACATAGAAAAAAGATTATCCTTTTATCCAATTGGTTCAGTAATTTCCTACTTAATGCTATATTCACTAGAGAAGAAACAAATATTGTCAATACTTACATGTCTTTAGCGACACTGGAACCATCTGGCGGGCTTCTGATTTCATTTGATTTATTTTCTTAAAAACCGTTATGTGACGCATGGAGGGGAAGTATTACTTGAACTTCAGGATACTTGCAGAAATGCGGAAATATTACGTTTTTTTGGGGGGGGGCAGTTATTGGGAGCTGTGTCTCGTGAAACAAATGGGCAAATCATTCTGTATTCTGCAATTGAGACTATGTATATCATTCAAATTCGATGTACATCGATTTTCGCTGCGAGTTACCTGAAGCTGTTTAATTATTTGAAAGTTAATTAATGTTATTCCATGACGAATGGTAGTAACAATCGATTAAAAATGCTACCCTTCGTTCCATAAAACGCCGGTCTTAAAAGTTTGGCTAAGCATGAAACTCGAATTGACAGCATAAACTAAAAATAATTAGCCCGAATTATCAAATGGAGAGTACTGTAATTGAAGAAATGAGTTTATGTTGTAAATGTAAATGAAGCATTTCAAATGAATAGAAACCCAAATCAGTCGACGCGAACCACGTCCTTGGAACAGTAGGGTGAGTGAGTGTTATAGTGTCCTCTCGTTCAGCGGCGACAGAAGCAGCTGCGACTCTTTGTACTATATCCCTGTCAATCCTCGTCCTTGGCTTAGTGCTTTATGGATATAAAATGGGTGAGAAATCGCCTAGAAACACTTTGTCCTACCCAAAAATGGAGTCATATAAGTGGAAATGTTTTTCTAAACAGTTTAAATTGAAATGTGGATCTGAACAATTTCTTCTATATAGCAGTGACGGCTCGTCCACACGTGCTGCGGTGCTGCAGCACATTTCCCATTCTGTTTTATGAATAAAATAATTAGGATGTGTCAAAAGATCGATTTTTTAAATTTAATTCACAAATCAAAATTTTGATGAAGTGAATAAGTTTGAGATCGGCTTTGGTTTTTCTTACGACGCACGGATACGTCCCCTGCGATCTGGGCTCTGACATGTGTTGTTGTGAACACAAAAACTTGGTCACGTCACGCAGAGGACAAGAATTTGTTGTGCGCATGCGCAAAAATTCTGTATATAAGCTCTTGAAGGCTGCGAAGTTTACAGCACTGAGCGGTGGTCATGGCTCACCGACTTACCATCTACCGAGGTGTTTCTTATTAGAAGATAGGTAACTGAGCGCTGGTAGAAACCGTAGCGAGATGGTGGCATAATCGGTCATGAAGGTTTAAAACAATTTTAACGATTATATTTTGTAATCAAAATAAATTAACATCGAATTATCAATAAAGCCTTTCATTGCCACATGAAATATAAATTATTTTATGAATAAAATTTTAGGTGTAGTAATTAGTGTTATGTGAATGTCAAGTTAATGTGAATGTATGTTAAACAAAAACAACCATTAAAATATATTTTTACATAATTGCATTGCGTAACTTTAAAAAGTACTTTATCAAAATACTTTAATAACTATAATTATACTTGGGAGGGAGGTAGATTTGTTTTTGCTCCAGGCGCTGAGAAGCTTAATGCTAACAGTACACAGCTGGTTTTTCAACACCAGCCGCCACTACTTTTAAGATGTAGGTTGATCAGTGCCTGGTTTCTCCTCATGAAATGTATCAAGGAGGGTAGATCTTATAGCTAGAGTTCGCGCTCTTCTGTGCGTTTGGTTTGAACAATTGAAGAGTCACTGGGGGCACTTCAGGCAGTAATTCGGCAGATGAACGGTTTCATTCTATTTGAAGCCTGCACTGACTGCCAGATGAAATTGATGAATCCATGCAGATTGCCGGCGTTCTGGTTAAAGTAGTATCTTCAACACCAGCCCAATTTTTGAAAAGGTCTTATGTCGGGAGATCGTTTGGCAGCTGAGAGCTTGTCCCGGCTGGGGCGGTGCCCCACTGGTGGGAGGTACCTGGTTGGGAAAAACCCCTTTAGCCGACGGAAAGGCGGCGCCGGATCTCGCCGTCTAGTGGGGGAAGACCACCGCCACCTCCCGAGTAAAAACGTGCTCTGCACTCACGGGACTTATGCCCATAGTAGTTGACCCGCCCGGAATCACTAACAATTAATTGAAAGGGTGTTGAAAATTACTTCGACTTTGCGGCGGAGACTATGATTTAAAATAATGTTTCCAGTTCCGGACTTGTCCACTCATGTAGGATCATGCGGAACGAATACGCGGGAAGAGGTAATTTCCACTTTCACTTCGATCGTCACCTTCGATCGCTCCCTCCCTTCCGGAAAGAACCTCGCGCGGCTTCTACAATCTCCGTCTTTGCCAGTGTGGGCCGAACAATTGCAGTGATCTAAATGCGAGATATTTTCCCTCACCTTCCAAAGATGTACGTTAATTCTGTGACTGCACAATGGGGTAAAACGTCGCTCGAAGTAAAGTACTGCTCTCAACCACCCGATTATGTCTGGCTGCGAAGGTAATAATGCGGCAAATTTCAACCAAACCCCAATGTTGAAGTAAATTCATAAAACTTTCCGAAATGTCATAATTTCGTTTCCGGAAGCGAGAAGGCACTACTAGCTAAGGAACTATTAGGATCTGCCAGGACGGTTTTAGTGTATCATAATTCAACACCAGAATGAAGTGGGTTGCTGTTAATTGAAGACACCTCTTCCCTGATGTTTTATGGTGGTTACGAGATGTTCTAGGTATGAAGATCCCTTCGTATCTTTAGCAGAATAGAATCCAGAAGTATACGAAACGCACAAAGTGAGAGTATCTGCTCCCAAATACTATTACGACCTAGTCATTGCTGGGGCTTTTGTTGACAGCCGACCCTTGTGCACTCGAGTTCAACTCCCGAGTATCACCCGTACATCTTGTATATAAAAGTGACGGTGGAAACCATTTAATCCCCCGGTCTGTTTAGCAGAGGCCAGGAGGATTCCTCTACGATGGAGGTCCCCGTCTGGGCAGAGGTTTCCTCGCGGTGGTGGAATATTACAATCGGCGTGCGCCGTAAAAAATACATTTCATGACAATGTTAACTCTTTGAATACATTTCACGCTCATTATCATGCGCTAAAGAAATCTGTACGGTTCCATTAAAAAAAAGATTACTATATATATATGCGCAATAAATAAGTCTATATGAAATTATTGTATGTTGTGTGCCCCCTCCATATTTACAACGGTTCAAGATATTTTCGAAGGTAACTTCTAAGGAGGTTCAGCTGGTTTGTTAACGAGCGCAAGTACACAGAATGTCCAGACAACGCAGTTTCCAATTATTATAAAATTCGACACGCTAGATTATGGTTTAGGCATTATTTAATTGCTCATACAAGGCTTTCACGCGCACTTGCGTAAATCCATATTGCAATAGACTGAGTTCAGCTGTCCATTGCGTCACACAGCTCTTGAAAACTTCAGTGTTCGGAAGTAAGGAACATGGTTACTGCTGGCTGCGCGGCGAGGAAAAATGGGAAGTTTCTGTTCATGCCGTCTCTACCGCCGGTTGCGGGCCCTTGGCAGCGATTGCCCTAGGGATAATCAAAGAGGTATGCTAAACATATGCGTATGTACCTCATGTTTAAGGACAGGAGTTACATGCATTTACAATCTGTTAAATATGTATTTATGTATGCAGTAACAAATTCGCAAATACGCACTAAAATATGCCCTATAAAGTATATTGTCAGCCCATCATAAAATTCTCATATAATTTTAACACACTCCAATCACACATTACTTCTCTTTTTCTATAACGCT
This sequence comes from Gryllus longicercus, assembly GCA_038098605.1. NCBI lineage: Eukaryota > Metazoa > Arthropoda > Insecta > Orthoptera > Gryllidae > Gryllus > Gryllus longicercus. The sequence goes on from JAZDUA010000774.1 coordinate 384,685, forward strand.
CAATGAAATCTCGAAGAGAAGTATTAGTACTATCAGATGTTTTAATTTCCACGATGAGACGTCTGCTGCTAAATGCCTTAAATAGTTTGCGCTAGAACCACGTTTGAACTAATTACGTGAACCCCTTAGCAATTACCCTCATACCATGGAAACGGAAATTAATTTTTCGCGTTGTGTCGCTCTCCTTTGGGGTGTAAGTCTCCTCTGTGACTTGTGGGAGGTAACGTTCGTTACGTGTGTTGGTTCATCTGCGTTAGCGATTTTCAAGATGGATCAGACGGCACGTAATACTCGAATCGATTTCGAATGATTTGCCTGTTAAATAACGAACATAATTCAATTAAGGAAATTGGTATTAGCTACAATGAACCATGTATGCAAAATAACAATTAAATTATTAAAATTATATTTATAAAAAAAAGATGAGTAGCAGTAATTGTTCTCACGATAAATGCGCAGAAGAAATTACCAATTTACAAAAAAATGCTTATTAAGAAATAATGCAACATAATTTTATAATAAAATGTGTTTCCTGCGCGTACCAAGTTCTGACTACAGGGCAAAAATATGTCTTCATATGAAATCCGGTCCGTACTTAACGACTGTAGCGCGGATAAGCACCAACAGTTGTTGGTTAACACCGCGCCGAGACCTGCTTCAAATGCGTCACAAATGTTAGATGATTTCCAGTTGCATATGCTCGGCGGACTCCGCGACTGCGCACCGGCGCCGAATGGCCGCCTTGTGAACCACACAGCGCCGAATGAACTAGTTCCTAGTTGCGCGATACACAATTGGGTAAAGATTGTGTACATTTCTTGGGAGAAAATAGGGTTTTCTGCGTGATTATTTCGCTTTTGCACGAACCTATGTATTCTTGTTCATCATTGGTACACATCGGTATATTAATAGTGTTAATGGTTAGATCGTTATATTAACGACATGCGGGGAGCGGCAAGCATTCTTGCAAATATATTAACTTCTTTTGTGCAACTTCGCCAATCGTTGCCTTGCCTTGTCTCTCGTCGCCGATTCCTGCGGGTCTACCCTTTGTGTCAAAGGCCCCGCGAGTTCATTTGTTGCTGTTGCTGTTGCCCTTACCCGCCGTGTGCGTAGGTGCCCGTTCCTGCGCTGAAAGCTGCCTAAAATGTGCCCTTGAAAGGCGAAAGCAGTGGTTATAATTTCTTTAATGGGCGATATAAAATGCCTCGAATGAATTTTTAGAATTTTCTTTCTCTTCACTTCCATTGCCACTTCATTGGTACGATTTTGTAAGTGGCACTTTTGGGCACAAGGAGAAACGCAGTTCACGTAAAATCGTCATTCGAAAACAGAGATATAATTACAGTGTCACTCCACAATTGTGTGTCACACAATTCTTAAACATACCTAATGTAAAATGAAAGTTGCGTTTTATTTCCTCTTTAGAGCATGGTTGTCAAAAGTATGTTGGTAATACGTAGGTAAACAATCGAATCCGCTGATCCAATATCAGATGAGCACTTTTATTACTTTCGATTTTCGGCATCCGAGGACTCGAATGACCTACTGAACCACTCGCATTAAAACTATGGGAGGTTGAAAGGACAGGAAGATGTAAATTGGTGTAATGGTTGGGTCAATTTTGTGGCACATCAGATCGAGTTTGCCGTAAATGCCTAACTATAGAGAATCTCTATTAAATAAACATAGTCGAGTAAGCTTCATACAATTAGAGGTAATGGCAAGCGATTTGAAGCTCCGAAAGTACTTGCTGTGAACAGGATGGCATCACGATCAGGTTTTTCGTCACGATTCCTTCCAATCATTGTGAAATTGCTGAGACTTTCCTTCGTTTGTTTCTGGGTCGTAAATATATTGCCTTAGTATCTATACACTTTCGTTGAATTATTTTGCTAGTGCGGGAAGAATAGGGCGGAGGGAGGATGTAACTTTGTCAGCAATACTATAAAATTAAATGTCTCGTTTGCTAATGCAAATAAATTTTCTATTGTTCAAGAGCAAAAACTTCTAAGTTATGAAATGTTGACAACTACGCTTGTTGGTTCCTTTCATTCGTAAATTAATTGTATACAGGTTGACCGCCTAAGTTGGTCACAGCGAGTATCTTTGAAACAATTTGAGATATCGGGATGCTTTCTACTAAAATTGTGGAAGATGACTGGAGAAATTACATATTTAGTTTTTGTGCTTGAATCATTTTTAATTTGTGAGATATTGACATGAATTTGTTTTTTAGATGGAAATAAGATTTTTTCTACCGCCATTCTTATGTACTCAGAGACACGAATACAATGATATATGCATTATTAATTGTTGGAAAGAAATTGTGGAAAAGCATGCGTTCTAAATTTCCTCAGAAGTCACGTTTCCTCGTATTTCCTCAACAGTTCTCCAAAAGGCGAAACGTGTTCTTCACAGAACGTCATACCCCTTTGTTGTCTGATATAAATCGAAATTGAAACCTTGGTTTTTCAGTGCCAGTAGTTATTTGTAATTGCTTTCTTGTATTTATCTCCTTTCTTGTACATATGTTAATATGTTTCTCTATTGACTACAAGCAAATCACAATTAATTTCTTGTAAATAACTCTGGTTGCAATATAACAAAATTTGTTTATTAGCCAGTTAAGATAAGTGGAAAGAGATCAAATTTACATTCTACTTCGGCTTGATCGAGTGTATTAGAAAGTAAATTTGTTCATTAATTCATTTATTATCCAACGATAGTATAAGAATACACTTTCCTTAGGGCGATGGTTGTTCTTTTTCTGTTCCATATCAAAATGTGTAAATATCTTTATAAATTTACGATTGTATATTAGTATAATGAATAGAACACTCACATTAAATAAATGTAATTATCATTATTGTCATCTAAACTGTGTTGGCAGGTTTCACGTCGACATCGTATAACGTACGCTTAGCCGAGTGCACTGTTGACACGCGAGAGCGAGGTTGCACACGGAGAGGTAGAAAGATGAAAATTGAGAGCTCGCGTAAGGTCAGACGTGCATTCCACCAAAAACGAAAAAAAGGAAGTAAAAAATTGGAAATTAAGAATACGGCAAAGTAATAAAAAAGATAATCAGAAATCAAGTTTACGTGCGAATACATTCGTGTAAGTCGTGCAATTAAAGTGAGAATTTGTTTGCTTCCTGATTTTATTCATTGAATGGCCAATATGATTTCCATTGTGGAATAGGAACACACAATGTTATTGTATTGGTACCCGAAGAATTAGTTTGCATATGCTCCAGGTAATACAGAAACAGGTGAACACACATAAGTTTGGCGATAAATGCAAGAAACCAAAGTAAATAAGTATAGATACTTACATTGAAATGTTTCAATTTTGATTTCTATCTAGAGAGCGAAGGATATACCAATTTCACCTTCCGTGATGCCGTTGACGATAGACATGGAAAACGTGGGTTCTGAGGAAATGTAGAACGTTTTCTTCCCTTACAGTTTCTGTCCGAATATTAACAATGCTTTTATCATTTTATTTGTCCCTTCGAGTGCTTTAGAATGGTAGTAGAAAATGTTTGCTTCCACTATAAAATAAAATAAAAAAAAGAATTAATGTCAACATCTTCAAAATTAAAAATGCTACAAACGAAGTGACGAAGTAGATTCTTTATCCTATCATCTAAAAACGGCTTGGGGCGAATCGTTTCCCGAAATTTCGAATCGTTTTAAAGGAATTAGCTGTGTAGCCAACTTAAGTGGTCCACGGTGTGTAATAAGAGTGCGGTAGGATTCTGGCGTTGACAACAGTCTGCAAAATTATATTTTACCCTCGCGTGCCGCAATTTTTTTCAAACTCCCTCCCCCTCCCCCTTGCCATCATGAAAGTTTCATTTGGACACCACCTAACTTCCCGAGTTGAATTAAAATTACAACTGAAACTGGATTTCGTATGCATACAATTTTTTAAAAATAATCACAATTTCCTTTTCTATTAACTTCAACGTGAATTCTTATTTTCAATTGATAATTTGATAAGTATTACAAACGTGTGGTAAAAATGATTATTTTTCATCAATTCCAATCTTCCACATCTTGTTGGACCCCCCTCTTAAAATGAACGTACTTTTTGAATGGTTGTTAATGGCGTCTCTTTATGAGCATAGATGTTAATCACGCTAGTTGTTTGTCCTGTTCTGCAGAAATATTCTGCGACGCAGTAGCAATAGATTTACGATATTTGCGACATGTCTTGTGTCTTCCTGTGAATTCCACTTTCGAAAATTCTCACAGTTAATTTCTTTTTCTGGCTTTCTCCTTCCCTTTTCCCACCCTTCTCCATGTCCTCAATTGTTCTACACAACTCGGTCTTCCATTCCTTTTAATTTGCTTTTCAAACAATTTGGGGTGTTTTTTCTCTCAACACATTGGGAATTTGTATTGTGTTCACTGGATAATGATAGGGCTTCCGTTGATAGTAATTGAATGTGACTTTCATAAATATGAACTCTAAATATTACCTAATTAAATGGATTGACATTACGAGATTAAGGGGAAATATGAGAAAATGATTGGAAGGATTTCAGATTTTAAATATATTATTAGCTCTAACGACATAAAAAAAGTTCATAATTCATATCAAGTTCGAAAACCGAGGAGATATATAATGAAAGCCTCCTCGGTTTCCTCATTGACGTCTGAAGTGTAAAGCATTTTTTAAAAATTATTGTAATTTCATTTACTAATACATTTTAATTGATCTTGGCTTGTATTGAATTACAACCTCCAGATGAGATTCTCCAGCTGAGTTTAGCTCAGAGCGTAGGTGACGACTCTGCAGTGACTCAGACTGGGTGGTCATAAGGATCGAATAACGACGATGGCAGATTTTAAATACTTGCTAGATGACTAGGACAAATGCAGCCTCTATCTGCAGGAGAATATTCTAGCGGTCGGATCAGTAGTCTTCGTGGTTTCTCCGGCCAATATCAGGCCAATGCCGGAGCACTATCCTAACAAAGGGGCCACGGGCCGCGCACGATCTTTTCTTCCCCTTCGTTGTCCTCTTCTCACTCCCTACACACACACACACACACACACACACACACACACACACACTTATATGTACTACATTACGACACGCGTTAGGAGAACATAGTGCATTTGTGCTTGTCCTGGCTATGGCGGTTTTCCTATGGGCGGGGGGAAAACGCAAGTTTTTATGTAGGTCGGTGCCGAGTCTCACCATTTAGTACGGGATTGGAAGGGTGCGTCCTGGTGTACACATTCACTACACTAACGGACTAATGCCATAACGGTTGACGTACCCCAAAACATGAATTAATCAATCATGGAGACGGGGTTCGAACCCGCGATCCTTAGTAGACTGCTAATGCACGTCCACCTTAGCTGTCTCTGTTTCTCAGGTCGGCCCCAAACTGAAGTAGCATATGAACAAATTCCTGTTACACAACCGTGAAAATTAAACCTCATCTGGGCAAGTAGATATTCATCATTTCGTGAAATTTGTTCCCGGAGCTACGAACTGGTACCCTGCGCATTGCTGCACGCATCTCAACGCATGGGCCTAAGCGGTTCCCGATTCTACACCGGATGGTGCAAATAAGCTCGCCGCAATAAAAGGCTGAAAAACCTGAAATGTGGCGTTGACTACCAAACGTTCTTGTCGTTCCCTCTAAAAGCCGAATTCTAGTACCGGTGGCTGAGGGCATGAACTTGAAATCATTGCAGTGCCTCTGACGGGGAGGTCCTAGGTTGAATCCCAACGGTATTCCGTTGCAAGATTTTTGACACTAGCTAGATAGCTATGTCGAATTCAGTCGCTGTCTAGAGGGAAATTCTAGTAACCGGCTGCTCTGATCGGTAGTTTTCCGTGGTTTCTGCGATCAACACCAAGGGAATGCCGTAGCAGTTACCTAACAAACGGAACCCGGGCCGCGTGCGACCTTTCCTTCTTCCTTGTGCTATCCTCACCCTTACTTACACACACACACACACACACACACACACACACACACACACACTTGCATTCACTATTCAGACACATGCCGAGATACCGTAGAGAGCTTAAAGCTTGTCCCGGTTGGGCAGTGATGGGAGCCCCGCTAGTGGGGGAAACCCCTTTAACCGACGCGCAGGTCGAGGCCAAATCTCACCATCGAGTGGGGGGGAATATCACCGCCACCTCCCGAGGAGGATATGCACTACACGTATGTGAGTAATAATCTTGGCAATTGACGCGCCGGGAATTGTCAATCATGCGAATTCTGGTAGGGCTATTTCTCCCAGTTACCATATTGACGGACCATATCTGATATTTTTCAATGAGGTGATAGTATCGAACAATGCCGCAAAATGCTATATTCTTGCTACAAACGAACGTTGCTAGAAACATGTAATAAAAAATAGTAAGTATAGATTCACGAATACGAGCTTTGAAAATGCTCTGAACTATTAAACGCTTGAATTGAATTCTTACATTTCTGAAGATGATTATTAAACACGTCTGATGAAATAAATGTCATATTTCTCATACATTCTGAAATGGAAAGTATTGATTAAAAATGATTAAACTAGGTAATTTTCATTTGTTTTTTCTGCAAATCATTCTCCGTATTTTTTGATATTGTCACTTGTGGCGCTCCTTGCTGCCTGGGTTACTGTGACCTCCGTGCGCTGCGTCCTTGTCTTGACAGAATTCCTTTCGTAAGTACGGTTGCATCGTATGAGACCAGAGCCTGGATGTTCTCACAGAAGACTGTGGAAGTTCCCAAGGTCTGAAAGCCTTCGCAGTTTTGACAGTCCTGCCATTTACATAGGTTAAAAGTTGAGGGATCAATGCAAGTCCTCAGATATTCAGAGAGACAAAAACGATTTTATGAACTATGTACATGCGTTTCAATGCGGATGTAGATTAAGTATTACATTACTTTGCTGAATATGGATTTTATAATTGTTACTTTTTGCTTTAAGTTGCATTATATTTTCAATTTGTATCAGGCTAAGAAAGAAAATCTCGATGAATATTCTGAAATAGCTTTCTCATTCGAGTTTAAAAGACTGGCAAACGGAATACTTTTAAATTTAATTAGCAGAGTCAGAGAGAGAGAATGTTAGAAATAGTTAGAGTATTTCCTCAGTTTTCGTCATTGTATCTTCGCTTTTCATCTCAGCTAAAGAGTACATTTTAGAAGTTAATAGAAGAAATCTGGCATCTGATACCTCTCCGCCAGGACGAACCTGATGTAGATTTAAGACCTTTATTACGTGTTGCCACAATTGTTAGAATGTCATTCTTGCATTCAGAGTGTAACCTTCAACTGTAGATTATGTAAACATGTATGCAAGGCCAGATGATTAACTTCTTGCAGGTTCGACAGGTTAGTTGCTGTTAAAGATAATTGTTGGAGAAAAGTGATGCTGCACGCGTTTTAAAACCACAGATTTAGAAATGAACTCCTTTGCAAATTCCTCTCTTCTCTTTATCCTCGAAGAATCCGGCGGATGTCACTTGTTTTTTCTCTTCAGACCAAGGAGCGAAACTTCAAAATAGTTTTCAGAAGCCTCTTTTTCGTTCGTTTCGGGTTGTTAAAAGTCTCAATCACACGTTCGATTGATAAACACATGTTTATTTGCGAAATAATTCAGGTATCTGATTATCGTATGTCCATTACTTACATCCTTCATCCATGCAATAATTTTTGAAGACGTTTGTAACCCTTATTCATTCTAATATTCACAAATATACAAATATATTCCCAATAAACTCACGCCAGAACGCATGGGTTCTCGAAAAAGAAACGCGAGAAATGTTAACACAATACTTAGCAGCAGCTACATTGTTCAAAATTTATTTTATTTCTTTGCTCGCTGCAGATAACTCTTTCAACTATTTTAATAATACAAAATACACCGCGTAATGTGTCAATGAACGTTCCTCCTACGTAGACGCATCATAAGTGTGTGCAAATAGCTACATGAAAACACTTTTCATAATTTATGTATTTGACATATAATTAGGCTTAGTTTTGTGATAGGTGATGATCATTATAAAGAAGTGAAGTAACGGGGTGTGAATGTGTTTATCAGTAATTTTGAATTGGTTTTTGAGCTTTCTCATGCTCTGCGAACTAGTTTGGCTTGTACTAGACTGAGTCACGTTGCAATTACATAGAGAATAATGAGAAAAGTTGTCTTAAGTTGTCTTCGATCTGTTTGCTGGGAAGAAATCTAGGGGCTATAATAATTTTTCGTAGTACTTTTTTACGTAGTATATTTATTCATTAGGATATGAGTTTGATAGATTTGTTTACTTTTTTCTATTTTGTTGATAATATGATTTTTCCATGATAGGTTTTGGCCGTAGTCAACTTCTAGATATTTCACAGTTTCGTTGCTACCTAGTCAGAGATATCATTATTATGTAATAGCAGTGGCCGTTGAAATTTTGGCTTCATAAGGGCAAAACTTGCTTGAGACTTTTTTGATTGTAATACTTTTCTCCCTTTCTGTTCATTTTGTGATTTTTACTTTCTCGCTCTTTTTTCAAATGTAGGTATTTTCTTGCTAAGCCAACATCTTCATTTTATTTTTTCGTTAAAAAATGTTTGCTTTATTCTGCCTGAAACGGATATTATCATATTATTCCACCGCAAGCATTCGAGTGCTGTTCTCTCTGTTCCCGAAGGGAATCTAATAATGCCGAACTTTTTGCTTATGTATTTTATTTGTTCAAAACTGTTTATGTAAAAATAATCATCAAATGATTGCATCTATCCATCAATTTATCCATATCCTATTGTAGAACAAGGTAGATGTACTATTCAAAAGAGTGGAACGATAATGTGAATACGTCGTCCGATGAAGGGTTTAGTGCTGACGTTACACCAAATCAAATACACTTCGCCTTCGGCTGAACTCGAACCAAATTTCCTTCTTTCCCCCAGTAGTGGCCTCGTTCCCTCGTGCCAGATAGACCGGCATGTCGTTAAAAGTTGAAAATTGCTTCGTGCATCCCCACCGAGGAAGCAATGAAACGTACACGTGTTTGAATTGTGAATGAGGCTGCCTAACAAGCGCTCCAACGGCCGATAGCGTCTCGAAACTCCGGAGAGCGACGCGAGAACATCGCGACCGAGTCTGCTGCCTGAGAGCGTCAAACGGGATTCCGAGTCCGCGATGGCGCCGCTCCGTCCCGCGAGGAAGCGCGGCTTTTACATCCGCCGCACCGAACGGGTCTGGGTCTGCAGTAGTTGGGAACGAATGCGTGCCGAAGTCGCTCCGTCACCAACTCGCTCCGTCACCAACTCGCTCCGTCACCAACTCGCTCCGTCACCAACTCGCTCCGTCACCAACTCGCTCCGTCACCAACTCGCTCCGTCACCAACTCGCTCCGTCACCAACTCGCTCCGTCACCAACTCGCTCCGTCACCAACTCGCTCCGTCACCAACTCGCTCCGTCACCAACTCGCTCCGTCACCAACTCGCTCCGTCACCAACTCGCTCCGTCACCAACTCGCTCCGTCACCAACTCGCTCCGTCACCAACTCGCTCCGTCACCAACTCGCTCCGTCACCAACTCGCTCCGTCACCAACTCGCTCCGTCACCAACTCGCTCCGTCACCAACTCGCTCCGTCACCAACTCGCTCCGTCACCAACTCGCTCCGTCACCAACTCGCTCCGTCACCAACTCGCTCCGTCACCAACTCGCTCCGTCACCAACTCGCTCCGTCACCAACTCGCTCCGTCACCAACTCGCTCCGTCACCAACTCGCTCCGTCACCAACTCGCTCCGTCACCAACTCGCTCCGTCACCAACTCGCTCCGTCACCAACTCGCTCCGTCACCAACTCGCTCCGTCACCAACTCGCTCCGTCACCAACTCGCTCCGTCACCAACTCGCTCCGTCACCAACTCGCTCCGTCACCAACTCGCTCCGTCACCAACTCGCTCCGTCACCAACTCGCTCCGTCACCAACTCGCTCCGTCACCAACTCGCTCCGTGGGAGTGTCGTGAAGGCGTGTTTCTACCAATTGCGGCGGTGCGCAAACCTCACTTTCGCTAATGGGTATGGATGCAATAACATAATGTGATGATTTCAAATTATGTTACATTTGCATAAATGCACTGCAAATGGGAGCTTAATGTTTATGAAATAATTGTAAACGTCATTGCCAACAAAAGTATTTAATATAATAGCAGCTTTCGATGGCTTAGCCATCATCATCAGCTTAATGTTTATAAAGGCCACGTGTATCTACAACTCATAACAATTTTATAATAGATTCCTTAATGTGTACCTCACATATGTTAAGCATAAAATTATATTTGAAGACCACACGAACAGAAAGAAATGTCTAGAAAAACGTTTCACGAGTGAAAATTTAGAATTGACTTGAGATTGAATGTCCAATGTGAAACTTGTATACTCAATGACTACACACGTTTCTATGTTAGACAGTGCGTACCATCTCTGAAAAGGTTTCAGATTCACATTTAAATGTTTTAACGAGATTGACATTTTTTCTCCTATTGTGATTTTCATGTGTGTATTCTTCTCCTCTTTCTTCATCTTAGTCTTCTTCTAATTATTGTTGTTGTTATTGTCGTTATTAAGTGATAATTCGTTTGCTGGCGGTATTCTCTGCAAATCTCTGCTAGAAATCTCAATAATTTTGAAATTAAATTTCTGGATAGCCCATTGTGTGATATGTGGGCCGTACCTAAGTGCAATTTTTTGTATTATTATTATTATTATTATTTATTATTATTATTATTATTATTTTTATGTTTATTCCTCAACTGTCAGTTCTTTTACTGGTTGATTCTATTCTGCATTCGCGTTTTACTAAAAACCTAAGTCCAGAGATACCTACGCAGGATGTGAGGGGAACCAAATAGTTCTTTTTTATTATCTTTGTTTTTGGTTGTTTAATCATTTATTTTTGCAATTGACATGCTTAACTCAGGTCTAGAGTGCTCAGGTGTTTCGTTAAGTCTCTGTGTATGGGCCCTTGGGGTCCGAATTAATACTGAGACAACAGTGATCCTCCGTTTCAAGAGACTTTCCTAGTCTAGCCGGAGATCGTATATCATTGTTTTCGAATTCTGGTTGATCCTAGAATCTGCTAGAATTGCAATGTCTGCTATCCACATCCAATGCTATTCATATTCAATGAGTGAGATCTGGCATTTTATGATTGCGTCGATGGAGCTCGTCTTGAGCTTGAAATCGCAGAATATTTTCGACAACCTCGTCAGGCTTATGCTTTCATAATTGGTTTCGCGGAAACTAATGCAAAACGTGTCGCCTCTTTTCGTGGGGTTTAATGCCATGTTTTCTTGTTCGTGTTGCGGCATTTTTCATTAGAGTTTGTCCGTCGGGTGTCTCGTTTATAAACAAAACGAAACAAGTTTGTCTCTGTCCACGTTGAATTACTTCTACCAAATAATTAAATTTCACGTGATATTGCTTTGTCAACTTCGAACTTCGGCTTTATTCGTCAGAACGTTGCGGACGCAGTGTTTCTGGGCCTTGGCTCTGGTGGGTGCTAAAATATGTCGGAAACGGCCGTGTGCATCTGAATGCGAATTCCATTGAACACTGATCCACTCTGAGTCAAATACATTTAGACTAAGTCGAATACATTTTATCTAAAACTTCATTAATTTAGTAAAGAAAATAGCATTCTAAATCGACACAAATGTTAAAACAGCATTAGTAACACTTTCATTATCCCAAGCTTCCGAAACACTTTAACTCTCTTATATCGGACCTTTCTCGTGTAACTTATTTACCTATTCCAAGAGTGTTCTGTCCCGCCTGTCTGCCAAGTTTATCTTCATCCGTATCGTTCATTCATTTCATCCATGTATCTCTCCATTCTAGCATGCAAACTCGGTCTGAGTTGGTAGAACAAATGTTTGCTCTGCTGTACGAGGTTCTGCAAAGGGAGTAAGAGAGATGAGGTCGCATGAGCACACACAGCAGCATCATTGCGAAGCCAATGCTGCCTGAAAACGTTTCATACCAACTATCCAAGCAGACGCATAGAAGACAACCGTATTAATTAGGAATCTGGCTAAAACTCTTTTACTCTTCTCCCTAATTGAATTTTATTAAGGACAAAGTACATCATAATCATGTCATTTAGATTCCTCTAAAATTGTGTAATAAGAGTAAGTGAGACGCAGTACACAAAGAGGATGGAACACGTTGCTAATTGTGTGCGAAACTGGCAAACGCACAATCTCCAGCAATGGGACAGCGCATAAAAGATGTAGTTCGAAAACCTTAATGGAGTCTGTCCTACAAAGAGAGAACGGAGAATCCGAAGACTGGTTCTAAAGACTTTGATGATTACTCATTACGTAAGTAGCAAGTCCATCGTTTTATATGAAAGTTCTCAAGTGAAGTAATACTTTATATGAGAGTGTTTATTCTCATTTTCGTATGTTATTCCAAATATAGTACTCCCTCACACTCGTATGGCATTTCGATCCTGTAATGTGTGATAGTATGCTTCGTGTTTTATTATGTGCTTTAGATTGTTTTTGTGAAAAAAGAGAGAGTTAATGATTTAAATAACACACTTTTTACTTACAAGAAAACGTTGTAAGGTGATTTCTTAGAATGAATTTTTGATAAATCCAAAACGGGGTTCCGTAAAGTTGTGATTATTGTTACTGTTTCGCTAAGAAAATCCTTTTTCAGCAACAAAATGTATGTGTCCAAATCATAAACAGTCTACCCTGGTGTATTTTTCTATTTAATGAAATGAATACTGAAACTATCCCCAAATAGAATAAAATCACTGGAGAATCTGAATCGCATTTCCTATAATCGAAATGGACAGACCATTTTGTGGTTTGCGCTAGAACTGCAGCACCTACTTGCGATCCCGCTTATCAACGATAATATCAGTATTATACAAGTTTTCTGAAAATCTCAAGTTTCTGTGCATTTTGGTGCAACTCTTTGGTGACTGACCTATCGGCAGAATTTTATTTTTCACAAATTCCTATTTATCCATAATTCCTAGGTTGCATAATTTTATTCTTCACTTTGTTTAATAGTGTCAAACCTTTCAAGCGACACTGTAATACCAGTGTTCATTAAATCGGTTTCTGTTATTGTTAATATTATTATTATTATTATTATTATTATTATTATTATTATTGTCATTATTATTGTCGTCGTATGATACTTTGTTTGTGAGATATTGAAGGAGGTATTTATTTTAGGAGAACAAAAACAGACTATCACAGTGCCGGTTGGCAAATGGGCACGTTCCGAAGGGAGTGTAAGAAAATAATTGATGGAAATGGAGTAATATCATTATTTGCTCAGTTGCGGCAGCATTTCAATGCCGGTCATATTACCTGGAAATAACTGAATCACGTCGATTTGTAAAGCTTAACATTACCCACGAAACATAATCATTATTTCAGCCATGTGTCGTGTGGAAGGCAATACAATTATTTCTGTAGTAGAGAGGCGATGAAGTTCTTTGCTTTCGCGCGCTCAGCTAAAAACGCCTGTACGCGTTCGTTTACCGTGGGTACTCCATACCCTGCGTTGAAAACAGACCATCCCCCCCCCCCCGCTCCTCGTAACTGCGTTATCGAGCACTGCCGCCTGCAAATGGCAGACCAACGTAGTTGCGGTCCACGCTAACAGATGGCCGAATCGATTATCTGGCGGTTTCCGCCTTCATTGTCGCTAAAATTGCGTGCTTGAGCTGAGGCGCGCCCGGACTTGCGTCGTGTTACTTACGCATTTTTCTCTCACGATGGTTAGCGCTTGCTTCATTATAAAATTGTTTATCACCAGTTGTGATTTTAAAAAAAAGTTTATTTTGTTTTTTTATGAAAAACTGTCCTTGGGCTTCCAAAAAACTTGTTACAAAAATGTTGTCCGATTTTTGGACGTTCTCCTCAACCTCACGCCACTTTGCTTGTGTGAAAAAGAAATAGCCAATTTCTTGTAGGGTTTGTTCTCAAACCGTTGTGGGAGGGGGGGGGGTTCTCCAAGGGTTTAGGGTAATCTGTTTCAGAAAATCTATGTAGTATATTGCAGTATTTCAGAACACCCATCATTCAGCAAGGACCAGTCGAAAACAAACGGACTTTATTATATGTCTTCCTTGTTTCAAACACAGTACGAAGATAATACGCGAAATGTTTTGATATTACATTGTAAGATAAAACAAAAATAGGCTAATTGATTATATTCAAGGAAGACCTTTTTACAAGCAAATTTGAATGTATGCGATAATTAAAAATTCAACTAAGTGCGGAAGTGTGCTTTTTCGGAATAAATATTTAAGGTATTTTAACTCTAGTGAGTATTGTAAAATGTTCGCAAACCGTACTTTATCCCAAGAAAGAATGGCTACGTCTTATTTTGTTGTAATAACCGTGTTAGCATTTTAAAAATCCATATTTTGCTGCTATCCTTTATCTCAGTTCGCACCGAGCAGCCGTGCCGTGAACATCGAACGCCACAGCTCTCTCACTGCGTAGTGTGTTTAGATTGAGTGTCAAACTAGTTTCGCTTGCACAGCAATCTACGTGTCTTTTTTTTTAATATTATACATCGTTACATCAAAAACAGTTTAATTTCGCAAATAGTATTAAAAAATATTTACCACAAGTGTGTGAAAACCAACCCGTGACCGCGAGTGGCGAAATGAACGTACAAGGTAGCCCCGAGTCGGGGCTACACGGTACATCACAAGTGTTTGTGAACGCTATGGATACCTTATATGCAAGCAACAACGATCAGTGCATTCTCCCAACAGCACAATTTCAACTTTTACATCAACAGCAGCAACATCTGCAACTCCTTCATCAGCAACAACAGCAGCAACTACTGCTACTTCAACAGAATCAACCCACAGCGCAGCAAGGGCAACCGTTAATGCAGCAGCAACCGCCCCAAACGACCCTGCCCCAAGAACATCAAAGCGAGGAGATGCACGCAACAACTTCCAACGAAACGCTTTCAAACGTAAGTAAACGAAAGAGAAATGATGATGAAAACTCTATGCCATTATACAATGTTCAAACTTCATCGCGTTTCGAAGTGCTTCAAAATCTTAAAGACAGTGATCCAAGTACTCCAGAACAAACATTAAAAAATCCGCCCATAATTATGCACAACGTACTTGACTACAACCAAATGATTTCCGACATTAAATCAGTCGTCAAATGTGATTTCACAACCAAGACAGCCGGTGATCAACTAAAAATCATGCTCACTACAATAGAAGATTACCGTAATTTTAGACAACACTGTGTTGAGAAGAACAGACAATTCTATTCTTTCCGCGACCCTTCTATTAAAACCTTTAATGCTGTGATGAAGGGCATCCCCACATGTTACTCGGAAGCTGACATTTTAAAAGAACTTGAACTCAAATACCCTGTTACCAAAGTGACTAGATTATATGACAAAAAGAAAAATCCAATTGAAATTTGTGCTCTAGAAATAAAAGACAATAGAGACGGGAAGTCAATATTAACTTTAAATCGCCTGATGCATTGCGTCATACAAGTTCAACCTAGAACAAATCGAAACCACCCAATACAATGTAAACGTTGTCAAAGGTATGGACACTCGCAAGCAAACTGCCGACTCACTCCGAGGTGCGTTAGATGTAAAGAATCACTCCACTATTCTCAATGCACAAAACCAAAAAGTGAGAAACCGAATTGCGTTAACTGTGGCTTGGAGCACACGGCTAATTACAAAGGCTGTCGCATTTTCAAAGAAACTCAGCAAGCACGTTCAAACCTAAATGAACGCAGGTCAGGGTCAGAGCAACAACCGCCGCCGCGCAACAATCCCTCTCGTAGCCCTCCAACATTTAGCCCTCGCGAATTTCCTCCCCTTCCCAAAACCAATACCCCGTGGTCACCGGCTCAATCTTTGCAAACCCAAATGCCAACTGATGTATCCCAACTAATAACCACAATAGTATCACAAGTAATCTCGGCTATAATCCCGCAAATTCAAAATATTGTACAGTCAGGGCTAATAAATTTCCGTAATGGCAAATAAAATCACTTTATTGAATTGGAATGCAAACGGAATTAAAAGACAACAATCAGAAATAGAAATTTTTCTTCACGAACACAAAATCGATATTGCATGCATAACCGAAACCCACTTGGTTCTAAATGAAAAATTCAAAATTTCCGGTTATAAAATATATAGAAGTGACAGAATTTCAAATGTTGCAGCAGGGGGTGTTTTGATTGCTCTTTCAACCCGAGTCAAACATCAACGGTCACTTAGCCCCAACACTTCTAACCTGGAAACTGTGTCAGTCACCGTAACCATAGATAATAAAGATTACACAATAATAACAGCATATAAACCTCCGAATAAACAATTTCCAGTAAAAGAATACAAGGAAATATTTAATAACAACGCCAACGTTATTCTACTAGGAGACCTAAACAGTAAAAACCAAGCCTGGGGATGCAATTGCACAACCCAGCAAGGCATTAAATTGCAATCTTTTGCAGTAAACAATAACTTAGATGTAATAGCACCTTGGCAGCCAACACACTACCCGTACAATAGTAATATTATCCCAGATATTTTAGACATAATGGTGTCTAAAAACTTCCACTTACCTACATCTCAAACCGTACTTCCTGAATTAGATTCAGATCATTGCCCAGTCATCATTGAACTAAAATCTTCAAACCTCTTGCAGTCTAATAATCCCTTCACAGTTTTGGGCACGAAAGGGCACGTCAACTGGAATAAATTTAGAGACCTATTAGAAGTAAACCTTCACTACCCGGAACAGATACTAACAACAAATGAAATAGACAATCAGGTAACTGATATAACTCAGAAAATCTACGTTGCATTGCTACAATCAACAACTCCTTTCGCAAGACCTTTCACTAACAATAGAAATCCGATCCCAAGGAATATTCTAAACCTAATTAAAAGTAAACGTAACCTTCGACGGCTCTGGCAAATCAACCGCAGACATGACCTTAAAGCAAAAATCAACAAATTAGGGAGAACAATCAAAAACAAATTAAATCAAATTCGAATAAACAATTTTCAAAGATCCATAGCTCAAATACACCCTAATAGTAGAC
The DNA here is from genome assembly GCA_038098605.1 of Gryllus longicercus. NCBI lineage: Eukaryota > Metazoa > Arthropoda > Insecta > Orthoptera > Gryllidae > Gryllus > Gryllus longicercus. The sequence continues at coordinate 401,804 of JAZDUA010000774.1, forward strand.
CACACTGGTCAACCATAAAAAGACTATGTAAAGAAACTACTGACATTCCTATCCTGAAACACAACTCAAATGTAGCTTATACGGATCATATGAAAGCCAATATGTTAGGTAAATATCTGCAAAATAGTTTTACTCCAACCCCAAATACAAATTCTTCCTTTACTAATTATATTACAAAAAACGTCCTGTTACCAGACTATAATGTCCCAGATAAAATAAAATTTATATCCCCATCCGAAACATCTAAAATTATTAAGCAATTGAAAACCCGAAAATCAGCAGGTCACGACCATATTAACAACAGAGCTCTTAAAGAATTACCCAAAAGAGCTATAACTATTTTAACCGCCTTATTTAATTCCTGTCTAAGACTGGGCTACTTTCCAAAAGACTGGAAATTATCTATAATCTTACCCTTCTGTAAACCAGGCAAAGATCCTCGCTTTCCTACAAGCTACAGACCAATAAGCCTCCTGCCCTCAATCGCAAAGATATTTGAAAAATTAATTCACAGCAGATTATCTACTTACCTAACAAAAATTAGCGCTATCCCTGACTTTCAGTTCGGATTCAGATCTCAACATAACACCACCCACCAATTGCTCCGTTTAACTGAATATATTGCAAATTCATTACACAGCAAAAAATACACAATTCCAGTGTTCCTAGACATTGAGAAAGCCTTTGATAAACTCTGGCATGAAGGTCTTTTATACAAACTGCGCCAACTAGGAACTCCCAAATATCTACTCCATCTAATCAGAAGTTTTCTAAAAGATAGATATTTTTCCGTCCGTATTAACTCAAGTCTCTCAAACAAATTTGAAATTAATGCAGGAGTCCCTCAAGGTTCTTGCCTCTCTCCACTTCTCTTTACTGTTTACATGTCGGATTTACCACAGTCAGACTATACAGAAATTGCCCTTTACGCAGATGACACAGCACTTTTTACCTCTCATTCAGACATTAGCTGCGCCTTCGACAATATACAGATTGACCTAAATAACTACATTAAATGGGCTTCAAACTGGAAAATAAAGATTAACGCATCTAAAACTCAAGCAAAAATTTTCACACTCCGCAAACTTCCTCAACCACCCCTCCTCAGCCTCCAAAACACAAATATAGAATGGATGAGTGGAAATACACCAGCAAAATACTTAGGAGTACTACTTGACACCAAACTAAACTGGAAACAACATATCAAATCTATAGCAGATAAAACTTATGCAAAAATATCCAAACTATACCCAATAATAAATAGAAATTCCGGACTTAGCACTGACTGCGGCTTAACCATCTATAAAACAATAATAAGACCAACGCTCACATATGCCTGCCCGATCTGGAATAACGCCGCAAAAACAAACCTAAACAAAATAGAAATAATACAAAATAAATTTCTCAGAAAGATCATTAAAGCTCCTTGGTTCATAAGCAACATACAAATCCAAAATGAACTAAATATATCATCCATTAACGAATATATAAATCTTATGACTCATAAATTCTTCTCATCCATTCCCCAATTGCGCAGTACAACAATATTCAAGCTAGGTAAAACGTATGGTTCATCAAAAAGAATAAGATCACGATTCCCTAAAGACTCCCTTCGTCCACCTTAAATCACCTACCCATCTTCCACTTTCCAAAATTCCACCCACTGACACCCTCTCCTCAAAATAAACCCATATAACTCCAAAAACTGTTATCCACAGTTTCTTCTCAAAGAACAACGTTTTATCAGACCCCTGAGAGAGGAGGTAACGCATGCGGATGTCCATCCCTAAAAGTTAATGTGTATAATATTGTACAATGAACACCCCTGAAAGGCAGAAATGCCGAGCAGGTAGAAATAAATTTAAAAAAAAAAATCCTTTATCTTTATATCTCGAGCAACGTAGACCCTAGTGATTAAGATAGCATTTGTTATTCATGGTGTATTTATAGAGGAATGCTCAAGAACACGAATTTTAAACATGACCGTACTGGTAAATCAAATATTTGCCTCCCTTCATGCAGATCAAAATGGAGTGCTGTGTCTCTGACCAGAATATCATACCTTATCTAGTCTTCAACCGGAAGGCTGCATCCTTCTTTTTTATCTGTTTACATTGTCTATGACTTGCTCTGTCAACAAGAACGTCTGTGCAATTTCATATCTGCAGTTTGCTTTTCCGCCTGAGATGGTTTCATCGTATTGAATAGTTGGGTCTCAGATTGAAATAGAGCCTTCCGATTGGTCGAGAGGAAGTTCGGTATGATTGCTTCCAAGGAATCTCAATAAGAGAGCATATTAATCAGCTTAGCAACAATTCAGATCGAAGTTGATTACAGTTCGTCTTTTGGGGCGCCACCTATATTCTGGATGCATGCATACTTCGTCCTGATTGCTGTCTTATGTATGTTTTAATAGATTTTGGTTCGAAGGTACTGTAGGCAATGCTCTTAATGTCCACGTTGATAAATTATTGTATTAAATTATTTAATAGGAAAGCCCTCACATCAGCTTAGGTGGCTGAGGGCATCAACTCCTGTCTCTTCAGTGCCTCTAATGAGGTTCTAGGATTCGAGTCCCGATGTTTGTAGGATTTTCGACACTAGCTAGATAGGTAGGTAGGTCGAGTTTAGTCGCTGTCTGGAGAAGAATTCTCCCGGCCCGCTACTCTGATCGGTAGTTTTCCGTGACTTCTCCGTTCAACATGGACCGAATACGCGGAGCAGTTCCGAAAAATTGGGCCACGGAACGCGCGTGATCTTTTGTCCCTCTCCCTTTTCCTATGCTCGCTTACTTACACATTCACTTCCACGTACGTGACTATCACTACCGCACATGTCGGCAGACCAGTCGGGAACTTAGTGGATGTTCCGGCTTGGGCTGTTTCCCACTGGTGAGAGATCTGGTTGGGGAAAACTGCGTAAGCCCACGTGTAGTCGGCGCCGCATACCACCATCCAGTGGGGGGGGGGATTACCGCCATCTCCCGTAATAAAACGTGCACTACTTTTACGAGACTAACGACCATAGCCGTTGACGCGCTCAGAAACACGAAACAATGAAGTAGAAGCCTCGCAATTTACAGTTTGTTCGCTTATCTCATCGGTTGCAGTTCCATTTGAAATCATCAAGAGCAAGTGGGAATCTACAATATTTGAAATTGAATTTCTAGGGCCCCAAAGTGGAAATCTTTTGGTTGTACGATAGAAAGCTAGACAATACGATTATTTTGCAACTTCGATATCGAGTATACATCTTCAGTAGTTTCTGCTTTTCTTTAGGTCTGTCAAAATTCACGGAATTGAGGAATAGAAAATATATTTGGAATAATTGTGTAATTGGCTGTAAATTTGTTGTTTGTATAGAACTATTTCCTTCTACAATTCATTTTCGTGGATAGCCTGTTGTGAATACGTATTGCTATTGTGTATACTTGTTGTGTATACGTATTGCAGAAAAAAATTCAGAGAGGAAATTGCAACCCTCATTCTTTTAACTACACCTTCAATTAATTACATGTTTACACCGTTCTCTAACAGTGAAAAGAGATATGAATGACAATCAAGTTGTTTTTGTTTCACGATGGGATATCAGATATAGATTGACGCCATTTCTATTCTTTATCTCATGTCAAATCCAATATCAAAACAAATCGCAAATTTCAACAGGGAACTGTATGGAAGAGTAAAGGAAATTCAGCCTACGATAATGTTTTTCAACTTACTTTTCCTAGTGTACATTGATTTTTACAGTTTTCAATTTTGAATAACAACTGGCTCTGTGTTGAAAGTAGTGGTGAACGATTTTGCAGCAAAAGAATCAGTTTTAAAACGTATAAAAGCACTCTCAATCTTATCATTTTGCATTATTAAATGAATCTTCAATGTAAAGGTTGAAAGTTTTCAGAAAATATTTCTAGTATGTACTAGGACAATATGCATAAAGAAAGTATTGTACATCTTCACAGAGTGCATGAAAGCAGGCCGTCTGGACGTCGGGTTGCGATAAGTTAAAAGATCTGCTGAAATCCCAGGTTGAGCGAGTCGATTTAGGAGTCATGTTCGAAGTCACAGTTGGGTTAAATTCTGATAACATGAGACCATGAGTCCTGGAGGTACCAAAAGTAATTTGCCTATCAGATTTAACCATCATCAACTAAGAAACAGCAAGGATATGCAACCTATTTTTGGAAGGTTTCCATTTCATTGAGGCAAAACTGCAAAAGTTTCATAAATTCATGTCTCAAAATGCAAGCCTTTATTATATTTTGTGTTTCTAGCATTTGTTTAAAACTAGTGTTGCTAAATATGATGGTTGTCAGATAGTGTATATACTTGAAATATCTGAAATTCTTCTCACTTCTTGGATTTTGCGAATTTTCTTGTTTAGTCCCAAAAATACACAAAAAGGAAAGCAAAGACGTAAATACACGTCTAGGGCAGGAATTTTGTTATTTTGTATATTCGAATGTGCATATCGTAATATCAAAACCCACATTCCTTTTTTGTCATTTTACTATTGGAGTGTGAGGAATAAAAAAGAAAAGATAACAAGTAGCGTATACCGAATTGAGAAAGAAGTAGATTCTTCTCACTAGACTATGATGCGTGAACTCTTCTGTCAAACCATGTGCTCGAGTACTCGCATCTCGAAACACGAAACTGCAAGAGTTCAACTGTGACCACGTGCGCGGAATGCCAACTGCCGACAGGAATTCCGCGATTATGGAATATCACACAAATGCCGAATGTGAAGAAAGTGTGTCCTGCGCTAATGAGAATTGTTTCAAGATGCTGGTGGTGGAGGATCAACAGAAAATACTGATTGGTAGCGTGCGTACTAGGTGATAACGAGTATTTCAAAGGAAGAGAAAAGGCAACAAATTTCACTGAACATTCGGATTCATTTGCAGAGGTCAATCTTTTTTAGGTGGTCGCTCGACCAGCTCTGGCCAAAATCATACTTTTATATAATTCTCTTATATTCAAAAATGTGTATTTGAGACCATACGTTGAAGTTTATGTTGCAGTTAGGTGTCATAGTGATCTTTTACGTGTTTGAATTAAAATTTTTATTTATGGTCTCCAAACAGATAATAAAGTTGAAAAGTCGAAAAAATCAAACCTCCAATTTTTAGAAAGGCATAATGTTTAAGTGGTACTTTACTTATCATTGGTATTTTATATAAAGTAACTACACTGTAAAGTAGTCCCCCCTTCTAAAAAATTTGAAGAAAATGAGGCTGTGACCCTTCTCCTTCTTGTTCAATAGATTTGGTTGCAAATATTCAACGACTAAAACCATATTGGTTATGTAAATATCTCTTTGATTTGCAGGCCATACTAGAATCCCATTTATTTTAGTATAAAAGGATACAATAACCTAGCACTGAGTAATTGACAAACTTGTGGGTGGATATTTGCGAAAAGTGGCACGCGGTGTAAAATAATAATGATCTCTGTGAACCACGTACAGAGAACGTTTTAAAAGTGGTTCTGAATAGCCAAAACATAAGGAAATATATAAACAAAGGATGCATTTTTTCTGAGATACTGAGGCAACCAATTTATTGAATTTTGGACCATTAATAATGTAATGATCCAAAGTATGTTTACTCTATAGCTTTAAGAAAATATCCCATTAAAATTCCAAGTATAAAGAAACATGAAAAATCAGAGGAATGATGGAATGTTTACTATGGTGGGCGAAATGTTCTTAGATGATCGCCTTCATTGGAAGAAGCCAATTAACAGTTTTTGAAGATCAAGTTGCGGTGGGCACTCCTTGTGAATATGTTCGTGACGACGGAAGAAGGCGTGACGGCTGTGCCCTGGCGAAGACTTGAGAAGTTATCACGGACGACGCCGTTAATGGGCAACCGACATTGAGGGACATAACGGGCGTGCATTCAGTGTCGACACAACTGCAGCCGATCATGCTCAGAAGTCTCGACGGGCGCAGAATGCATGTCCATTTGAACGCGTTTAATGGTTCCTAGGGGGTGAATACTAGAGATGGAGATAGATGCTGCATTAGCTTTAATAGCTTCGAGGGAGAGCGTGCTGGCCGTGAACGGCATGGAATCGCTGGGCCATTCACGGAGGTGCCCATCAGGGGGTGACGGCGCATGCGCTTTGCGCGTCGACACCGTGCAGATTTAATTGCGTTTGTAAGTGCAGCGAATCGTGCTCAAGCAGAGAAAGTGTAACCGGAAATGACGTCCGGTTGCAGTAGATTATTATAGAGTTTTAGAAGTAAACGCGTGAAGTGCGAGAGTGTAAGACTATATACTGCATTTTTAATCTTTATTAGAAGCAGCAGCAGCAGGCCCGTGGGTATCATTCCATATTTTACTTATCAGTGGTGATCTATGCTCCCCGTAGTCAGATTTCTCGCCTTCCTCCTCGAGATACCGGGATTCAAATCCCGGTCGGTTTGATGGACAAAGCGGGGGCGTAGCAGGATTTTTTCAGGGCTTTATTTCCCGTGCCTCGTGTTCCTCTATCATTCCTCCATCATTCAAATGTCGTATCACCCGCCCATTAAATCCATTTGTCTCTGGTATGGCCGAATAGTCTAGAAACTGAGAGGATCATAATAAAGGGTGTTAGGCGAAGAAGTTTAAACCTCTAATTGAATACGAACATGTTCTACGAAATTAATATTGAACAGCATTTTTTTGCAGTTTAGTCCTAAAAACAAACTCCCTTCGTTCATCAGATAAATTGTATTGTCTTTTGCATTAGTTATATTTTGCGATAAGTATTTTAATTACTATAAACGCTGTATTCTACATACAGTGCTCCACAAAAAAGTGAGCGTCTAGTCCATCCAAACTCATATGAACGTTTGCCTTCTTTACTTGCTAACTTGTGTTAAACTTCTTAGGATATGACATGAAAATTACCGACTGTACGTAACTTTTAAAGGTGGAAAGTCACGCCCCTGCAAGTGAATAGCGAAACAGGGGTCCAAGTTAGCAAGAGCTCTCAACGCAAACAAATTTCGAGTATCATGATACTACATTTGTAATGATAGTTTAATCCTTAGAAAGAAATAACAATTTTATTTAAGGAATGGCTATTGTGAATCAATTTATTGCGGTAAAGTTCTGTTGAAATGGTCGGCTTTGAGCCTTGACGCTGTATGCAAACTATTTTTGGAGGATGCGAGATGGGTCCAAGATTGTTTTATTTCCTGGTATCGACGCTTCACTTCCTTGCATCAGAACTCGAGTTATCACCTGGCTTCTTCCACTGTCACAATAAAACCCTGCCGATTCGAATCTACATAAAACATACACGAAGTAATACATAAAACATGGTTGTTTGAATTGCGTAAGTGTTGGAGTATGGAGGGCAACGACACTTTATTCCATAAATCAGTTAGATTAAAACGGTCCCCATAAATGTCTATCTAGGAAGCGGAAAACCCTGCCCAGCCTTGGAGGAAAAAAACACAGTCCGCGCTTATCGTCGGTCATGCGCCACTCCCGCTGTCCAATTATATGAAGACCCCCTCTGCTTCACCATGCGCAATAGCGCACACCGGCCCATCAGCCATGTGCGAACGCTCGCCGGGAATGGAACGCAGTGCGTGCGATTCATACGCACGCTTTGCGACGCACAAAAACCCTAGAGGGGAGTGCCGTGAATAGCGGCGCAGGTGGCGGAGACCGCACGGCGAGATCGGACACGGAAAACGCCTCCGCTTTTAGCGGCGCATTGTTCTCGCGTTGGGTGTGAACGCGACGAGCCACGAGCGGCGCTGCGCGGGGCTTTGCGCGCTTGTGTGAGTGTGTACGCGCGCGCGGGCTCGGTGACGCACTAGGCGCCGCTGCCGGACCTCCCCCGCGCCACCCCTGTCCCTGTCCCCGCCCCCGCCCCCGCCCCGCCCCCGGGGACCGTCCGCGGCTCTGGAGAGGCTCTTCCGGCTCGGCCGGTGGCCGCCACGTGGAGTCCCCGCGCGCGCGGCTCGGCTTGGCTCGGCGCGGCGCGAGGTGTTAAGCTCCGGGCGGGGCGGGGAGTAGCGTGCGGGCGGAGTGCGTAGCAAGAGGCCTTGGGAGGTGCGCTGCGGAGGTGCGCCGAGCGGGCGCGCGACGCGACGCGACGGGGCGCGAGGAGGGCGACCCATGACGCAGTGCGTACTGCAGGGTAGCCAACAGTCCAGGGGACGCCAGCCAGGAAGGTCAGGGTGGTGTTGGTACAGTCGGACCCGCGGATCCCATGAATCTTTGAAACGAAAACTTTCAAGGTCAAATCTTCCGAATACTTACTTCCTTTTCCGTTCTCGTTTCTGGGCTCTACGCTCTTCAGGGGTTTTCACCCCGCCTTATAGCTTAAACAGCTGTTTGGGTTGAATTTGTTTTATTACATTTGATTTAATTGCAGTTTATTCTACCTATTCTAAAAGGCGACGTTTCCTTCTTACTACAGTTCCTTCATAATAAGTATTCTGTTAGAATAATGATGATGATGATGGTGATGGGCGTAACAGCTTTCCAAATTATCGGTATTCGGGAGATTGAAGCTTCGGGTTGTGAACGGGGTTCCTGTTGGTTTCAAGAGTTAAGGAATTGTTCAACCTCCAGTATTTGCTATTGTCTGTCGTTAAATCGCGTGGGAATTTTGTTACGTCACGATCATATTCAGTGTGTTTATAATTGTTTTGACAGTGCGCATAATGGGGAGGGAGGCATAGAGGAGAAAATGAAACTTGTATTTTGTGTAAATGTTCACTTACTATTTCCATGTCATTCGTAGAATTTTAAACAAAGAGTTGGTTGAATACCACAAAAATGTTTTCACTTTAAATTACGGTATCACAGGATCTGAAAGGACATACAAACTTTCTTAACAATGCCATAGATGTTGAATATATTGTTTCTCTGTAATACTATTTTAGGAATGTTACTGAGAAAGGTCCTCCCTTGAAGTGCTTGGGGCTATTAGTATTGAAAATCAAACTCTGTAAACACAGCAACACGTGATGCAAAGGTCGGCGCACGGAATTAATTCTGATCACTTATCACACTTGAAGTTGTGATTAATATATTGGGGTCGTGGACTATTTTCCCATAACTATTTTTCTCTTCGACTCACAACTTGCGCAATCAGCAACGACCGTAGGTCACAATCGCGCCATCGAAGTCTGGGAAGATCTCAGTGTCCATCTGGCTGACAGTAAATTGCTAGAGCATAAACATCCTGACGTAACCATGTGACGATCATGTGAATCAATAACTCTCGAGAGTTTGATTAAATGGTTTGGCCTGAATATCGTGAGAATCAACAGTAATATATCATAATGATGCCGTTAAAAATTACGGATCAGATTTCTTTTTTTCTTTCCTCGTATCGGCATGAAATATTAATTGAACTGACTTAAATGCTCCGTAACTATCTCCATTTATATAGTTTGATCTTTCTATATTGGCCGATGACATTGTCATTGTTACACCTTTTGCCTCATAAAATTATTCTTTTTAACAGTGGTAAGCACCTTTCTGGGGCCACGAGCGCCCCGAATTAAGAGTTCCCGAATTAATTAAAAAAATATTTATTTTGTAAGGCAGGAGGTGTAACGATGACCTAATGTCATCGGCCGCTATAGAAAAATCGAAGTATAGAGTGGAACGACGCAGCATTACTGCAAATAGTGAAAATTGTTCATGTTTTCATGCTGTCGACGTGCAGTGGATTCAGACAGCAATTGCATTTTCATTGAACCGACGATGGAGTATGCGGTACAGTCATTCTCATTATGTTGGGTTTTTCTTCTTCCGGCTCGTTACGCTTCACATGAACGCGCAACAGAACTTAATTTTGCGACTAACATGTGTGTGGATTTTAAACTAAATAGTGGAGTGCGACTTTATACGGGTAGAAGGAAGATAGTGAAATGCAGTGATTAGTTGGCACATATCGAAGCGTTACTTTTACTTTGAGTAAGCCACTAACATTATTATCTCAAAATCCACGCCTTTGTAATTGTAACATTTCTACGAAGAATTTTTTGTATTAAAATGGTTTTTACTAACTCGTACGAATATGAAATATTCTGTGACCTGTCAACGACACTGCGTTGATAAGGAGGGAAAGAGACAGATGAAAAGGTCTTCCGTGTTTTTTAAATCGATAATTTTGCATTGCCCCTGACATTTATACAACGTACCCGGCAGTTCATTCATTGACGCGTGGCACATTGCATCTCCCCTGGCGATATCGTGTGTCCGCAATGGATTCAGTATTTGAGCTATGTGCAGTTGCCTTCATCAGGGAAAGCGTTTTTGTAAATCGAACGTCATTGCTCCTTTGCGATCAGCAACATGGAATAGCCTTTGAATGTATTAAATCATGTTTATTTTGCCTGCTGCTTTATACACGCATTCAAACAGCTTGACGTACGCGTGCGCGCTTAGGAATTGGTCCATTGGCGGATGAGGTATCTGACCACCGATGGGGGGGGGACAGGATCGGAAAGGGAGGGTCACGAGGTGCGTGACCCGCCATTTATGGCACGACTGCAGCATTCGCCTGGGATTAGTCGCGGGAAACCCCAAACTACCAAGCAGTGCACCGGGCCTCTTTGAATTATCAACCCAAACGGCATCATCGACCTAGCTACTTATCTGGTATTGAAAAACCCACACCCTCGGGACTCGAATCTCTTGGTCTAGGAAACGTCAGTTGCGGATTCCAAATAGCAAACTAACGCACCTGGTCCGTACACTAGATAGATTGTTTTTGAGGGAGGATTTGAAATGTATGTAAAGAATTTTACATTACACCATTAGATTTATGAAAAGAGAATTACTAATGTAAAGTATACGAACTGTTCAGTGTTACCATGATTACTTCAATCACTTCTTTATTTAATGAAATTGGAGGTCGGTGATTTAAAACTTATATCCTTGTAATTAGCTTGTAATGTATGTAAATTGTATTCATGTAAATATATTTTTAATGTAGAAAACGTTAAAATCTGTAGGACGTACTGTGGAGAGTATAATTTCTGCACTGTTTTTTAAGCTCTGGGATATCTATCCTAACTCATATGCATGGGATTCGACCCCGTCTAATAAAACTACCAATTTGCAAAGGGAAATCAGCTCCATAAACGTGCTCAGATAGTGAAGCTAGTTTTATTTCCTGAAGCAAAACTGGGGCCAACTCAGCATTTCCTCAAATGACTAGGGAAACTGAACTAAAAACCTGATTGAGGGGTCATTGACTCGCAAACTGAGGCACAATACTAGGTACAGGCATATTAGTCTTTTAGAATTGACTGATTAAATGGTAACTAATAACGTTGCATATCATTGTTAAAATCAATAGTATTTTTCTCTGTGATCAGTATAGTTTCTAATTGTTTACAAAAGATTACACAGCCAAAAAGATTCTTCTTTAAATAAAGTATTATATGTGAACGTTTTTGTAGTGAGCCGTTGATACTTACATCTGATTAATGTTACATCGGGTTAGTTATAGACATCTGTATTGGCTTAAAATATAGGTCCCTTGTGCAAGACAGTAAGTATTTTGTGGGTTATAACTTAGGATACTTTTTTCGAATCATTATTTTTTATTCCCTTCAGAAGAGTTTTTTTGTTGTTTTTTATTCAAATCTTCATTTTTTTCGATCTTATTGAAATTTTGTGTACTTGGCATTCAATACATGAGAACTTATTTCGTAAAAACTCTCCTATCCATTTATTCCATCCCTTAAAGCAGGATTTAAGTTCGCAATCTTGCAGTTTTCCATGAGCATCTCGGAAAAAGTGTGACAATCCACAGGGACTTCCAATTTTCTGGAAGTCCATAAAATTTCCTAATTGAGTCATTTCGGCAACGCATTTAGGTTCCGAGTAATAGAATGTCAAAATTAAATATTTATTCCGACAGTTTCAGGGCGTGGTTCGAGCGGGACAGAGCAGGAAGAGCGGAGGGAGCGTAGATGGGCGAGAGGGGTGGTGCGGTGCAGGGGCGTGTATATATTTGCTTCGACTTTACACTAAATATATAATGTATTATTTTCGTGTCTAATAATTGTGATACATTAAAACACTGCTTCGATGGTGTAACGACAGGCGCGTCCGACTGTTGTACCCGATTTCGTGGGTTCACATCTGGTCGAAGCCGTGGGTTTTTTAGGGCGAAAAAATTCTTCGTATGTCTTCCTTCGGAGGTAAGATACGCCAGCTATCCCACGTTGTAGGTTTACTACATGTACAGGGCAATAAAGCATAAAAGAAGTCTCTGAGAAAAATTCTGAATTGAATTGAAATGAATACGCGGGCAAAGTGGGGTTACTTCGATTTGTGTCAAAGAATTCTTTGAGGAGTTTCAAGCAGTCTGCGATTGCCCTCATTACTTAACTGAAATTTCACCCTTGCGAGTAAAATCGGGGTTCGAAAAGTCGAGTGTGCCGCGAGCGCGGAACTACAACCTGCTCCATAACGGTGAAGGATGTGCGGTCAAAAAGGCTCAACGAAGTAGTTAGGAAGCGTTTGCGAACCTGTTCTCACAAAGGTGGCGAGTCATTGGGTATGTGAAGCGATAGCGGGTAGCCATGAGGCGGAAAAAACTGATTGTGCACTGGTAAAAGAGAAGGATTCATATTACTGTGTGCACGCCTTTATGAGTCATTAAATACAACTCCTTTGTGCCAAAAGGAAAAACATTCCCATTGTATGCTCGCGAGAGATTTTCACGTGCTGCTTATTCATTTATTCTGTAAAGCAGTGATCGCAAACTGATCATGCTCTAAATAACCGTACATATTTAAATCTTACTGTAAGCTACGAAAAGAAACAAAGACAGAACTAAGAACTTTTTCAAATCTTACATTTGTTTATTGCTTAAGCATACATTTCTAGTAAATATAAAATCAATTTTTATAAAACTTTACTTAACAAAAAAAAGGGTCGTTAGTAATAAATTAGAAAAGTACGTACAGATTATTCATCAGCCTCATTAATATGAATGAGGTGGAGGGCATTCTTTTTGGCCATAAAGTTGTTTAATGTAGGGAGAGCACTTAGTGACTGCGTTTCGAAAAGTGTTCTTCAAATGTTCGTTCGTCGATCTGTTTTTTTACACTAATATATATTGCCATCACATTAAATCAGCACGGACCAAAATGTGGTGTTGATATACATACGAAAATCAGGACGGACATAACCTCACGCTCGCCACATCACCGACACTACAGTTACACTGGAGTATGTAAGCAGCTGTTTTCGTAAATTATCTGTCTGAGCTCAGTGGAGCTACTCCTGGTTAGACAGTCACCACGATCTACCGAAAATTTTCCCGCGACCTACTAGTAGCTCACGATCGACGGTTTGTCGATCTCTGCCGCTCTACCTGCACGATAGTTTCTACTCCGTAGCGCACCTGATGTAGTTGAGGTTGGAGGAACTCTTCGCAGACAATCAGCGAGGGCAATACTGAGCACCGCGCAGGCTCATTTTCTGATCCTGTGTTCAGCTGTAAGAGCGAAAATACTGTACGGTGAAGGGCTAGTTATCTCGTGAGGTCGAATTGTTAGTCTGTAGAGCCTTAGTACTGCACCCCGTTTTTTAATAATCCTGACTCTCTGGATTTCTTTAGAAGATTGAAAAATGTACATAAATGTTTTCGCGCAATCATTTAAAGCTACGTGTCATCCACCTCATAACATCTGTTGTTGGGTACGTGTGCGTATTAGTGATGTAAATTGCATTGTACACACATTTAAGTGCAATGGGCGTCGTTCGGAGCACGTTGTGTTCTACGCTTATTTCGTAAGATTCCTTAATTTGTATACCAGTTTGTGTGTTTGAACCAGGCTCTGAACATATAATTTCACATCTTAAGACAGAAACTATATTTCTTTCATTTAATTGGCATTCTGCTTTTTCGAAACTCTCCATTGTCTTCCACTCCTACTTGTAATTCGACGTCCCCTCTCTGACTTACATACCTCTCACACACTCACACTTATTATTAGTAGTTGTAGTAATAGAAATAATCAGTAGCCTACCGATGCAATAATTCTGCGGAACAAATTCACAAACTGTTTTTCCGAAGGGCAGAACGCACACTAATCAAGAAAGCCAAGAAAAGTACTTTCGTGTAACACTGCTACAAATACTTTGCGAATACTGTAAAAATCGGGTTTAGTATGTATCCAATGCAACCGTTCTTTACGTAACAAGAATATCGCAAAAGTTGTTGTTCCATAACGCAACATGTGAGTAGCAGATATTCAATGGCGGGCGGCCTCTCCCTTAAAGCCTTGCTGTCACGTAACGTCAGCTGTGTAATAAGCAGTGACCCATTGAATGACGAATTCAGTCGTACGCGAAATGTCAGAATAGGCGGAATAACACAATCAAAAGTTGCATTTTTTAGTAAAAAATTGAACCTTTCATTGTTATTTTTTGTTTTCTTGAGTTCCTAAGGAATGTGTTGAAATCATGAACACCCCCCACATGGCCGGATGTTGCAGTTTTTCCAATTTCTGCGCGCACTGGACATTAGTAATATACAAGATTTATTACTTATTATAGCGTGGCTTTGTTTTGGCCTGATTTCTGTCTGCAATCTACCTGTGGTTCGGAATAGTCGTGTATGGGAGTTCTGTGGACGAGCTCTGTCGCATATGGAAGTAATCTACCAATTACAGACTCACTACTTCCAAAGGACTGATAGGTGGGAATAATAGATTAATATAACATTTCATCCTGTTTAGAATCACTGCATTCAGTGGAAACTATTTCTGTTTAAAGTAAGCGTTGATTCGTTCTTGCTCTATAATCCTGTATAAAATAGGCGCATCGCTTCACAACAAAAGAGCATCCGTGATGCGTTAATGAAATTAATCGTGCCTTCATGTAATTCGTGTTGTGTAATGAAATGCCTCCCCGTCTAAGTGGATAATGTCAGATACTACCTTCATTATATTTTATAGCTTCTATGAAACTAGTTTTTCTACATTCATCAAAAACAACAAACTCTGAGCGTTGAGATTCATTCCCGAGGCTAACACGGCACAACACGATAGATGTGAACGCTCAATGTTAATTGGTGGAAGAAGTATGTCGTAGCGCTCCATGTGGCCTGCTAAACAACTACGCGCGGCTTCGACTTACATAACCGTATAATTCCTATGAAAATGAATTGCTATAAACTATTTTCGTGGATTTTCTTTTCAAATATTATCATGCAATATTCAAATTAAATTAAATGGAGATAATTATCTTGTGAAGTGTCCATTTGTTAATGCGCTTAGATATCACCGTAACTTCGACAAGCAAGTTACCTTTTTAGTACTTTGGGCACGAAAGAAGAACAGTGAACACGAAAAAATATTTTTGGTTTCGTTGATAAGATCCAATGAAAAATTTAATATTAGGAAACGTTATTGTCTCATAATGCTCTCAGCTTTCTAAAACTTAACCTAACGTTTCGTCCAACATTGTGAGCCTCGTCAGAGCTAAAATAATTTGAATTAACATTTAACAATGCCGAAAGTATTAATTACTATAAATTTTTAAATTACCTTATTTTATTTGAAGAAGAACTTTTAACTTTGAAATGTTTACCTTATGTTACATCTACAGTTACATTTTTGAACATGACCAATAAATGCAGTGTAATGGTTATTTCAAAACTGCATAAAGTTTTTCTTTCTACCTTGGCGATAAGTCTCTTGAAGCACTTTACTTGAAAATTAAAACGCATGGGCAGTGGAATGTGACTTCAGGTCTCTTTTGCCGCATTGTTGGTTAAAACCCCTACATCGGTAACTTTCAGATTAATTATTTATGGTAAATGAATAAGAAGAATGTTTGTAGGATAAAATTAAAGGCAATATTTGAATATAACCTGATTTTTATAGAACGGATAATTCCACGAAGACTAGAGGGGGCGATCTCTGGTCATTTTATTGTTGCAGTTGTTGAAATTTGGTGTGTGGAGTAGATTATGCTAGTAGACACAGTGACGTATCTGTTCTCAAATAGTGGTGGTGATTAGTGGAGTGCGATTTTTATTGCGGTACTTCCCATTGGTAGGTTCGGAAAGGCGCATTACGTTCCAGCGGAACTTTCCGACGAAATTTAAAACATAAAAAATAAATTCAAAAGAATCTACAGGAATCTGTGCCTCTGGAGATAAAACAATAAATTAAATACCAATTGCTTATTATGAGGAATACGCTAGTGCGATGTTTGTTACACCTGGAAGGACTGGCCCTAGATTTTCCTGACTCGTTAGTGGACCAGTATGTGGCAGTGTGTGGTTTTATTAATCGGAATATATTGCAAATGGATTATTACCTACGAATAGCACTACATGGAAGTCAGCCGACCTCCTCCCAATATATATTTATACGACAATCCAGAAAAGCTATAGCTGTTGTTTGAAGAGTAACATACGTATGCAGTTATACGAGTGCGATGTGTGGGTAGATAGCAGTTTGACGAAAGTAATAGGTCTCGCATAGAATTTTCCTTGGTGGTCGACCTTACGGAAACTCCCGAAAGGGGTTGGCCAACTAACTCATGGGAAGGTAAATAATGCAGCACCCCACCGAAGGACATAACGTGGTTCTTGAAAGTAGTCTTCCCCTACATACCGACTGTCCAATGTGGTGTGTGAAAATGTTTGACGTCAGATTTATCGACTTAAAATGTTCCTTAAAGGAAAAATGTGAAAATGCAGGTAACGTCAGTGATAGTTTCAGATTACATGGAGCGTTTGTAAACCTAAGCGACTGGAAAGGAGGGAGTTCGTGGGGTCCATGGCCCCCCCTACGAAATGAAGGGAAATAAAACGAAAAGTCTTTAAAAAATTATTTGTTAATTTATTTTAATACTAATATTTTTATAGTAATAACATTTAACGTATTTTTAGAATTTACTATTTAGACTTTTGCGCCAGTTTTAAATTTAAAATATTACTTGTAGAAAAGTACTAGTTGTAGTAGAAAAAATAATGAAAATATCTCTCTGAAACTAGTCTGTATATAAGACTTTGTATTAATTAAATAAGATCTGAATTATGTTGTGATTATATTAGCAAATTCATATTTAATAAAAGTATCATAGTTTTATTTTCAAAACATACGTTGATTAAAATATAAAACTTGAAAATGAGTCATAGAATTAGTTAAAACCATAAATTCAGTTTTAAAATGTTTCCTGTAATTCTTAAACATGTCTCTCCCAATTGATTGGTCTTCGTTAAAGCTGTCTTTGCTAACCTAAAGGAATTGTTGCGGGCGACGTTGTGACGTGCGCCAGGGCCTGGCCCCTTCCGTGGGGTTGCGTCGAGCGAGGGCGAGCGAGGGCGCCCGGGCGATGTGCGGCGCGTGCGGGATGCGGGGGAGCGGGGACGGTCCCCGGGCAGCTGCGCTCTGTCCCGCGGGAAGCGGCGGCGTGGCGCGGCGTGCTGCTTGGTCGGAACGAGCCATCCGGCGGCGGCGCTCGTCGCGTCGCGTCGCGTCGCGTCGCGTCGCGTCGCCCCGACGCCAAGCGACGAACAGCGCTTAAAGCTCTTCACGCAGGCGGGTGGGGGCCATAATTACCTTGAAGCTTTTTTATAAAAAAAAATTACTTAATTTATTGAAATCCGTTACCAAATGTTGGTCGCATCCGATGGAAAGGAGCATTCCAATTTTATATAAGAATATTCCTATTTAAATATTTTCTAAATTCAAAGATATTTAAAAAGTCTCCTCCCCCCCCTCCGTCCCCCTCCCCGTCCCGAAATACTTTCTGGAACAGTCACTGATCAATCAAAATTTCGCGTCGAGGGAAGAGAGCGTCTGTCCCGTGAGCTATAGTAAGAGCATTCATGTCTACAGCGGAGGGGGGATGAAATGGGTTGCAAACGCTCATCAGTTTCTCACTAAATAGGCCACGACGCTACTACATTCGCTCAGCTATCATACTTCGATTGAGCAATGTTGTCTCATCTCACCTGCTCGACATCTTTCTCGTGTTATTTTGTTTCCATCACGCTAGATAAAAACGAAAGGATTGGAAAGAAAGAGACAGGCGATTTGCCACCGAAATTTTGATTTAGTGCTCCTGTTCTGTCGTCGCCTGCGTGCGCAAAGAGCAAACATCTTGCGCTGCAGGGAGCGAATATGTGATGGGTCTAACGAGTTTTTCTCACGCATCGAGGGATGGTCGGGTGCTTTTCAATCTAGACGTCCTTGGAGACATCTGCTCTCGAACGCCGTTTATTTTGAGGTTATTGTGAAGCGTATTTGAAGGATGTACGTTCATTTTTATGTCAGAATAACTTTTTCGCGAAGTATTGTAATTCAATTGGAATGTGAAATGTTTTATCATTACCATATCTCAGTACTTCTGTAATATGTCGCAATATGTTCTTCTAGTTTCTGGGAAAGTTCAAATGTTTGTTGGACGTGTGTAGTTCACTTTCTGTCATTATTTTGCAGAATACGGTATTGTTGGGGAAACAGCACGTTAGTTTGTCATTCCTGTAACACCTGCTATTCGACGTAGAGTATTTAAATATGAAGAGAACCAATCATTCAATATTCAATCTGTTTTGACTTTGTTTGGCAATGATGAATATTATTTTCCAATGTGTTTTGCACCTACCAATGATATTTTACAATGTTAAAAACTGAAATAACTACCACATATATGTTGGGCAATCTTGTGCCAACATCAAACAATAAAACGGTTTGAAATGTTACCTTGGCTTGGAAAGATAGTTGCACAATTCCATCAAAGGCTGATATTCAATTTTTGAAAACGCTTACTGAAAGAGTAATTGATATAGGTCCTCATCAAAGATAGTGTGGTCATCATTTCTCAGTTTTAACACTTTTATTGGTTTTTAGAGCAATTCAATGTAATGTTTGATTTAAAATTCTGTTCATTTCCATAAAAAAGGCTTAAAGAGAAACTCTTCTTTAAAGTAAATGTCAGAAACAAATGTTTGAAAAATTTCATTTGACAAGTAGATCATACGCTGAACCGATTAAAATTACCGTTAGGCGCGTATTCTGTTCTTTGAAAAACCTTTTTACTTGTAATATTAAATGTACATGCATTTTACCTGTCACTCTGCACGAGATACATTTCCTTCAAAAATAATGTTTGACAAATCGTATAGCAAAACTTAAAATGAAGTAAAAGTTTAATTAAAGGTTTATATGCGGTTCGTTTATTTATTTTACATTTCAATTGAAGTCTATATCAAGTACACGTGAACAAATACATTTCCACTGGTTGTACTGAATAATTGATTTGGTGGGACTGTGCAATGGCTGAGCGTTTCGTATATGATAGCTCTAGATTTAATTTAACTCTTTGTTATTTTAAAGGGCTGGCGTTGACTGGCTTCGTTACATATGGTTTCAATCGATGCACGTGTGTTGATACTGGAGTTCTCTTACCAAATCCGTTTAAATGACTAAATTTCCAATAGCCAGTACTTGGTGATCAAAGGGCATAAAATAACTTCCAGAACGTTCAATGTCAAATTATATAAAAAGGTGGCATAAACACCACACGTAATTAAAATATTAGAGATCGTTATTTTTCTGGTGTTCTGATTTTGTCTTTGCGTTTCTTAAACGCATTCATATATTTATTTAGCGTCAAAACGTTTTTGTTCGCCAATAAAAATTGATAGAGTATTGCATAAATTCTACATATGTAGTACTCAGTTGTGTTCATTCCGTCTTCAATTATACACCTCAGGATCGTCCATGAAAGTACGAATTATCTGTATATCATAGTTTTTTATTGTATTCACTCCGGTGTAATGATATCTATTTTCAAAGGTAAATCGGTTATAGATTTGGGCTCTTATCCCTTATCGTGTTCTTCGTAATGGAATGAGTGAAGGAATTATATGTCGTGGAGGTATTATACCTCCTGCCGCGAACCTGACATGAATGATCCTTTGAATAACTATATTTCCCGCTAAACTCTAAAAGACGTGCACAGATTGTGATGAGAAATTGAGGTAGGCAATACTTGTTACAGGTTGCATAGAATTATACAGTTCAAATAGTAATTAATACATTAAATGTCATGGTTAAAATTAATATTACTTTTCTATTTGATCTGTGTAGAGTCTAATTGTATAGAAACAATAATGCATCAAAAAATATTTTGGGACTTAATCTCGTGAATCGATTTTAATCGTTTAATATTATGTGAAGTGTTGTAAAGTGTTGTAAAATAATGTACGTGTATTGTATGTGGAGTTTTAATAATGGTCTGTTGATACAACCGGTTTTGATGGTATAATGGTTATCCCAAGTTCGCGGCTTCAAACTCGGTCAAAGTCAGGGGATTTTTGAGGTGCCAAAAGTCGATGGCATGCATGCAAACTCTTGCCGGCATATAAAATACATCTCAGGAAAGGCACGTGGCCTGGATTAAACCTTCTATTTAATTTTAATATTAATTAAAATTGATTCCTCTAATGGCACTAATGAGAGTTTCGATTTGAATTAACTGGATACGATGACGGATATTGTATCTTGGCCTGCACTATCTGGTATTCAAATCAAGCGTCAAAATTGCGCACTACTTGCGTCCCTAAGGAAAGCAATGGCAAACTACCCTAGAATGAAATAATTATATAAGTCATCATTGCCAACAATATTGTTTTTACAAGAGAAGCTTTCATTGGCTTAGCCATCATCATTAGTTTTCTGCTGTATGGATGCCACAAAACGACTACTGCTCGAAAGCTGCTCTTGTAAAAAACAATAATGTTGGCAATGACGACTTATATAATTATTTCATTGTAAATGTCAATGAAAACTTGCCACAATACCAATAAAGTACCCTAGGTATACTTGAGCAGGATAAGTGTCACAAGAAGGCGCTAGGGGCTTCTAAAGACTAGCCTACGCACTAATCAGTGTATGGCATTAAAAGAAGAAGAAATCTGTTGATAGTGTCTCCTGATTAATATAATTACGTCGAATGTTATAGTTATGGGAATCGGTGTTTGCTGAAAATATATTCCCATCCTTCAGTAAGTAATTTTATACAAAAAATACTGATTCGTAAGTCAAAGTAATGGTAAAATTCCTAGCTTTATAGAGGTTTATAAGAATCACATTGTTGGCATTTGCTTATTATTCGTACAATTCTTTCTTGTAATCTAAAAGTCTGGGAGCTATAAGATGTATTTCCCCAGAATATTATGCCATATCTCAGGCGGGAATGAACATTCGCGAAATATACACTAGCAAGTATGAAGGCTGACTGAATTTGCAAGAATTCTGGACGATTAGCACAATGAATTTAATTTTGTGTTCAATTTCTTTAAATGTTTCATCTCTGCCATATACTTTACTTGTTCTGTAATAATGACACTCGAAGGAAATTGTTCAGTTGCAACGAAAAACAATGAATAATCAACTCGAAAATTAAATGAATTAACGGAGGTGGTTTTAGAAAAACTTGGTATATACTGAAATAATTGTAAACGTTGTCATTGCCAACAAAAGTATTTAATAGCCATCGAAAGCTGCTATTATATTAAATACTTTTGTTGGCAATGACAACGTTTACAATTATTTCATGAAAAATGCCAACGATAACGCACCACAACACCTATATTGGTATATACTATTTCTTGTGCATATTTTAACACTGCCAATAACACCTCGCCTACATTTCAATATTGAAATTAGAATTGATGGAATGACACTGACCTCTACTTCAACGGGAACTTTCTATTTAATTCTCGTGCAATTACCTTTTTAAAAGCACCTTCTCTTCTCTGAAGTTCTCGCGTGAATGATCAGTTATGTCATTTGAGGAGTTTTATCACTTTAGTAGCTAATTTGACAAAGTTGTTACTATATCTTAAATATACGTTTGGTATTTTGATAAAATAATTCATATAACTCTGGATAATGCAGTTGTCATAAAAATTACAATATTGTAAACGGTAACATTAGCTGGTTCTTAGCTGACACTTATTCCAAAATATACGTCTTATGCTAACGAAGGAGTTACACTTGTTGCTTCGAGTCTCTTGTGACTCGTTTCAGTTTCTAGTTGTGTGAAGGAACACTAATATAACGAGGTATGCGCATTGAATTACTAACAAGCACAAGAGTCTGCATGGTCGCATTTCAAACTACTCTTTGGTATTTCCTTTACCAAAAATGCTAGGGAGGAGAACTCTGATGTCAAAGGGTTGTACATTTTCCTTTCGCGTTCATTTTCCTTGTATCAGAACCCTAGACATTCAATTCGCTTTTCTCTTGTATAGGGGGTAACTTTCTGACGCGCCGAAATATCTTAGAACTGACATTTTCTGAATTTTTGCCGCTCTAATTCCAGTTAGTTTCCAATGTGAGAAGTACTACGAAATCACAAATATTACTATTCTCTCATGAGTAAATAATTGAATCAAAATGCATCGTGTGAAAGCTACAGTTGAAATAGTTCGGAATAATAGTGTACGATTTGCTTGTTTTATTTTGTTTTGTTTAGTAAAGTAACGCACCATGTAAACTAAAATTGGAATTAGAAAGTAAGAATAGGCTTTTAAATGAATATTATGAAGTGTAATCTACTTGCTACGGTGAAAATTACTCATGTTGGAAATTTTTCGTGATGCAGAAAAGAACGCTGCTATAAAATTCCCAGCGCGTAGCAGCAGATAATTGTAACATTTCTGGGAGTTAACAGTTTCTCATTTTCATCATTGAAAAGTCATCACATAATTTCCCGAAAGTATGTATATTTAGTATATTAATGGGAAAATATGCCTTACTCTATGCTCAATGCCCCGTGGCAATTTCTAACTTTTATTTATTTATCGTCAAAAACTATAGAGTAAGCAGCTGGGGGAGTGCAATATTCACCTGTTTATTGAGGATAAACAAAACGAAAGAAGGAACGTGTGTATGTAAGGAGTTAAACGAGAGTTTTGTTTCCGTGAACATTCGAAAAAAACACATAGACACATATCAAATGCAGTTGCTTGGATAATATTTTAGTGTTTGATTGTTTGGTTACATTTGCAGATCATACCGGTCTAATTTGAAGTTGCTGTTCTCTGGGTAGGAAGTCTAGATAATTTCGAAAGAGCCGCCCTCAAAGTGTGTCGGATATATACAGATTAACTTTGTATACAATCGCCTTTTGGACGTCTGCATGTAATTTCTTTGGAACAAGAAAATCTTATTGTTTTCGTTGATGATGCAACTCATTAAAACTGTTAGTGGTGCGCAGTGATTATACTGGATGCAACAATACTGAGATAACATAGCAACTCTCTGTACATTATGTGGAATGATTTTGAAGGCGCAACTGAAAACACCGTATAATTACGTCACCTGGGCGTTTCGTGTGGAATTTTTGAAATTGGAATTAAACGTCTTGTACGACAGTATTGTTTTCAATAATTTGTAGAACTAGGTGTAATACGTGTTATCTTTTATTTTGTAAACGACCGTCTAAATGTAGATGTAGTGAAAGTTTGATTGTAATTGGTCGTTTCTGGTTTGTTTGCAGGATACCATGTGGGAGTGCACCGTGTGTGAGCGTGCAGTCGAGCGTTTGCAAGCCACCTGCGGTCCGGATCGTCATGACGCGCAACCTCGGCACTTGGAGCTCTGGCAGTGATACGAGCAGCGGCGGGGAGGGCGTGGGCGGGTGCGGGGGCGGGGGCCTGCGGCGGTGCGACGGGCATGAGCACGGGGAGGCGCCGGCGCACTCGCTCTCGCTGAGGAAGCTGACGGGCGGCGTGCGGCGCGGGGAGGCCGGCATCACGTCGTCGCTGCTGGGGCCGTCGGCCGGCACGCCGCTCGCCGGCGCCGGCGCCGGTGCCGGGCCCGGGCCTAGCGCGGCCGAGTCGCGCCACGCGCGCCGCGCCCGCGTCACGCGCTCCTGGAACGGCGGCTACGGCACCCTCCTCGAGGGCGGGCTGGGCGGCGGCGGCGGGGGCTCGCGCGTGGAGCTCGCTCCCGTCGGCGGGCCCGTCAAGAAGGCGTCCGCGGGCAATGTCCCACAGCAACAGTTCCTGCGCACCCTGCAGCGCGCCAGCTCCACCATTCTCACCAAAGCGAGTTCGGCCGTGAACAATAACAACAGTTGTAGTCACAACCACAACATCGGTGCGTCGAACAGCGGTCCGCTGGGTTGCGAGGAACCCCTCCAACCTCACCACCATCACCACCACCATCACCATCAACACCACCACCATTACCACCACCACTCGCCGCAGCAGTCAGCGGCGGCGGGCGGGCAGCAAGTGGAAACAGCTGATGCGGCGCGGCGCGGCCGGATCGATGTGTTGCTGATGCCGAGTCTCAAGTCGCTTGTGAGTCGGCGCCCGGCGGCGGCGCAGGCGGCGGCGCAGGCGGCGGGAGGCGGGCCGTCGGCGCGCGGTGGCGGCGGGGGCGGCGGCGGCGCGGCGACCAGTGGCAGCACGGGCGCGGGCGCGAGCGCCGCCGGCGGCTGCGCGCCCAGTAGCAGCGCGGACTGCGACATGGGCGGCAGCTCGAGCAGTTCGGTGGCGGCGGGCAACAGCCATCACCACCTCAAGAGCAAGTCGGCCGCGGCGATGGTGCCGCTGATGAAGCGCGAGCCCAGCTGCGCCAGCCTGGGGCCGTCGATTCGCGTGCGCGGCAGTTCGGACAGCCTGGGCGGCCTGCCGATGGCCGGGCCCGACGACGATGGTTTCGCGGGGGGCGCCACGAGCGACTCGTCCTCCTCGCCGTCGTGCAGCCAGCGCGGCGGGGCGGGCGGCGGGGGCGGGGCCGGCGCGGGCGGGGGAGGAGGGACCGCCATGCGGAAGTGCGAGACGGTGCTGGCCTTATCGAATCTGGGTGCGATGTTGCGATCGGCGTCGTCCTCGAGGACTACGATGCACGTGGAGCCTCTCAAGCCCGTGAACAGGCTGCGCGTGCCGCCGCAGTCGCCGCTCGGGGGCTCCACCAGTCGCATGTGCTCCCGCTGCAGCAGCCTGCTGTCGATGGCGTCCTCGTCGAGGTACTCGCTCAACACCACCGGCGGCTTCGTGCAGTGCGGCACCACCCCGCCGGGCGAGACGCAAACGCTGCTGTGCAAGCTGTGCCTCGTCGAAGTGCCCGTCGTGTCTACCTGCGAAATTCTGCAGTGCGGATGCTGCTTCTGCAAAGACGTGAGTACCCGCACCGATATTTTTGGCATCGTTCTTGCTCGAGTAGTACCCGCCTTATTGGAATGTTTCTAACACTACTCTACAGTTTTGTAATTTTCCCATGCGAAAACATTTCCTTCAAATATATTTTTCTTTTATTTTCCTCCTTGAAACCTGTACACTTGAGTCACATGCATTCAGATAACAGCCGGAAAAACTCGTTTACACATATTTAATGTCACAGCATAAACAAACCGCGAAAAACCTGAGATTTAATAAGAGAAATTTCTTTCAATACGAGTACCTACTTTGTTAGATTTGTTTTGAAAGGTGAAGACTACTCATGTGTACTGTGCCACTTCGTGGAATTAATTTTGCAAGTTTTCTTTTTTAAATTTCTGTCAGAACCTACTTTTTTTTTAAATTCTCGGTCGAGTGCCCAGTGTGCGGTGGTTGAGTTTGTTTTTCACATCAGTCGGAGGGAAAGTGCTGCGCGCGTTATTGTGTAAGAAAGCACTGCAAACACGTTAATAGGCTGTTATAAAGTACACATAGCTTTATTGTTATTTATTTTCGAAAATTGGCTTGTGTGAAAGTGAACGTTTGTTTGACTCTTAAATCCGATTACAGAATTAGTATTGATGGCAGAGAGAGCGTCAGTAATTTAGAATGTTTCTCATACATGAAAAGTTTTAAAATGGCATCTGCGCAACGAGATCAGGATTTGAACATATTTATTATTATTATTATTATTATTATTATTATTATTATTGGTATTATTTTTATTATTTATATTATTGCTATAGTTATTTTTGTTATTAATGAAAATAATAGTAATATTATCTAAATATATTATTATTATTGTGTGTAATTTTGATTATTTGTGAATTGACTGCCTGTTTAGCGCCATATTTCCCTCTTTCTTAGAGAACTCATGTTTTAACATTTGCTGTTATCACGCCCTACACGTGGGAATGTTGTGTTGGCGACCACTAAGCGTTGGGAACGTCTACTCATTATCTTCGTATTTCAGTTAAATTCGTGTTGCTTAGGATTTACTCTATAAGTAACTTGTCCCAAATATTGAATATCGTTCATTTGCATTTTATCGTTTGAGACACCAATATTAGGCTAATTAAATATTTCACGTGCTATTTGATTACTATTTTTATTACATTTTTATTCCGTAATCGTGTAATATACTTATTATTAGTTAGCTCCGCAATTTTCACTTTTCTTTTGGACCCAAGGCTTTTAATGAAATAGTGTATTTACGTAATACGAATGCTCTTGTTGCGAACCGCATCCAAGTGTATCTCCTAGACTGATAGCATTTTGAACGAATTCCCCGTGGTCTTCAGAAGCGTCTGCACAAACAGCCACATTGCTCTAAATGCAATCATATCCATGCGAATCATTCAGAACGTTTTGAAAGTTTTTCATGAAGTATGCAACGAAATAGAAACGAAAACGTAATATTCCATATCTTTGAAATTACGTTTACGTGACAGCTTTCTTTTTGTAAGAAAATTTAAATTCTCTATTATATCACGTAAAATTGTAGCCCAAACTAATGTAGCTCTTAATTAGGCGAAGAGACGTCGCACGGTTTTGTTAACGTTCCACTCCACTTATATAAAGTGAATCAATATGTTCTTTTAAGTAATATTCTTCAATATTTGAGTCGCGAGCTGAAACCACTATTTCTTCGGGCCTCGGATATCTTCTTGTTTCTCGTCTTTTGTCCCTGAGACTCGTACTAGTCGGCTCAAGTCAATTTCTCTTCTGTAAGCGCTAATGGGTGGAAACTCCGATATGACTTTCGACAAAGATGATGAGTCTTCTCTTCATACTTTTTGTAGTAGTCAACCAAATAATATCTCTTGATGACGATAATGGGAACCAGGACAACTGCAACGACGATGGGGACAACGATGATGACAAAAACTGTCGGCGAAAGCATTTTGTGACAAACGAGCTCAGCGATGAAATTAGTAGTTGAAAACCTCATCTCTGCGAAGATTTTGTACATTTGTAACAGACCAGCTTCTGGCAGCGAGACGACAGTTATATGCTTTATTTCATGTTCTTCGAACTTTTGAGCTTTTCACGGAAAAATAATGGCTTTTAAACGTTTTGTATAGGGCTCTTCCATATGCCGTAAATATTATTGAGAACGGCACATTTAAAAGTTCTAAACATGCAAGTTTATTCATTAGAGTAAGAGCTTCACAAGTTTCCGATTAATATTCTAGTTGATAGCGACGATAGAAACTAACTCATTCAGACTGCAGAAGAGCTATTTTGAATTTTCGAGTGACAGTTCATTTCTACAGGAAATGCTAAACCTTCTCAAAATGATGGCGACAAAATGTCATTAAATGATGTGATAAGGTGATAAAACCCGATGTGCGGCCCACATGCCACCCGTTTGCAGAATGATCTCCCCGCACGTCGTACGAGGAATAGAGAAATTGATGTTACATGATGCGGATTGTACAATTATGTCAGAGAACCGAAGACATTCCAGTTGATCCAGTTTCCAAAAAATATGTTGTATTAGTAGATGATTGATACGTAAAGAATTGCGTAATGTCGAAGATACACCAGCTTCTAAACAAATCCAAGTGTATGGACATTTATTAAATGAATGAATTGTCGTTTTTTCAAGATTTAGAACTGTTCATTTTTCTCTGTCATTTCCAACATAATCTCACAGTAAGAGTTTGTCACAATGAGAAACATCTTTGTCAAGTACAATCATCCGCGAGTTTCAACTGCTGAATGACACTTTAAATATACATCCTCGGTGGTCCTAGATTATTTTGGCGGAACCATTTGATCCGTGAAAACTATTTCTGTAAAGGCTGTGGGGCCTTCAAAGTAGTTGTTGATTTGTCCGTGTACATTTGTCATTCAAGAAACGCCGGGTCCGCCGGCCTAAATAATAGCGCAGCGCACACTCGCTCCTCGCGCCACGCGAGGGCCTGAATTACTCCGGCGAGGTCTCTTGCGACGAGAGGTACACACACATGCACTTAGGGCACCGTGTGGCTAACGAGGGGGAAGGGGACTCCGCCAACGCGAGGCAGCGCACAGCAAGAGGCTTTCCTCGTTCGCGGCGGCGGCGGCGGTGGCGGCTGTGCTTCCCGGTCCGTAACAGCCCCGTCACTCGTTCAGCAACTCGGCGGAGTCGCTCCCGCCTGCGCAACTTTCGCGTGTCAGCCGCACGCACCCCGTGCGCGTTACGAGCGGCTCGGCTCGGCTGGGCTGCGGGCCGGCGCGCCGGCGCCGCGCGGCGTCCCGGCGGCCGCGGCCCCGGCCCGACCTCGGCCCGGCGGCGGCGTCTGCGTCAGCCCTGGCCCCGGCCGGCGCGGCGCCGCGTCGCCCGCCGCCCGCCACCCCGCGGCGCCGGCGCCCCGCCGAGGGAGCCGCCCGCGGCGACGCCCTTGCGTTGAATGGCCGCCCGCCGCCTGCAGCGAGGTCGCGACCATTTGGGACTTCTTTGCCTCAGCCCTGGCGGGCGCTTTTTTAGGGGGAGTGGGAGGCGGTGCAGTACCAACGTTTTGGAAGTCTCTCCATCCCGTGTTCATGGGTGGTTCCGATCTGCTAGCCTGCTGCACGCTCAACAAACGTTTGTCGTGTTGGCAACTGCAGCAGGGTCCACGGTGGCTTGAAAACTTACGATGTACTGTTTTGTTCATGTGGGCACATTTTTTAAAAGCGCGAGCTTAAAAATTGAATATTGGTCTATCTGGGTACTTAATTGGAAGGAATAAAGTGTAAGAATTTTTATATATTATTGTCTGTCCTTGCACCGCCCATTCTCTGGATATTTTACTTTTTCAATCTTTCATAAAGCCAATATCGAAAATGAACTCGAATATTTTCGTGGTATAATCGCACGTTTCTAAGCTAAAGTCGAAATTTTTGCAAAATGAGGAAACGAGGATGGGCATTAGAAAGTACTAAGTAGTTCACCTCTGAAATGCTGGAATCCTCAGTATCATAATTCATAGTAACTATATGATGTTACATACGTGTGTACGAAGATATAGTTGCTACAGGAATAAACATGGAAGCGAACGCCGTGCTCTGAGAGAATTCTGCACTCTTTATGCCATCTGTCTTGAATGGCCTAAGAAATCGCTACAAAAGTAAAGAACAAATGTATTTATTTTTATTATGCAAGATCTCAAGGCAAAAGTACGGTCCTTTACCGGAGTGTAAACTTCAAGAACATAGTACAAGTACTCGTTTACATTAAAGAAAATTAAGAGGCGCTTATAATTTAATAGCGTATCTCACTGTATCTCAGCTTTAATGTCAACTTTCCATCATAATTCTTTCTGCGGCTGTGCGATTTTCGAAAAATATGAAAACGGTGACATTCCTGTTTCGTTTGGCCAGTAAACTTGTTATTGAATATGTATACAATTCACACGATCCTCTGTGGAATATTCTCATGAGGTTTGTTTGTAAACAAAAGAAAGCATGAACGTAAATAAATTGAAGATCAATATATTTGTTTTCTCCTGGATTTTTAAACCCACAAAAAAATTTTCTTGTGGAGATTCCTCGTTATGTAAAACTCCGTTCGCTAATGAGGGCGTTTTATTGGCTCACAACTATGAATGGTGCTCCCGTCAGCAACTAATGGAAAACGCATCCGGGACATTAGTCGATGACAACACAAAACCTTAACTGGCGAATTAAGTAGCCATTCTTGGAACGGTCAAACAAACACTGTATCTTGACAACAAAGGAGGTTTTACAACAAATACTATTTAATATGTATTTCGGGAAAGATTCCATCCAACTTCTATAATTGAATCCCGATAGGAAATCACGTATACGGGACGAAGTTCAGTGTCAAATAATGCGTCATGAAAAGTTTTAAAGGGACAGGCGAGGAAATATTTGAACTTGGCGATGTATCAAAATATCCTTAAACACAAACACATTTCTGTTACAATTAAAACGCTTCGCTTGAGATAAATTATGCCAAGGCAGCGACGTAGCCGATACAAACAAAGGTCAAAGGTAGTGAAGTAGTAAGATGATAAAAATCGAAGATACTGCTTTCCTATTAGCATTGAGGACTTCAATAAGTTGAGAAATCAATTTCACTTACGACACCAATAATCTCTTTAGTTCACTTTTCACATATGGTAGCTATCAAACAACAACGAAGCAGCAAGAGACATTGTAGTATGGACATACTGTAATGATTTGATGCATTACGTGTGTTATATTTTTTATTCAAAGCGTTCACATCAATGAAAATTTCTCAATTAAAAGCTTATCGTATTTGGAATATAGGACGTCATTGACTTTTTATGAATGTTTTCAAAGGATAGTTGCAGATGCAATGGCGAAGCAGGAAGGATATCTAAAACTAGTCTCGTGACAAATCTCTCGAAAACTTAGTTTACAATATATTTTTCTAAAACTATGGATGATAATATACTACGTCTATCTTAATCACGTGACCTCATTCCAATTCGTTATCTGAAATAGGTCAGGGGCCGGGTCGTAGGCAAAATAGGACGCGTCTGTGGAAGAGACTGCGGTTGATAATAGACTCCGCCTTGTTTCAGGGTTTCCAATTTTTTTCGGATTTGTGCACCGATTTCTCGTATCGATAAATTTAAGAACTTAGAAAAAGTATATTTTTCGTTCTTTTCAGACGGAAATCACATTGAACTCTTCTTTGATTTACGTAGGTCCCAGCACATGTGAAATATATATTTCCTGCGTATAATAAAATTTCGGATGCAAAATATCAGAGTTGGAAGAATTCGAAATTTTCCTAATGCATATGTGTTGTTTCAGAGAGGTGTTTTGGAAATAGGAACGAAGCGTACCATTCTCCTTTGAAACAAAGAAAAGGACTCTTATTTAACGTTTAAGATCTCATTGCAATTTTCATTGTGTACGTTCTTTAAGGTACTTCAACTGCTATCCATGAAAAATTACTCGTACTTTTTCTTTCATATTCCAATTTCCAACGTGGCAGATTGTGTGCCTGTACATTTTTTACTTATTCTTTCTGGTTTTAGAAGGTACGAAAGTTGCATTCTCTGTTCTAGCTCGCGATTCGTCTGTCACACTGTATAGTGCATCTCATATATTTGTATTAAAAAGTTAATATACCTTGGTAATCGCACGTCGAGATAGAAACTATTGCCTGTGAGGCGTGGAGTGCAGACTGTCCCATTTGTCCTCTAAGGAGAGTAGTTCAAAGAAAGACAGAAAAAGTTAAGAATCTAATTTGTCTTTTTCTTGAGATTCATAGTTCATATGAGGGATCGATTAATATTATTGGCTGTCTCCCAAGTGCGAAATTATCACACACTTAGCCACTCTAAACGCATGGAACTTATTAAAAGTAACGTGCTGTATGCATCAGACACATCAAAGCTGATTTGATTATTTATTTTCCATGATTCAATCGTTAGCGAATGAAAAGAAGAAGAAAAAAAGGTGAATACACAAGGTACCTTCGCTTTCTGTTCCACATTGTGTACGTTTCTCAATATCCGAAGAGTTAAAATAGTTGTAACCAAACTGTGTTTATAGAAACTTATTTCTTAGTCGTTCATTAACTAAAATTGATGAAAAGTATTGTCTGGGACACTGGATTACAATTTATTGCGTACTGGAATAAAGAAATCCACGTTCCACATATTGCAAGGCAATAAAACAACACGTTATATGAATCATCTTTCAATTAAGCAAAAGTAATTTAGTTTAACAAGTCGTTCTCTCTTCACTAGTAATTTTTGCATACTACATCACGGGTTTTTGTAAATTCTGTGAAAGGGAATAATATTCCGTTCCCAGTAATATGTGAATTCATATTTAACGTGAAAGAGAGCGCGCTTATTTGTTACTTCATTTCAGCCCCTGTTATTTAAACTGTATTAATGTAATAGAATATATTTGATATTAAATAATTTCGCGTATGAAATGCCCGACCTCCTACTTCTTCAAATATGCGGAGCGAGCTGCAGAATCGCCAAGCATCGGTGTGTCGTAGTGTTGAATAACCTGTCAATTAAACTTTCACTAGTCATCTAAAAGTGCAGTAAAAAAGGTTTTTATTAAACATGTTTATTACCTTAGATGCGCTACAGGGTAAAAGTTCCTGCCACGTGAAATCCAAAATCTCGTAAAAATTGAAACTGTATGACAAAAGCTTTCATTGTGTCGCCAAGACGTATATTTTTCTTATGTGTGTTTTCGAGGGGCTGTTGCGGTAATGTAGGAGATCATCCACATACTGCAACTGTTTACTTTAGGGATGGGACAAGGGCTACGTAAAGCACCCAATTTTGTCAATTGGATGCGTTATCAAGCACTAGTTGAGTGACTTAGTAGTAAATACTCCCCGTTCTTCGGAGCAAACTGCTTCATCCGGAAAGTTGCCAGTCTTCAGCTATGTATACGTGTGGTGCCGTTGTGCAAAACCAATTTACATTGCATCTAATTGAAAGTCTTTTCTATTGAACTCGAAGTAGTGGACTTCGCAGACTATACACTGCGACGTGCTTCAAAAGTTGGTGTCACAGTGCGCAGTTGAATGTTTTTAAGTTTACTTTATAATATTTTTCATAATTGTTACTATTTTTGTTTCTATGTAAAGAATATATTTTATATTTTTCAGCATGTGACTGCGCGCGAAATGTAAAACTACATTGCGATGTAGACGTACTAGTGTCCAGACGCAAACAATGGACGCTATACAGTATTTCGAAAGTAGAGTCATTGTGAAAGTAAACTTAGTGATAGCGATAGAATGATTGTGATTATACGCTTGCGTCTTCATTGGATAGAGAAAAAAGGCATATGACGTAATACCAAATAAAAATACCAGATGCTCTCTAAGATAGTTCGGCGACGTTTTGTTCACTTAAAATTGCATGCAGAATAATTATCAGTGAATGTAAGGAAGTTACATTTTAATGAAAACCTTTTGAATTTTCAGTCGATTACTTTTTTTAATTTTCAGCCTATTACTTTTTTTAATTAATCTGCTAAGAATTCAAGTAATATACTCTCCATACTCTTTATCTTTATTTTGGATCGGAAGAAATGCATGCCAAGCATATAGAAACACGAATTTATAAGCACATGTCCAAAGAAAAGAAACAATTATTTCATTACAATCATAAACTTTAATTTTAACACTTGTTTACACCCTCCACTGTAGGGATGAATCTTGGCATTTCGCCCTGTGGTAGCAATACTCGATCGGCCACTCCGTGTGAAATTCGTGTTGACAGAAGGGGATTTGCACCAGGTTTCGGCCCTATTGTTGTTATTGCTCTATTATCATTCATCCCGCGTTTATCAACTTCAAATAAAATCCCGCCGTTGTTGACTGAACAATCCGTAGGAGCAAGCTCAGGTATCAGGATTCGTAATAAAGAAATTAATAAAATCTCTTCAGTGGTGCAACAAAGATTTTTCTATGGTTGTGGTGTTGGTGGCTTAGGTGCAGTTTTCATCCGAATTGATGTTTTCGTGTAAATAAATATTAGTTTATGTTGAGTTTATAAACAATATGAATTTAAACTTTATTTTTATTTGTCGATGTATAGTTATTTATAAATTATCAATTAAAATTGTGAAAGACTTTCGTTACTGTCGACAATAATTAAAAACTATTTGTTAATATATCAACTGATGGAGTAGGCGCAGCCCCAAGATTTTATCCCCCATCCCTCAGTTGGGTGCGCCACCAAATACGCTCTTGCGTAGACTCCTATCCTCGCGGAGGGGGAGGATAAGGGTTGTTCCGCCCCAACTCGGGATCTACCTGCGCGCCGACTGTTTGTGGAGACGATGCCCGCGCTTCGTTCCTCGTTAAAAGTTGGTCGGCGCCGCCTCGCCTTGGATTCAGCCGCGTGCCGGTCGGATCGAGTATCGCGCCTCGCGCGAGCGCGAGCGCGAGCGCGAGCGCGTGCGAGCGAGAGAGGAACGCGCGAGCACGCGCGAACCGCGCGGAGTTTTCACTCTCGGCTGTTTGCCTTTGTTTCATGCTTTCGGCAGAAATGCGTTTAGAGCGGGAGGTCTCGGAGCAGTGCGCGCCTGCGCGTGTTTTCAGCGCGCGTCGGGGAAACGTGAAAGCGCGGCGGAAAGCTCTTGAAACGAACGCCGAAGTTCATAACATATTTTACGAGATGGGTGTTGGTGAGCGCGCGCCGCCGCCGCCACCGCCGCCACCATCTCACGCGAGCGCGGAGGAGGAATTCGTTCGTAGCAAACTGTGAACGACTGTAAATTTTAATATGCGTGTGTGTTTTGTTGTTAATTGTGAAACGCGAAAAGCCGCAAAATAACCGGCGTATCATCTACGCTCAAAGATGTATGGAAATGTTTAGGCTCCGGAAGTTGTTCGAAATAAGCCTAAGTGGATATCAGGTGAAATTAGGTTGCAGTGGCGGTAAACTCGTGTGTCCTAATCGTGTATTATATCAGCAAAGCCACTTTCTATTTCACATAGTTTACGAGAAACTATTCATTGTATAGGGGTTATTGTAATTTCATCGGGATGCAATACAGATCTCGGCCTACAAATCAACACGACTTAAGCTAGATTCTGCTCATATTTTCTCCATAGTTTATCCGTTGAATAAACGTCACTAATCCCTATTTACGGCGTACAAGCCTCCACTTTTCTTCGCACATGAAATCACGCTTCAGTTTTCGTAAAACCATAGTGGCCACTAAAGTGCTCTTGGATAAGCAGCAATATTTCGATTGTGTTCTGATAAAACATTCGAAAACGCCGGGCGTCAGCATTCTTTGAGTTCAAACAATTCAGAACAGGGATTTTAATGCGGCAGCAGAAGTGTAACTGAATTAAAAATAAGTCTCGTGTGTATTTGAACTTAAGCAACCTCGCGTTTGAATACTTAAAAGTTAAATATTTTTGTTGGATATTTATTGCATCTAATACATTCATGCAGGAAACAAGATGGTAACGGTACGAAGGCTGGATTGATAGAGGTAACAATTAATGCTGGTTGATTAATGGAGGAAAAATAATAATGTGAAGCAAAACGACCTGTTACATGTGCCAATTAAATCTTCGTCGGGAGAGAATAGTGTCCTATTGAGTAATGGCGGTATGTTATTGGCTTGCATTCTTCATAGACATTTCGAACAAATCAGGAATAATCCAACCGAAAATAACTTGTCATTGGAACAAAAAATGAGATTTCCAGAACATCTTGCATGGATTTTCAATTTTTTTCGTTGTTTCTTGTTGATACACAATTTGCATAGAAGCGGACGTATTGGGAGAGAATTTGCCTTTGTTGCCTAAAAATTATGTAATATCTAATCAGTGTAAATATTCATCACTGAAACTTTTTTTTTCATGGTGGCAAACAAAACTTGTATGGTATGTGAGAACACTACAGAACACTTCCTGAGCTATTTTTTGTGATTCAAAACACTTATACACTAAGCACACATTTATCCTTTAATCACGCGGGACTGCATTTTTTCGAAACCAAATTACGCAGGTTAATTTCAGTGTAATTTAAACAATTATTGAATTACTTGAATAGAAATTTTAGTATATAAATATAGTGTGCTGAATTTAGTTCCATTCTAAATTTCATTTCTTGTATTGCGACAATTTGTTTTCAATGAAAATTAAAATTTCTGATTTAAAGCTTCATTGTTATTTCTCATTTTTGACCATGCTTTTAATGTCTGAAATACTGTAAGACGTGAGCAAATGCGGATGTTCTAGGCTTCTGGACGTGTGTAGTAAATTGTGAATAATCTATTCATACAATAGGAAGCCACCTTTTTTCTTCTCCTGAATCGTATTTTTAGGATTTAATAGCATGATAAAAATAGAGACATTGATAGTGTTGGAAATTTCCATTCTCATGGTAAAAATTAAGCTTGCCGATGCAAAAAACGGTCTGCTGATTGGAATTTAGCGAACAAAAATTGAACTTAACCAACTGTTCAATCAGGTTCCATAAAGAGATCATAAACAAGTGTCTTTTATTCGTGTACACCAAGAGTACGGTCGGTTCACATGATGGTCTACTCTTAAACTGCAGTAACAATGATGATTAAGTATTGCGTTTTGTTATGATGATCGTTCTTTACAATTTGACGCTAGTGAGGTAGGGAAATACGATGATCTGAGAGTGGAGTTTTCGTTCCTTGAATACAAAATAGAAAGCAACTGTATGATCGATTATTATCGAGGCATCTTCTGGAAAGACGCCAGGTTGAGAATTGCGACACACTGCTGACATTTTCCTTCTCCAATATTATGATGTACGATATTGTCAACTTTGAGGCTGGCACAATTATGTTAATGAAACAGTTCATAACGGTTTTGTTTTAATATTTTAAAATCCTTTGTGCTTAACATATGTTTTGTTGCATTGTTGAGAAATATTTAATAATACTTTGAATATTTTATTTTCATTTTAGCTTGATAGAATGTTATTGATGAAGTTGTGTGTCTGTTGAATGACGTCATGTAATTTTGAATTATTTTGAACACGCTACAGCCGGACAAGTACATGTTCTAGTTTAGCGTGAAGTGTCTGACGAGGAGGAGTACAATTAAACCTACAAGCAAGCGCCGCCCGCCTCTCTGTTTGACTGTTAAGTCGTTGAGTAGGCGGGGAGCCTCTCGGCGTTGAAGTCGTACCCCTCTTCCCCGTCCGTCTGTATGACCGAAGAGAACGTCTTGCTCACCTCCCTATTGTTTGGGCTGCGCTTCCCCATTGAGACGATGGTCCCCTCGTGTATTCACGCAGTGGGCTGTCCATTGGGTCACAGACCCGGATGCTTGGCTCTCCTCTCCTCTCCTCCCTCCTCTGGGGCGCCGCGCCGCGGCTCGCACTGAATGCACTTGAAGGAGCCACTCGGCCGCTACCTCGCGCACCCTGCTCAGACCGGGCCCAGCAGCTGTTCTCGCTGGCCAGCAAGGGAAGAGGCCGGTGTCCAAATAATGGTTCACTCCACTTAGCCATATGCTTTTGGGACGAACAGAAACCTTCGTAAAATCTGTTTGATTTAGTTCATTCGCAATTTTCAACCACGACAAACACTGGCATGAAAAAGTTAACTGAGAGAAATTGGTGAATAACATTGGAGTTCAGAGGCTTAATCGATGTTTTGCATCGTACACCTTACCACATTTCAAATTGAGTGCCTTCAGATATTTAAATAGTTTATGAATTAATAAATTGTGAATTGTTCAGGAAACGAATATAATATTGATAATGGCGGCAGCAGAACCAAAAGTACTGCTGGACAATACCATACAAAATAGTTTTCCGAAAAGTAGCAAGCAAACTGATGATGAAAAACAAAATAAAATACTTTCGTATTTTAACGCTACAATTAAGTAAATAGTACAGCAATAACCTGGTAGTACAACAGTTCTTTACATGCCAAGAAGTAAAAAAATAAGTTGCTTTTTCATAACACAATACGTGAATAGCAAATATTTAATGGCAGATAGCCTTTCTTTGTAGCCTTTCCGTGGCACGACGTCGGCTGAGCAGTGAGTAGTGACGCATTGGCTATGAGAATTCAATGATGGACGCAGTGTAAGAATAGCCAGAATAACACAATGGAATGTTTGCACTTCCCAGAGAAGAATTATCATTGTTTTTGAGTTGTCCCCGAGTTTCCCGGTATCTAACGAAAATATGTCACGCGGCCGGATTCTGCATAGTTTTATTTCCATTTCTGTGCGCATTCGAAATAAACAATATGTTACGGAAATTATGATGTTAATATGTTATAGACATTATTCAATTACCTCGTATACTGCATGCGAGTGAAAATGTGGTTTTGGGGTGAGGGTATGGTTGTCTTATTTACATGCACACAATTTCGTGTGGTACAAATTTCTTGCGTTTTATCAACAATTAAAAAATAATTCGATTACAATGGATAAATGGATTTGAATTGTTTTTTCCCGGGTCCCAAACCTTAGAATTATGTGATGCGGAAGGCGGGCTGAATACTGGTAATCTGAGGAAGTGCTATGGAAGCAGGATGAATCCGAGGTAATCTTGTAGTAATAGGTTTGGTTTTATTGAAAAAGGGAAAATTCTATTTTCAACAATTGAATGAGTCGGGGACGATAGTATTAATCCACATTTCGTAAATCGAAATCGAAGGTCTTAGAATGTCTGCTAAAAACAAACTTTATGACGACGTGCTAAATAAACATGTTCATAGAACTATATTATGTGTGTAGAAAGCAGCCAAAGGTGTGTATCGAAACTAAGGCCCGTCTCAACCTAGTAAAGTTTAGTTTTTCCTCTGGCGGACAAAGCGTACAGACATGAGAGTTAGCACTATGTACACCCTACCTCTTCAATTTTCAGAGGAGACTTGATTATGAATATTTTAGCAGAGCGGAAGAATTGATTATATAAATAAATCAAGCCTTCAGGGCAAAATAACAGAGGAATCCAATAAATATTATTGATATTAATAATAATAATAATAATAATAATAATAATAATAATAATAGGAAGTATTATTGAAATTATTGTTTTTATCATAAATGGCTATTCTTAAATATATCTGAAATGCATATGATCCTTTTTATCAGGCACATTTAGTAATGTATATATATATATATAATAAAATAATTAAAACTTTTTGTGGACAATTATTTCCTTTACCATATTATGTATGTATATATTAAACACAAACCAGTTTGCCCTCCACCTCAAATGAAAAATTTACTTTTGTGGTAACTCTTTTATAGGCTCTACTCCATACTTCTAAAATAATATAATTTCATCAGCAAGTTTTCGGATAGCCCGTGAAAACCATAAAATAAGTTTATGGCGTTGGAATGGGGATTGGGCCGCGAGCACAGCTGCGCGCGTGCTGCAGGGGAGTTCCCCGCGCCGCGGCGGCATCGGACGAGTCGGACTTGCTTCCCAGATGGCTGGAAGGAGGAAAGGAGGAAGACGACGAACTCTATGTTGTGCTGCTGTTTTAATGTCTAGAAATTGAAGATATTTTAGAATGAATCACCGTCAGATATGGTGACGCCAAAAAAAAAAAAACATTGTGTGCATTACTACGTATTGCATGGAGGGCTTGCAAACTTGTTTTAATACTATTCAGGAAAATATGTAAAAGAACAATAAAAAGGAAGTATTAGACACCGAGCAAAGAATAAACGACGTAGAGCAACTAGCGTGTTAAGAATATTAGTAAATTGGAGAAAGAGGGGAGTATTTCGGAACCCTATTTAGACGCTTACGTGATAACTTAGCAGACACACTCCAGCGCAGCTGGAAAGCATATAACAATTGGAAGTTACTATTACAGGTTACATTAAACTGTGTTCTTGTAGTGCGTAAATTCGTGCGGATATAGACGTGTGTGGTTATATCGCCAGTACTGAAAAAGTTAAAACCTTTTGCTTTACAGAAGTATTTTATCACGAGCCGAGCCGTTTATTTTGCGTCGCTTTTCTTGTGCATCAACCATATTGAAGTGTGCATTTTCATAACTTGCTTTCGTGTTGTATAAACGTAATGATGGACTAAGCAAAATAATTCAATAGAAAGTTGTAGAATTGATACAAATCTCTCCGATTAGTTTAACTACTTTTACAAGAGATAACTTTCAGAATTTGGTTTTCTTTCAATTTTCAAATATCTGGGTAATATTGTTTTATCACAAGAACAAACGTCATTGATGTTGATTGCTATTTTGTTTATGAAGGAGCCTGTAGAATCGATGTTGCTTTTCACTAGGACCAGTCCTGTCTGGAAAATACGCGAATGTTCCTAGTCGGATGGCGGCAGAAATGTTTATTGTTCCGGAAGGAAATGGTATTGCGCTGGCGGAAGCGAAGAAGGAAATGCATGCGAGAGGGGAGAAGGAAAGTGTACAGGAAGGCGCATTATAAAAATAACATGTAAATGACGTACACAATGCTTAAATAATTGTGTGGTAAAATATTGCACAAATTTAGATAATGTTTGCAAAAAAAATCATTTACATCAATCCTAACATTACTTAAATTTTGTTTCAAAACAAACAACCGATACATTTCTTAAAACGATCTCAAGTCGTACATCCGCTACCTTCCAGACGAAGTGACTGTTCTCGCCTGATAACACAAGACCTCAGAAGTCAGAGTGCGCACAATGTGTGTTATGTCAAAATAGACTTCATTTATTCACAAATATCAATCGGCATTCAATCATTTTACATTATTTAATACATTATAATCTTAATTAATCTATTAAATTTAAAATACTTTAAATGTTTATAACCATAACAATTGTTTCTCATATGATACAGAAATACATAAATAATAAAGTAACATTGCACAAGAAAAGCCAAACCACTTTCTCGTATTGTTATAATTTGTTTCTTATTCCCTCGTATGAAAAACGCAAAGCATTCTGAAAGTGGCTTCACTAATAAGTTGTCGAATAAAGGAATATATCACTACGTTAAGTGATCATTTTCTTAATGATGGCGATTTCAAAATTATATAGTCGTGAAAAAAAGGCCTCTACTGCCGAAATGCAATGAACTGTTGGAAGCGCAGGGCATAAGATGTAGCTTTTCAACTTTAAATGAAATATACTTTCAATTCAGTGTGGTGAAATGTATTTCTATTCGTTACCATGAACATTCTAGATCAGGTTCTCCGCAGTTGGCCCAGGTGAAATTTCCAGATATTGAGGGTTGTGGATACATGTGATTAGACGTATTATTGTAAACTAGGTATTCTATTTATTCTAATGTTGTTGTTTTTTTGACTCGCATTTTAATGTGTTTTTCTTGTACTGATGATCAACTAATGATGGCTAAGCTATCAAAAGCTGCTATTATAATAAACAATATTGTTAGCAATGACTCGTATAATTATTTCATTGTAAATGCCAACGATAACTCACCACGGTACCAATACCACAATACCAATACCAATACCAATAGCTGTAACCCGCCAAAATGACGTGGCTGTATGATGCGAGAGTTACAAAGACACAATATTTGAACAAGGTAGTGCAGACGGCTATTATTTCTTCTAAGATTTTCTTTTTGATACATTTTCCTCATCAAATTGCTTTAAGAAACATAGGAAAAAAACGCTTTTAAAATCTTCAGAGCGCTACATGAAGTTGACAATAGGCAAAGGAGGGTTCTTTTAAAAACTCACTTGACGAAATAAACAAAATCGCCGTACATAATCGAGTAACCTGCCAATCAAAATAAACTTAAGGAAGTCTACCCTTAGGTTGCTGTGTTTTGTAAATCCTCTAATATCCAAACTCACTTCTATCGCCCCTAACCCTAAACTCACCCCAGCTTCCAAATTCTGTCGCGCCGCTAATAGTGTTGTTTTGTACTGCCACGGGTCCTTTCAGTAGCATCAAATTGTTTTATATATCATATGAAGACTTCATATCCAAAAAAAAAAAAAAAAAGTCTTTCGCAAGCATATTCTTAAACCATAAGTAATAAGTTGCCACCAAGAAAATCATGTTTCTGTCTTGTTGCAGTTGTTCAAGCTTGGATGCAATCGCGGGGATGCAGTTGTTGTAAATACTATTCCGATTAGTATAGTATTCGTATTGTATATAGTCAAATACCAAAGATTTTTTTTAAAATTTCTGTTTCTGTAGTAATCGCATTTTAATATTATTTATTTTTTGATAATATGATATTGCGTATACCGTAAATAGGACAAACAGGCAAGCTTCACGGAGAGACGAAGCGTTCACGAACGCTCCCCGGTCACAGATTCATGAAGGGTAGATACTGTGAAGAGGACGTGACGATCGCACTGCCATAGAGTGGTGGAGGTGTCGATTCGGAAATGGGTGGGGAACGGGAAAGTGTAGAGCAGCTGTGAAGGAGGTCGGGCCCTACAGCCTGCGCAGCGCAACGCAGCGCAGCCGGACAGCGCAGCAGGCCAGCGCAGCAGGCGCGACAGGAAATGCGGATGTGAAGGGCGAAGACCCCGAGCCTGAGCCCAGGCAGCCGGGCCGCCGCCGCCGGGCCGCCCGGCCGCCCAGCGGCCCAGTAACCCGGCGGCCCGGCTCCCCGGCCACCCGGCCACCCGGCGACCGCGGCGCCCTTCTCTGCTTGCCCTCCTCGCCTCCTGCCGGAAGCCATCTGCGAGCTCCGAAAATAGCCGTGAACAGACGCCGGGGCTCTCCGCGACCTCTGCCCTCTGCCGCTGAGCCGCTCGCGTTCCGGCCCCGCCCACGTCCCCGCTCACGCCCCCGCAACAACCCTGCCCTCGCACGGCCGGAACTGCCTAAAGGTGCGGCTACAGAGAAGGGCACTCTAGGTAACGTTAATACATTTAGAGTATAATTACGGTTAAATGGTGGCCTACGTACGTCTTTATTCTAATAATTTCGTACTGGTGCGTCATGGAGAATCATCACGAAAACCTTTATGTACGTCTCACTAGTGAGCTCGAATCTTTGGTTGATTGCACCACCTCTACAGTCCGCGAGTATTTTCTTCTGCATAATTTTGACGACTTTTGTGTGAAATGAAGTATGCACCATTGAAATGAAACTGAGCAAAGTCTCTGAAAGATTTCTTTGTTACATTGGCTCGCAAACGAAGTGGGCTTTCGTGCTCACCGGGAAGTTGCAGAACTGTCTACTCTACTCTCGTATTGAGTCACCGTACAGCGTTAGAACAG
Source organism: Gryllus longicercus (assembly GCA_038098605.1). Lineage (NCBI taxonomy): Eukaryota > Metazoa > Arthropoda > Insecta > Orthoptera > Gryllidae > Gryllus > Gryllus longicercus. Next base: position 444,650 of record JAZDUA010000774.1, read on the forward strand.
TCTGAAAAGCAGAACCGCTCGTGTTCAGGTACGTTTTGAAACAGTGTTTGCTTCTTTTTTTTTTCCTATATCAGAAACTTCTAATTTTAGCTAAGACTCTGGAGCATTTCAATACCTCTCACTTTTTTGGTAACGTTATTTCTATGGCCCACGTGAAGTTCAATTTGAGCTCGAAATATTTCGTTCTTAAAATTCTCCCAAACATTTCAAGGGATAATATATTGCACTTCTTCTCTTTGTTTAATCCTTGACCGTTGCTGATGTTCAATATAATTTTTATATTAAACCTATGTTCTTGATCACAAAGTTTCCGAGGCCTTTTCAATAAACATTTTCTTGTTCTATAAGTGACGTTGTAGGGTACGCGAACGGAAAGCGAAGTACCCGAGGAGACCGCATACGACGAGGTCAGCTTGATGTGGAGCGGTCATTGGTGGGGGCGAGACTGGGCGGGGTAGCGGTAAGGGAGTGTAAGAATATTGATTCCAGACTCGTCAACTGCATAGTCCTGTAAGTGTAGTGTGTGTTACACCAAGATGTAGTGGTGTCCCTCGCCTCTGAACGTAAGATTTGGCGCCCGCCTACTCGTCGGCCTGCGTGGTTTTTCACCTCCGGGTGTCTCCACCCTAGTCGGGTCCAGCCGTGAGCTCTTGAAACACGTCATTATGTAGTGCGTATGTGTGTAAGGGGAGATAAGAGAACAGGGATGAGCGAGGAAAGTTCGCGCGCAGGCCGCGACCCGTTTATTACGGTACCGCTCGGACATTACCCTGCTGTTGATAGGAGAAACAACGGAAAATTACTGATCAAAGCAGCCGGACGAACTCTTCCAGAACTGACTAGAATTCCCCTCCGGACTGCACTCAATTCGATCCAGCTCTAAAGCTCGAGTCGAAAATCGGCCACCATGAGGACTCGAACCCTCGGATCTACCGGTCAAAGTTGCTGCAAAGAAACCATGTTGTCGCTGATCTATCGCAGATGATGCGCCCGTTGTCGTCCGATGACCGAAGTTATTCGGCGCCGGGCGCGATTTGTACCTGGATGGGTGACCTCCATCGCAACCGAACCTCATGTGCTGCGCCTGCGTCGATCGTTTTTACTCGGGGATTGCGTGTGGACGTGGAAGGCGTTAATTTTTGAAGCGGCGTGTTGCAAGGGGAAGTGTCGAGGTTGTTGCTAGTTACCCGCGGCGTCCGGGAGGGAGGGGGAGACGGGGTGGGCGTGGGTGAGGGTGCGGTGGCGGACGCCAGGGTTATTGTGCGCAGGACGTTCTGAGGGAGCGCGGGCTTTTATGGCGAAACTCTCCTCCTCTCCCACCCGTTCGACCTCCCCATAAAACTGCACCGGGGCGTGGCGGCGGCGGCGGCGTCGCGAGTTAAACGGACGGCGAGTTTCCCCGACGGCCCCGGTGCGTACGCGAGGATTGGTGTTCCTGATTAGGTCGTCCTCTGCAACATACTTGATCTGTAAACAGCGCAACCCATGGTGGCTGAAGGACATGGCTTGCCCCTTGGATAGAAACCCACCATCTCTTAATGCGATGGGTTAAAAGTTAGCAGGTATTCCTGTAAGTTTCCTTCCAGCTTTCGCTCGGCCTTTGATCAAACTACTATCATTCCTATAGGTTTGTTTCTCAATGCTATAGATATCGTGAGTGATAAAGCCCTGTGTTTTGCCCCTTGAACTTGGTCATTTAAAAAAAAATGTTTTCATAATTTAATTTGGATACCTACTGTACGGTTAATTATTGTTATGCCTTCAGCTTAAGAGTGGGCAAAATGTTAAATCTCTATTTAGCCAGAAACGTTTGAGCTGTAAAAATGTGTTGGGAATGGAATCTCGCTATATCTCAGAGTGTCTCTCCGCCGACATATTTGTAGAACAGGATCAATTTCGATTCTGTCAGATCGATACTTTTTTCTCTCTCTCGATGTTATCCTGTCATTTCCAATGTGTGTTTAACGGGGCATATTAGAATTTTGTATTTGCGTCTTCCGTTTCCATTACCGTGCTGTCTCCGACAGCCGACGAAGAGGCTTCGATACGGACGCCAACGTAGACCCAAGGAAATTGCCGTAAAATCCCATGAAATTCTGTCGAGCGAGCAGCTGGTAAGAGGCCCGGCGGCGTGCGCGTTTGTGTGTGGACAGCTGCCAGCGGAGACGGTGGTAGGCCCGAGTGCGTGGGAGGCGGGGGAAGGGACGGAAGGCGGAGGCAGAAACCGCCGCCGTCGTCGACTTGCTCTTAAAACGCTCGAAGGTCGCTTTCACGCTGGCGCCAGCTGAGGCGTCGAGAGGGCGGCGGGGGCGTGGGTGTAGGCGGACGCGAGGGGCGAAGGGTGGCGGGCGTGCGACGCGACGCGGTGCGGTGCGGTGCGGTGCGGTGCGGTACGGCCACCCGCCCGCTAGTCCGTCCACCCGCACTCGCCGCACCCGGCCGCTGCCTCCGCCGCCTCCGATCGTGGCCCACGTCGGCCGTATCGATCAGCGGACGCGTAGCCCCCGTGCGGGCGAACCGGCGCGGCGCGGCGCGGCGCGGAGCGTTGAGGGCGGCGACTGGGCGCGGGGTGGGGCGGGCCTAGAGGGGCGACGCGGAGCGGTGCGGCTGGCGGGCGGGGTTTGCGGCCGACCGAGCTGGTGTGCCCTCCGGGGCGCCTCGCCTCGCGGCGCGGCGCAGCGGGGTTCAGCCCTCGCCTGTCAGCTCAACTCGAGAACGCTTATTGCGTCGGATCCCGCGCGCTGGCACCCACGCGCCGCCTGCCCTCTCGTCTGTCCTCCCAGGCGTCTCGCGGCACCTGCCTGCCACGTGGTGTCCACGGCCACGCCCACTCGAATATCGTGTCTCGTCGCCCACGCACCAGCCTAACACGATCACGGCAATCGCTTACCTTCATTTCTTACGGCTCCACGCATTGCCGTTTCGTTCTCGGGGGCGAATTCGTCTGCGTTGTTGCCCGACCTTTAACATTTTGCCGGAGTAGTCTTTTATCGTTCCTTTCCATCTCATCACGTTTAATTCACGTCCGCCGTGCCTCAAATCGCTTCTCAATTTGTTTCATATCTTCATTTCTTCGTCGAGATCCACTTCATTTATTCTATTAGGATTGATTTCAACTCTTGTGTTCTCAGATGCATGCTTTTATAAAGCTTTCCATTTTACATCATTTTTATTGACAAATGTTGAGAACTCTTTTAATACAGCCTTATTTATTATTATTTTATTGGCCTTATTTTACGTGTCGAGACTCGGGCCATCAGGCCCGCTCTTCCGTCTGACCACGCAAATTTCGCTACGCTCCTTTCACCAACTAACAGAGAAAGGAGGTATTTCTTGGGCGTGAAACAGGCGATTTTGAATTTAGCTCAGAGGCGTCATTTAGGCTTGAGGATCTTTTACATGCAAGTAAATCTACCAACATGGGTCAGCCGGCTTTACTTCCCCTCCGAAGGAAGGCGTACGAAGGATTTTGACGCCCTAAAAATCCACGGCTTCGATCGGGTTTGAACCCGCCAACTTGGGTATAACAGTCCGGTACGCCAACCGTCACACCATCGCCGCCGCAACAGCGGTGAGTAATCGGTGTCTCTGCTACTTTCCACATTGCATTTCAAAATGATAACTCCAATTTGTTTTTTGTTTTCAGTAGTATTTGGTTTAATGCAACCCGCAGTTCATTTATGTATTTAGAAATTGCGTTCTGGCTATGCGGTCAGGGGCATGATCGGATGGAATCGGGACCAAAACACGGCATGGGAGAAGGAGGGTGGGGGACTGGGCGGGGCAGAGCGGAACAGTGAGAACAGAGCTTGACGTGGACTGCGGCACGGAATTCTGGGCGGGCAGGGATGCGTTGAGATGTAAATAAAATTACTTCAATGTTACGCTATATATAATTACTTCTTTTTACTTTATTGACTTACTTCGTGAGAACAGAAATTATTGTAATCGAGCGCCTGAAAACAGCTATATTTCGGCAGAAACATTTTTATTGCCGGGCCTTGTTATGAAGAAGTGGATAAATCTTGTTCTGTATGGTAGAAGAGTGTAACATAGCACCGCCAGACGGCTTAAGATTGTTTTTGGTAAATATGCTTTCAACGAGGAGTGCTCGTAATCCGAACCCATATCTTGCTTGATGGGTATTGCGAATAGCTTTTACAATTTACCCACGTCGAAAATGATGTATTTCGCTTAAATGGGGTTTATTTCCCGATGAGTAAACAGTCAATGCCCGAACGTTGGAATGCGACACTGAGCGTTGGTCGACGTCTAAGCATACCGCACTCATCGACGCTTTCGATTAATATGACATTTTCAGTTCGTTATTATTAGCCAACTAAGATCCCATTAAGGGCTAAGTCTTTCAGTTTGTTAGTGGTAATAAATTATTAAAAGCGGAGTTCTAGAGGTAACGTTCGCTGTTAATGCCACAGGCTGATAATCGTCGTCTAGCTCGGACGTGGGAATATGAACATGATTGCTAATACTCGTATATATGGATTAGGGTATTTAATGAGACTTCTATGTAGAAAACAAGTTACAATTCCGATATTTTCAATTTTCACTTTGTGAATGGCCTAGTGCAATGAGGTCATAGAGGTGAGGTGTGGGTGAACAACTTACCACGCTACCTTAAGAAACTTCAGCCCCAGATTGTGCACTACAACGTAACGCAGCCTAGCGAATATTCGGTGCGATCGGGGAGTCACTGCCTCGAGGGTGAATATCCGGCACCGTTGGCGCTGCATACAGGTGCAAGTGGCTTGAGTACGAGGTTTTGTCTAAATTCCCCTAGTAGACTGTGCCGGAAGTGGCAAGCCAGTAAAATATGACAGGCTACAGCCTTTAAAGGAAAGGACACCAACCTTTGTGACAAAAAAAATGTCGATGGTAACGTCTGTGAAGATTAAATGAAAGTAAGGGAGGTGTTATGAGTGTGTAATTGAGAAAATGAGCTTGTTGTATCTCTAATATTGTGGTAAGAATTAGTTTTCACTTGTGCGTCTCCTTTTGTTAGGAAATAAAATTACTGGAAACTTACGATTGTTCGCAGAACAAAAACACTTATTTGGGTCTAGTTTTACATCCTAGTCGTTTCAACAAATTAGATGCTTACTCAAATTTACATTAACTATTTAGTTCTACAAAATTTAGTAAATAATTCCAATGAATTTGTATTTGAATGCGACGAGGAGAACATTCATCCACGTAATTAAAATTTCACACGACGTTCAATTATGAAAATGGAAACATGCAATGCAAACTCTTTGATATAATTCAGTCGATATAATGACAAAGAAATGGGCTGGCTTGGCTGAAAAGTCTAACTTGAATGTAAATCTTCATTATCATTGTCCACTTCGTGTGCTCAACTTGACACTTCAAGTCGGTTTTCTATTTTGTATTTTTCGTATCTAAAATATCGATGAAAACTATAATGTTATATTCGTATTAAAACGAGCAAGAGACTTGTCATTTTTTCTGAAGTGTTATTCTATATAGTTGCGAGTCATGGACATGTAAAAAGAAAAAAGAGATTCATACAAAATTTAGAAATGTAGTTTGCAGAAAATAATGTTAAAAGTACAATGGTTCGAAAAAAAAGAACGAAATTAGTACTCGGAATTTTCAGATTTTTACTTTTCCTATTCATCCAATGAAGAGCGAGAAGGCGAATTTGGTGGGCCATCTTTTGTTCCGAAATTATTTACAAAAATGTTAAATAAGGCAAAACAGATCACAGAAGAGGGATAGAACGATCGGAATACTTGATGTGGAAATAGTAGTTCTAAACAAAATAAGGAAAGCAGCACAGGATAGAAGAATACTACGCAAAACATTCAATGAAAACTTGGCGTAAGTTTGATCTACTTTGAAGGGAAAATGTTAATTGCGTTTCTTTGTACTAACTAATATTGCAATTATTTAAAATATCAAGCGGAAATTGTGTTGCGGTAACGAAGTTGACCGTAAACGTTGGTTTAGAAATAACTTAAGTTGTGAATATTCCTGTAACCTTAACGATTCTACCTCAAGCGTGCAAAAAAACATGTTTACTCGCATTATCTTTTGTTGAAATAGGTAAACTCGTCGTAAATTATACTGTTCGGATCTGAAACGGCGGATGCGTTTCGGTATGTGATCGGTCATGGATGAGTATTAGTCTTTTTTGTCCCCGCCTCATGGTATTTCAGAGAGACACTTACTCTAGTGTGAACCGCGCTCACTTGCGTTTTCGCTTTCTCGGCATTGAGATCGGAATGCCTCTGGAAAGCGCAGGTTATGGCCACGTGAGTGTCAGTTGACCGCGAAGCGAGCAAATTCCTATTAAATCATTGTGTGACTACTTCACAATCATACGAGTGGTTTCAGGAATGCGCTGCCAACATTTCTTCTCGAAGATGTATATTTTGTATTATAAGTGAAAAACGGGTTACTTACTAATAACTTCAAAAGCTTCTAAAATGTACAATGTGCAATGTTACTTTAGTTATTGGTCACCTAGATTATTTGAATATTTATGTTGTTTCCACTTTATGGTTTATTTTCTTAGCCGTACCTTACGTCTCTTTCCCGCGGCTTTGATGCGATGGAGAAGATTTGGGGTGAAAACCAGAATTCGAAAGGTTAGAATACGTTAGAATGTAGGTATTGTAATAGCTTAAAGACCTATGTTCTAACCACATAGTTTCACGCTTTGTAGTTATATATAATTACCTATTAAATAAAAAATATAAAGACTTTTGTAATGTATTTACATGAAAAAAAAATGTTCAGGAATGTGAGAAGACGTACCTTCAAAATTATGGAACTGAGTAATTCCGTGCAAAATATTATTTGCTGCGTTGTTAAAATGACCGTTTTTCTTTTTCTATACGAATAAATCGGGACACAATTCCACTTACGTTATCAGAATAAATACTTCGTAACATTCGAATGTTTTCGTTTCCATACAAGTAGAGTACATTCCCATAGAGATCTTTCATACAGAACGGTCTGGAATCAAGAAACACGAAACTGCAAGCTTGTTTCGAGCTCCAGAATTACGTTAGCAAGAATATGAAAAAGTTCTTTAGTTAGACGCATTGCGTGCGATACACATTGAAAAGGACAGAAGGAAAGAAAAGGAAATGAAAAATATAAATATTATATTTCTGAAGAACTTGTCTTAGACAATAGTCAGCAATTCATCTATTCCAGCGATAGAAATGTTGGTATTCATAAAATTAATCATCTCGATTCTGAGTCGTAATAATAAATAATACTATTAATGAAGCATAAATAAAAAAACTAAACTAGGAATTAGAGATGCGACATTAACAAAACATAGAACAAAAACCGTCGGTGTTTTTGAACATCGATGTTTTAAAGCATGTTTTGTTACCTCTACCATTAGATTCGGGCGCAAGAAAATTTAATTAGACATTGGACGTGCATCTTATTTTACAATTAAAATTTAACTGAAAACTAAACCTCTCCACATGCGAAGTGCGAGGAAAGGTGAAGCAATGATCAGGGCATGAAGATCATCTCGGGTGATGAATAACAGTCTCTTCATTTAAGGTAATTTTAACTTTTACAAAACTGATTATGGGTATTTTTCCTGAACAAAACACATTAAACGTAAAAACATCGAGCATAAAACATAGACGTTCAAAGAAACATCGGCTTCGATCCAAGTACATCTATGTTTAAAATGTCGATATTTTTATAGAAACATCGTTGTCGCATCCCTACTAGGAACCTATACAGTCTTCTAAAAACTTCATACTGACGGTCACGCCGTGAAATGTGAATTTCCACCCTTTACTTTGTTGTATACGTGCTCTCTACGGCAGAGAGAAAGTATTGTACTGCTAGAAGAAAGAGAGCAGATTTTCACAGAAGGTTTTTGTAGGTCCCTGATGATAAATGGATTTTACTTGTTCTTATACATAGTAAATTACTTTCTTGTGTACGTGGTATAGTCAACATCCATCCAGGTATTGAGGTACGCGATACCGAAAAATGTTGTTTTTTGTGTTTCAGGCGTCTTCGTGAACAATTAGCGTGAAAACAGTATAGTTTCTTTCTTTCTTTCTGTGTTTCCTTCTTTTTTTCTACAAAATGGATATTCTGCGACCTGTCTGTTCGAACTTATTTTGCGAATTTTTCCTGCGAACGTGTCTCTAATTTTTTCGTTGTACTTCTCGTGAAATTCCATGGACATTCTTAAACTTTTCTTAGACATAGCTCCAAATGTTTTCTTTGAATTTTTCTCGAATAGAGCAAGTGTCATTATAAATAAAGTGTTGGTCTAGTTTTTATTTTTAACACTCGAAATTTCGAAAGTTTAAAATGTTGCAGGTTTTTACGAAAATATGTTAAACCTTGAAAGAAATTATTGCCTGAAAATATTTTTCTTAGTAAAACTCGTTAAAGTAAAAGTGTTATTCGACGTAATCACATATATTTTGCTCTTGTTTGCACAAATCGATGGCATTTTTCTACGCGAAATGGTGAAATTACATTTTTATGTTCATACTTCGGGGGTCAATTTCACATCTTTAAAACGCTTGTTCGCAGAAAAGGATCTCCTCGTCGATCGATCTTGATGATTTCCACATGTCCAGAACTCAACGAAGTCTGAGAGGAAGGTCTCGGGATCGCTGAGGGTCATCTTGTTAATGTTTGCTTGAACTATAAATTTGAGTTTTTTGCATTAATAATGGGAAATGCCTTTAATCGCCCCTTCTCCAGAATTAAACAAGCGTATATGTACGCGAGATATAAGGAAACGAAATGCAATTAGAAACTAGTGGTGCAGTGCTTTTTCGCATTATTTGTAACGGTTACGGAATATTATAATTAGAGACAGGAATCCCATTAACATTCATGCAGAGTTTGTATAAATGGCATATTATCCTTAGGTACACAAAGCAGGTGGTCTTTGTTGCTTATTGTTATACTGCACATTTTCTCTCCGGTACACGTGCTAGATTTGCGACCTGAGTACGCGTGATGTGAGCAACGGTCACAAAATAAATTATCTACGCCAAATTATAAGTTAAGTCACAGTGGATAAGGAAGTTATAGGAAGCTGTAACTCAATATCTCGTGATAACTGACATTGGGAAGGAAAAATAACCAAGTGCCGACTCGCAGTCCGCGTGCATGCAACAGAGTATTAATAGGAGTTTTTTCAGTGTAAAGTGTAAAACGGCTACGCCAATGCTTTCGCGTACAATACATCTAGAACAATGGAGAGGAAAAAGGAATTGTGTAAGGATATCTGGAAGTGTAAGTTATTGCTATTGCTGTAATAAAGAAGTGAGTTCAGTGTAAAAAAAATGATCAGTTAAAATATTTTTAGCTACTAGTGTTTTTCTAGTCGATGTGTTTGGTACTCAAGTCAATTTTGCTTCTCGGATTATATAATTTGAGATGGTGAAACCAGACATAGGTAAATCAATTTAAATGAAATAGATACAGAAAGAAAAAGAGAAATTTAATTTTTATTGAAGTGGATGTCATTACTTTTTGGAAATCATTAATAGTTTTTTCCACAGTTTTAATATTTTTCTGAGGTTCAAGAAATTGTTTTGTAGAAACAAGCTGATTGTTTAAAATTATTGAATGCGGTAGTACACAAATGCTCGTTCTAAACTTTATTCTTGAGTTCAAGACCTCTATTTTCCTGGATATTGAAAAAAATGTAAATCCTTGTGAATTTAGTTATCGTTTTTTTTTCTTTGGATTTTATTCAATGAGCAAGTAGCACTGCCGTGTCTGAACAACAAATATGTAGCAAGTCAACAAATTAGTAAAACTTAAAACTAAACTAAAAAAGTAAAAATTAGCAGTACGACAAATTAGTAAGCATATATGCACTGAATATGATTGTGTATTAAGGATTCTCAAAGAATATTTAACGGCGAAACAGTTGAGAAAGACTTGCTATATATTAAAACCAAGTTTGTAAAATTGCCTATAACGATTAACAAAATTGAAACAACAGTTCTCCCTCTAGCTGATCATTAAAAAAATTCACATTAATATGTATTTGGAATTAAATTTCGAGATATGGGTGTGACTGCTAATGCGAAATAATATAAGATATTGAACGAAAATTCTGACTTTAAATATTTCCAAAATGTAAAAGAGAAGATCCTTTGTGGAAAAAAATAGAAAATGCAGAATTTGACCTCACATTGGTCCAGATTTCGTCGTTGAAGAATTAAGGTTTGTGAAAAAAATATGAATTTAAAAACTTTTTTCTCACAAAAGAATGAATTTAACGTAAAATATTTTCAAAAACTGTTAATTGTTCACTGTTACACAAGCCAACAAAAAATATTGTAAACAAAAATCTGATTGTGCATGTTTTGTTCATTTTTACCGTCATCGTGAATATTCGGCTGTTTGTTAATACGTGTTTGCACGCGTATTTTAGCTTTTGATAGTGCATAAAAATCAGTCTCTAAATATATTTCTAGGTAAATTCTCGATAATGTTTTCCATTCCCAAAACGTTTGCCCACGCTGGGTCACTTCGGTTACTAAGCTATCCACTGAACCAATTGCTCAAGTAGCCGAACGCAACCCCTTATTAAAAAAATGTATGACATGGTTTGAATATAATTTTGAAGAACAGAATTCATTACGAAAACACATGCACATGCTTTCTCGTATCATTCTTAACTTTTGCCATTTTCAAAAACTGAGTGTTCAATAAAAATGAGGCCTTTGCCATTCTTTTAAGCGTCCCTTGTTCTCTTCGTAGAAAAAAAATTAAATAAAAAAATTGGAGAATTTTTAATAATTGATTATAATTTGCATTAATTTAAAAAAAATTGCGAGAAAACTAAAAGTTTTTTTCAAAAAATTGTACATGACTTTTTCTGATTTCCTTTACAAATAGAGATAAAGATGCGCGAAAACTACTCTTTTTTTCTAAAAGTAGCACATGACCTTATTTGAAGATCAGTCGTCTTTAAGAAAAATCTCGATCTTCAATATTGTAGTTGTGGGTAAACGCCGGAAAGAGTTTAAAATTAAATTCTATGCCTTTTTTAAGGAAATGTAGGAAATGTAGTTGAAGCTGTATGTGCCCACAAAAATAAAAATATCCATTTGAAATGCACAGAACCTCAAATTCAGATGTAATGGTTGTGGACTATCAATTTGGAAAAAAATATTAAAAAAACTATTTAGGTTGTCTAAGTTGTTTATTAGTGCGTCCGCTCACGTACTTGTTTTTTGCCTAAACCAATTTTCAGATATCAGAGCTCACAAAACAGGAGTTCTGACTACATAACGTATTAGAAGTACGTTTCTATATATAGGAGCAAGAATTATCCACTTTCTCGACATCAAGGACACAATAAGTTTACTTTTCACTGCAACTCTTATAACTTGTCTACGTATTTGAGAATGATAAATAAAATTTTTATTTGACTGATAAACGTTTCGATCGCGTAGCGATCATCCTCAGAGCTACAATTGTAAATAAATTATTCTGATTAATTGTCTACGTATGTACGAGTGTAGGCGAAAAAGAAAGGTATGGATATGACGAACTTCGCGCAGGTTATCTCTGCTTCTTGCGCATTATATTCTGCATGACCAAGGCTTGAAAATGCTGTGCGTTGGATGTGCTTTTTGGCTTTGTACGGTGGTGCAAGCTGGACTTTCTACTGCGAGTTTTCACTGTCCAGCAACTCGGAAGCGCTCTTTGGGGTACGCGCCAGAGAGCGGCAGGTCAGCAGAGCGTTTGATCTGTTTATAGATTTCCGTGGCGCGGGTGGTTTGTACTCATGGAACTCTGGCGGGCTAAATTGATGAATAGAGGTGGACGTAAACGTATAAATGAATTCTCAGGATTCGTTTGGGCGTGCATTTTTTCCACGTATGGCAACACTCTGTGTGCTGCGGATAGGCCACGAGTGGTAGTGGGCATGCTCTTAAATTTCTCGCTTTTTTTTAATCCGATGGAATATATTTAATGTTTCTGGAAGGCATACAAAAATTGTGGGTTTATGGTGATTTTGCATACCTATTAGGATGGTATTGGAAGTCGTAACAAATCTGATGGGTTGCTTTTTAAATTTATTTATCAATCGTCAAATTGGATTTCTTATTGCACCTACAATAACAGTTGTGATTTTGTGTCATTAACCTTACTAATAAGTGAACTTTAAACATTTCTAGGATATTTTTTCGAAATAAATATTGATAAATTATCTTCTTTCATTGGCAGAAATAATTAAATTCCATTACAAATAATAATTAAAGCCGTAAGAAAATATTTTAACATCTTTGCTTATTAGAATCTACAAGCTTTATGTCACGTGTGCATTGAAAATACATACAAATTAACTATATGGTTTTGTGGAACATTAGTGGCTTACACTTTCAATTTTAGTCATTTATTTGCAAAGAAATTGTTTGTGTTAATTTGTCTTAATCTTGAATAAGAACACCTCGAGTAGATTTGCGAGTCATTATCAGAAACTGTATTTACTCTGTTAATTAGCGGTAAGGCTTCTCGATTTTTGGTCTGAATACTTACGTAACACATCAGTGGACATATGTATTTAATTATTAAATATTCATTAAATATCTAACTGAAATTATTTCAGCAATTTTGTTTTCCACGAGCTCCATGGGAGGAATATAAGTATATGTTTTCAAGGAATTGGAAGTAGCTCGTTAAAACGGCAAGATGAGTTTTTTTTTTTTTTTAATGTTATTCAGAAAAATATAAATAGATTCACGAAGTCCCTTTGTCTTCAATTGTATATTGTTTGGGACTAACGTGTATAGTGGCAGCTTTTATTATTATTATTATTATTATTATTATTATTATTATTATTATTATTACCATTAACCGTAGAATGTTGTTCCTGAAGGTCTTTGATTAATTTAACAAATAAACTGCCGGGAATGACCTTTGGGGTTCTGATCGTTCGAAAACAACAGGAAACAAAGCTTGGGTGTTAGATGCTTTAATTCATAACTACTTTTCGTGGATCACGTGTTCCTCAGTGTTGGGAAAAGGAAATAGTCCGGAAACGAAGAATCGTATGGACAAGGCAGATTGTGCAGCGTTGAGACTAAGATTTTGTAATGTCTGATGATTGCGGCGGAATGAGCCAGAGCCATGTCGTGCAGCAGGAAAAAATTAACCGGACGTGAAATGGTTCTAAATAGGTTCAAATATTTGTCATTGAAAAATCAACATTGCAGAAAATTTAATGCCGGACCGCTATTTCTCGTTCTTGCCCATCACCCGAGTTTGTGTCAGACACACAGCACCAAGTGCATCGAAAGTGTTTTATATACGTAAATAAAATAGTTTTAAGCGTTGTCCTTGCCAGCAATATTGTTCATTGAAATAGCAGCTTTCAATGGCTTAGCCATCATCAGTTTTCTGAATAAACTCCTTTAACATCTGCAGGGTTTAAGATAGTTTCATAAATGTTACTCGCCAACGCCCTAGTTCTTAGCACTTCAGATAGTTATGAGCTCTTATCTCTGAAGAGTAAATTAAGTTTGTATTCTTCTTCTTCTTCTTCTTCTTATTATTATTATTATTATTATTATTATTATTATTATTATTATTATTATTATTATTGGTTTGCGTATAGCCCATTATTGACCACGCTACACAATTAACGTGTGTAATTTTTCCAGTATCAGCTTTTCAGCCGTATCTCTCAGTACAAGGTTATTACGCCTTGAAGTATGAATTATGGTATGATGATGATTAGTGAAGTGACAATCACAAATACGACCATGTCTACGCAGGACTCGAACCTGGCTCCTCGGCGCAACAACGGCTGCCGCAACCGTCTGCGTCACGGGGCCGACATTATTATTATTATTATTATTATTATTATTATTATTATTTTTTTTTTTTTTTTTTCGTTGATCGGCCAACTAGGACCACGCAGGCAAGCACTCTGCCTTTACCGTGGCCCAGTTTTTATTCATTCTCACGGAGGCAGGTGCTTGCGACAATTCTTTTGGGGGGACCAGCATTTAAGCTGGATCCGGTTTTTAACCCCAAGGTTGTTAGCCCTGGGGGTATGGGAGATGAAATTATGATATGATGATAATGGGGGTGAAAGGACAACACATATAGACATACACAAACACACAAATACACCCATGCCCGAGGCGGGATTCGAACCCGCGATCTTCTGGTCCGAGACCACTCCGGCACTACTGCCTTAGCGATCTCGGCCATCTGATCGGCTATTATTATTATTATTATTATTATTATTATTATTATTATCATCATCATTATCATTATCGTTATCATTCCGCAAATTTACGGCTAAAAATGAGTAATTTGCGAGTAAGTTACGGCTAAAGATGAGTAAGTTGAATATGAAATTTACTCCGGTTGCAACGAGCTTGTAAAGAGCAGATCTAGTGACTGTCGGTGCCTCTACAATACTTTGCGCAAAATGTGGGCCGTTCCCAATAAATCAATATTCCCATTCCCAGTCACTTCCCAGTCTTTTCAGTAGCGTTAGTCAAGTTCTTACACAAATTTGGCGGGACATATCCTAGAGCTCCGATAACTATCAGTACGACCTGTGCCTTTTACGCCCCACATTCGGCTGATCTCAATTTCCCAACTTGTAATTCAGACTGCCTCCAGACTTTCCTCTGCTTTCTTGGTTACGACGGTTTGATCGCACAGCAATATCTACCATTAGACACGCTTTTTTCTTCAAATCCTTGATAATATATCCGGTTTGTTTGCCGCTTTCGCGCTATCAATTTGAATTTGTTGGTCGAATAATGTTGTTCTCAGTCTAACAGACGTCACCGGTTTTGGTGGGTGTTCGTACCACTTGGGAGCATGTGTTTGGAACTTCGAGGGCGTTGCAGATCTGCCAGTGGAGTTAACTACAGATCCTATCGTGCGTTTTCAAGTCTTCGATCTTTATTAGAATTGGACTAGGTGAGACAATATGACCAATGCCTTTTTTATTATTTTATTTATTTGTCGCGAATTGGCCGCCTCGGACCACGCGGACATGCGCCTGCACTTACCGTGGCAAGTACATGTGGCTGCTTTTTTGGGGTAGGGGGTCCACATTAAGCTAAATATGATTTTTATCCCCTAGTGTTGCTAGTCCTGGGGGGATTTAAGATGGAATGATGATAATAATGAAGGATGAATGGACGACGCACCCATACACACACACCCATGCCCGAGGCGGGAGTCGAACCCCCGATCCTTCCTTCCGAGATCGCCACAGCACTACTGCCTTATCGATCTCTGCTATACGGACCGGCCAGTGGATTATAATTATTATTTATTATTACTGTTGTTGTTGTTATTATTACAACTTAACTTCAAAAGCAGATCGTCAAAGGAAATGAGAAATCAATCGCAGACAAATTTTTGAATTTAAAACTAGTCCGCAATTTGAATACATATGCTGCGGCGGTGTTTATTTGATAGAAATCCTGGTGGCGAGATTGCGAGCTGTATATTAGCAGATCGTGAATGCATTTTGCAACGCTAACTCAAAATTCATAGAATTTAGGAAATGAATACATTTACCATTGAATGAAACGTGCAACGCGTTTCAATTCACTGTGATAAAGACCTTACTATTTGTAATTGGGAATTATGCTCTACATCCCCTGGAATTTCAATGGGAGTTATTGTATTACTTTGCTGAACACGTTAAGCGAGTGATTATCACGCTGACAACGCGCATTTGTGCATCACTTATTTATGTGTTAGAGCTCCTAGTATTAATAATTCGACAAAGTCCACTGTTCGTGAATCACCTGTGCAATATTCCCGATTTGCAATTCAATAAAGTTTGCTTTTCATCCCCAAATGATGGAATTTTAAATTGTCAAAACATATGAATCTAAATATCTATGAATACTCCGAAATGTAATTATTTCTGAAATATCTTAAAACTTATTGCACATGGTGTATATCTCAAAAACATTTGACATATCGTTTGTGCAATTGCTCAAATGTCTACAAATTATTGCACATGACTTATATCCCAGAAACACTTGACATATCGTCTGTGCACACTAAAATTGTCATTTTTAGTTACGTATCTTATATCTAGGAAAGTAGCTTGATTTTATCGGTAACAATTTCTTTAACATGGTTCCTAGGACAGTCGCTTTATAGAATAGCAAAGTTTCTTAGACTCTGAAATGCTCGTTTTTGCCTGGCCTCTTGCAAAATGCCAGCTTTTTGAGATGCCCATTTTTTATGCATCGACGATATGTCTTACGAGTGTTTACTGAATCGTTACCATGCAAACTCGCTTAGAGCAAAGAAAGGTTGCTCCCTCCCTCTGCATCCCCCTGTCTCGTTTTGGGATGCGAGTTGGCAGTGTGGCTTTTTCGTCTCCTGTCGGGTCTCAAACGGCGTGAACATTAGGGCTTCGCTCCAAAAGGTCAGGCGCGACTGACCTAGGGAAAATCGACGCAGTAAATTGTGAGTGCAGCGCAGCGCAGTTGTGCGGCCGCCTTCGTACAGAATGGCACCTGGTTTTCTGTAGCGCGCAGGAATTTGTGAGGTGAGCGGTAATCTGGCCTTATTCCTCCATTACAGACCATGCAAGCAAACACACTAATTACCGTCGAATTAAATTTGCCCAAATCTTATCGGGATGACAGGCTTTATGTTACTCGGAAGCGTCAGTGAAGACAGTCTTTGTTAATGGTGAAATATGTTTCGAAACTTCCCATTTGTATTCTTTTCAAGAGATACGGAAGCTTTTACTCGAAGGTGGCTGAGGACCTAATGGTATTCTATAGCGATCCGATCTGAATGATTCCAATGAATGTATTATAGAGGATGTGTCATTTAACTTCACATGCAAAGTACCGTGATCGTAGAAAATATGTCAACCAAAATGTTGCGACGTGCTGATTTTGGAGTAATTCAAAGGGGGTAATCGTACGCCTTGCCACATGACGTGCGAGATCTTTTGACTCGATGGTTTTCAGAGAACAAAATATTGATAGTTTTTACTTCAAATCTGTTTTCAATTGGAATTTAAAATTCCACTGGACTGTAACTTTCACAAAGTGTTAGTACATCTAGTGCATTTTGTCTCAAGTTAGTTGATCTGAATAATTGCGCATTTTTTGATAGGAAAAGAAAAAGATCAAGTGTGCAACGAAATCTGAAATAAACTCAACTGAAATTTGTTTGTCGTGAATTTCAACGTCCCTTTTCGTTATCTTTATAGTTCATTTACGTTACACACACTCTCGTACTGGAAATGGAAAATGTGTGAACAAAATCATTCTCGGGTATTTTAACAATTGCTGGATTGATACATTATGATATTACAATTAGTGTACATTTCTGAAATAAAAATGTTATTTGTGACCTCAACATAACAAGCTAAACAGGGGTTTCGTTCTATTCAGAAACTGTTGATAAACTTACTTTATCCTTGGGGTATCACCAGATGAAGAAATGTAGAGAGGCCAAAACCGACGGCTTCCGCGGCTAAGGAATAGCCCATTCTTCTGCATCCAGCGTTGTCCAAACTTATTATTTAGGATCATAACTGATGATTTTATGGCCAGGGGCTCCATCATGCCCGCGTCACATTACTTCGCGGATGGCTAAAGGAACGGTCTCAAGAAGTTCGTGCAACACTAATTTAATAAGAGTTCTTGTATGCTGGACCTATCAGTCAGTACCTGTGGTAGGAAGAAGGGGCATATAACGTAATTGCGTAAGATGTGAGCCCTGGCGTTGATTCGTCAGTGTTTGAAATTTGGGGGCCGAAAGATATTTTGAATTCGCAATTGATAAACATTGCTGTGATTCAAACACGTCATCGAGTAAATGAGGCGTAATCACTTCACATTAGGAGAAGAAAAAATATATGTCAGCATTTTCGTATCCCAAGAACCAGTGACGGAAGAAGCATCTTCTTTGTTTGTTTCGGTCCATTAGAGGCTGCACATACATACTTTGTGTTATGGAGCGCTCGGTAACAATCATTGACCATCATAACCATCGAAGAACATTGCCCAAAACATGGGATTACTAAAGAATGATAAGGATAATAAATAACCATCACCAGCGATCTAATTAATGATGGGATTGCTAACAAATAACATACACTAACCTCAGGCCTTCAGTGAATTATTAGTATTCTAATAAATTCGTTCTGGTCCTTAGTGTATGCCTTTGTCCTACTCTATCCTCGGTAGGTAACATTCGAATTTCTTGCTTCCAGTCTCAAATTAACTGCTGGGTTCAGTGCAGGCCGCGTGTGATAACGAAAACCACGTCCCCGAATCTCAGCGGTATCGTTACAATGGCCTTCACTGAAAATTAGTTAAATAGCACTAAAATAATTTATAGTAAGGCAACGTGGCATTGCTCCAATGTACATACTTCGAAAGTAATTGAAGATGAGAACGACGCCTTGTGTTATTATATTCTGTCAAGATTTCCTATTGAAATGACCAAACTGCTACAAAATCTTAAACAAATCGTAAATGAAAGTTCACGCCAATAATTCGACGGAAAGTTTCGGACATTTTCAAAGATGAGATTTCGTGAACTGTTGAGAATATTCACATAGTGGTAAGAGGTATTTTCTACTTTATTTCACGTGTCCTTTTACATACTGCGGTTTACGACAGCGATACAAGATGTATTTTCTTGTGACGTGGGCTCTACTGGAGAACACCGGAACCATATGATGCTGTAAGCATATGGTGTCAAGCCCGAACCGTGCGGTAGAGCGGAGAACAGAGGCTGCGACCCGGACGTCTGAAGGCCGTGTAATAAAACATAACAAACGAACACACCATTTTTATTACTGACGCTAGATAATTTGCTGTCGTGAACACTGTTGTCAGAGTACATGTACAAAGTCTCCATCGTCCTCGCGCGCTTATGAGAGCTTAACAGAACTCGCGCCGCAGTGCTCTGTCGCTCAGCCCTGTTTCGGTGGGGACAGTCAAACCCTGTGTATCCGCGCGACGTCCTGCGTGTCTTCTCGCGCGGTCGCACTTCGACATAGCCTCGGGAAGAAGAAATTCAGGGACTTCTGGCGTGTGATGCGGCCGATAGTATCGACTTGCGGAGTCCGCCTAGTGTTGGGCAATAAGGTCTGTTACATGAGCGCTGGATTGACGCGCGATAAGTAACGCGCGTCGTCGTAGATTTACACCGTCTCTTTTGCGGAACGGCCAAAGTGCTCATGTGTCGTTTCGCGTAAGATAGTGTTATTCATCGACGTGCGTGAACGCAACGCTCGTGTGCAGGGCCCCTCAGGGTGCGCCTCGGAAAGATAGGGCAAGCATGTCTCGCGCTCGCACGAGCTACTTGGCCGCCTAGGAAACCCGGCGCTCGTACGAGCATGGGCCACTTCCACTCGCTCCGCTCCCATTTCCCTTCCACATCCAGAAAGGGCCGTACACGCAGAAGCTGAAACGTCGCGAGGTGGGGAATAGTAGCTTCGAAAGAAAATACGTTGCCAGGTTTGTTCCATCAAACTAAAGAGATTTGAATTATGTTTATATTCCTTACTACTTCCTCTTTATTTTCTTTTTAAATTCTGCCTGGTATAAATATGTTTCCCGATAGACAGGAGTATGTTCAAATGGCGATTATTTCATTTTCATTGTAGATTATTTTATCAAATCATTAAGTAATTGTTTGTATACAGCAATATGAAATAAATTAATAATTTTCTGAAAATTAACAATCCTCGCTCACGTGCGGACAGCCCCATACATTTGTTAAAACTCTTAACCTCAACGTAGGCAGTAGATGTAATGAATGCACTCTTAAATAAACATATTACGAAATCAAGATAGAAAATATCTAAAAAGTTTAATTTTAGCTTTAATTGAAAATGTGAGTGATGTACTATTTCATTTTAATTGATCATTTCAATACTGTAGTAGATGGAAAAAGAAATACATTTAGCTATATTTTGGGAAATGATTTTTAACAGACCTTCTCAAAAGACAGTCATGAGCCAGCTGTCCAGTTTCGTGCCGCCACTTCGGATCATTGTAAAACCCATACGTTTAAAACTCGACGCAGGAACCGCGAACTCGAGTAAGCTAGTTACCTATCCCGCGACCATGACTTGCGTGAGGTAGTGGTTCATTACTGGGGCACCACACTGGCGCGTCCTGTAAGCCTGTCCCCGGCAAGCCTGATGTTAAGTTTCTGCAGCACGCACACCAATCTTGTTTTCGTCGTTGTAATAAAGCTGTCGCCGCTAAAAATCTACGTTGGCCCGTTGATGTATCGTGCATACTATGCTACCTTCCGTGTGCTTGTATTAAATGAAGTGACGTTTACAAGGCGTGTCATTTTACATTTTCGATATTTTTGGGACACGTTCTATACACAAAAAACACGGAGGAAGTAATCTTGTAACTTAATACTTTTCTTGCAGGTGAAATGCATTATTTTCAGCCTTCATTTTGCTGTTGCGATTTTGTGTGAATAAGCTGGTTGGCCGGAGATCGTGGGTTCATAATGTGTTGTTCTTATTAACATGTTACTTGACCTTAAATTGGGGGAAAATTATCCATCTAATTCTTACAATCATTTTCCCAAAAGTATTCTTACAAATGCAGTTATAATTATTGTCTAAATTGGTAAAATTTTAAAGTGTGTTGACTGCTGAACAAATGCTGCAAAAAAGTGTTGCTTATATCTGTTTAACATTTAAAAAAAAAAAATCTATCTACCTTAATACATTTCTGTAATTTGATTTGCCACTCTACTCAGACTGAGAGGACTCAAATTGCGTCCCTTTTTTTAAAAAAAAATGTTAGATCTTGTAAAAACTTTACAGCACATTCGCGTTTTACAGGTTTTTTACTATTACATGCTCATATTGTGAATTAAGAATCAGTTCAAGCTATTGTATTGTTAACGTTGGAAAAGTGTGCAGACGATCTCCATGATATTTCGTATAATAATTATTTTTCATCTGTTCTGGGCGCAACCTAGTTTCCTGAAAGAGACGTATTAATTTCCAGGAGAAATACTTGCAAATTTTAATGTATTACTCTTGTTTTGTCACATTTGGGGCACTTATAAGCGTTATACTAATGCAGTTCACACTAGTAGTTTTTCAACGTTCTTCAACTAGTACTTCGAATATCATAAACTGACTGCTAGGCACGACTGAACACGCCAAAATTAAATGGCATTTCATACATAGCTGCGGTGAAATAGTTGGGGTTGACAAGATAAACTAGAAGTCAATAATAATAATAATATTTTTTTCTCGTTAATCGGCCAACTAGGACCACGCATGCAAGCATCCTGCATTTACCGTGGCTCAGTTTTTATTTATTATCGCGGTGGCAGGTGCTTGCAACAACTTTTTGGGGGGACCAGCATTTTTAGCTGGATCCGATTTTTATCCCCACGGTTGTTAGCCCTGGGGGTATGGAAGATGAAATGATGATGATAATGGGGGTGAAAGGACAACACATACAGACATACACAAACACAAATATGCCCATGCCCGAGGCGGGACTCGAACCCGCGATCTTCTGGTCCGAAACCACTCCGGCACTACTGCCTTAGCGATCTCGGCCATCTGATCGGCAATATTATTAATATTATTATTATTATTATTATTATTATTTATTTATTTATTTATTTATTTATTTCTTCCAATATTTCTGTCGCATTTGTAGGCTTCACCAATGCCAGAGGATGCAAAACACTGCCCAACAGCAGCGCCACATAGAGCAATATTACGTCTGCACATTCTGCACAAAAACGAATTTTGCAAAACATAAATGTTATACTCAACATTTATGTATAATTTGTATTTTAAAATTGAATTCGTGTAGTTTTAAAATCATTATAATATGATTAAAACAAGTTTCACAGTCATTATTAACATGTCGTACTTGAAACACGGTTTCTCGTACTTGGTTTCCGTGTGCGAAACTCTTATTTTTCATTCTAACAAATGGTGTACGAAATGTTACGAAGCATGCGCGAAAAATCGCGAAGTGTTAAAAAATAGTGTATGCAATGTGCTGAAAAAAAGTGCAAATACAGATACAGTTACTATGAAGTAATAGCACAATGGCAGTCAATGCTTATTTTTAATTAATAGAGACTGCTAGGTAAATATATTAAATCCTGTTAATATTAAGTTATGTCACGTGTAGGTCTTGCGAAATTTGTGTTTTGAAGAATGTGGATGTATAAAATTATTCTGAGTTATTCATGTGCTGTGTTGTTTTGTGCCATTTAGCTTTGAGAAGGGTCCAAAAGTACGACCGATACGGTGGGAGTAATCAAATTAAAATCAACGGTCAGCCAGTTCGCAAATAACTGGGTATATAATTAAGGATCATGCTTGCATTTCTATGTTCTTGGGAATTCAATAGAACCTTTTCCTTTAGCGTAAGCTCACAACTATTCAAATGGCCAGTTTAATGGCATACTTGACTTCTCAGAAATGTAAAGACTCCCAAGGCTGGATATTTTAAGGAAAACGAAATTTGTGGAATTACACTGTGAGCAATAAAACGAAAGATCAAAGAGATGCCACAAAATGAAAGATGTAGCAGATTTTTCATTCGAAATGACCTTAACGTTTCCGGGGTTTGAGCAACACGACTGGCTGATCATATATTGTAATACCATAAAAAGTGCCGTTCGATGGACCACCACCACCACCACTACCACCACCACCACCAACAACAACAACAACAACAACAACAAAAACGAGACCGAACGGAGACGTCACTGAAAACATGGTGGAAATGGAATACGTCCATCAAAATCAACTCAAAATCTGACGAGACTGGGGAAATATGGACGTTGATGTTTGTTGAAGTCTCAACTGTTTGGCAACAAGCTGCGAAAGAACAGTGACGCAGTAGTCAGTTGTGTTCCAATCCTGGTAGGGAGTGCAACTTACGGAGCTGAGTAGACGATTTTGATACTTGCAGTGACGCTGTTGCGCTGATGTGAGGTCGTATTTGTTACAAGTTATTGTTTAAGTGAAGTATGAAAACTAATTACTGGCGTATGTTGCATGCCATTGCCGTTCTAGTAATCTGATTACTTTAAATAATACATGTCCTATTTTTAGGAGCAAAAGAAACGCAAATGTAACGCAGAACATGCTTTCTCGTATTATTTGTAAATGTTTCGTGTAATACTAGCTGAAACGATGCGAAAATTGCGGACATTTGGACGCGATTGCATATGTTTGCGCGACAGCGACGAGTTACTTCACTTCGGGATCGCGTCATTGACGCTAAACATGTGCGAATTGTCCCAATCCGCAAATTGTGTTGCTCCGGCAATAATTTGATGTAAAGCGCCTTAATGTTTTTTACGACCTTCTGGAAAACTTGCAAACTACTCCAGTCTCCTCAAATTGCTGCAAGAAAAAATGTCGATGCAAAAAGGGAAGTGACACCTCTAAAGATCGTCAATTTTAAGTTACGGGAAGAAAGAAATTTAGAAAAAAGTATATTTTTACTAGTGAAGTTTTATAGATAGTTCGGAAGGCAACGTTTTGTTAAGTAAAACACTTTCTTTACGAAAGCAACGGTTCCGCTCTGGATAAAACGTTTATCCAGCAATGTGGCGATTATTGCTGCTTTAGCTGTTGCACAGACGGTGTGCGCGTGTGGAAAATACAGGCTCACAAGCCCACGTAAGCGGTAGGAGGGAGAAAGATGCTGAAGCTCTGCGGTAAACGCTCTTATCTTCCGCGTCTACCTGAAAGGTCGTATGCACAGCTCTAGTTCGTCTGATAGCGGCCTTTCGTAACGGCCTTTCCCCCGGGTTGGAGGAGGCGGCGGCGGCGCACAAAAGCAGCCCACAACCGGAGTGTGGTCTTTTCTTTATCCTTTCTCATCAGCGCACGTCCCCTCCCCTCGATGACCCTAGTTGATAGCAAGCCTTGCGCCACAATAGAGTGCTGAGGAAGCCCATGAATGGTTTAATTTTAAAAGCAGAAAGGAAGAGCGCGTTGACAAAAGTGTGCGTGGGAGGTCCCTTTCTCGATGGCCTGCGCCTCCTCCGGTGGGCCTTCATTGTTAGCTTTCCGGATATTCGAGGCACTTGTAATGCTTGCCTTTGCATGCGTGACAACTTGTGTGAATGTGGCTGAATCGGCGTGGTGGGAAACGAACTGCCGAGTGTTCCGGTCCTGGGCGCGAAAGCGAAACGTACGTTACCGTCGTAGAAATTCCCCGTCAAGCTGGGTGTCTCCGTTCGCGGTCAAGGAGAACCGGCGTTGAATTGATTTTTCCCGCCGGCTCACAATAATTAGACAGGATTTTTAGCCAAGCATCGGAGAATGTGCCTGTAAGAAAATGTTGATAATAATGTCCACGAGGTCCGACTTTCATTTAAACATCTGGTATTACGAATATTCCAAAAGTTCGAACATTTTTGGACATCATCCTACGCTATGAAATATACTTCTTTCTTACCAGTCGATTCTTTGACATTAGATATTTTAATTATTAATCTTTAAATAATAAATGGTTAACTTTTAAAAATATTAGTTTTTGCGAAATAGCGAGTTTAGTTACTTGAGATAGTCTAGTGATGGCTGCAGTATTAGTAGAATAGAAGGTCGAATATTATCATATTACGTAACCGTTGTTAATACGAGAAAGTATGTATTTCATCACCTAGTTTTTAACACGTTTGTGTGCGAGAGGCCCGATACAAACCCAGTGATAATATGGACGCCCACCATGAAAATCGAACTCGTGACCGGTCGAGTATTGGCGTAAAGTCCGCGAGGTTTGGCGTAAGCTACCTACCTTGGACGGTCATTTTGACCACCACGATATACAACTTGGCTGATGTTGCCTTCCGGGCTGTTCGCCAGTGCAACAGGCGTGTACGCATGGATTGCGCGTTCAAACTTCTGCACTTCCACGTCATTTGAAGCGTACCCTACCCGCTTTGGTTGGTTTATCAACTTTATGCGCCATTGAAAGTTATAATACATAACGAATAAAAGCAATAAATCCTTAAAGAACAAATGACTTTATTCTTGCTTCTCCAGGTCCGTGTCACGGTTCTGCTCGTGTCGGCGGACATTGTTACTCCGGCAGGTATGTGTGACGGAGCTGTAGCGTACTGTATTGAGTGGGGCTCCCGTTCGCGGTGGTCTAGGAAAGTAGTTCTTGCCTCGGAACATTGAGGTGTCGTGGGATGTGTCTAGGGCTTAGACGGCTTTGAAAATTCATATAACAGCATTTCTTCGTACAAATAGCCTTTTGGTACTAATCGACTTCCTGTAATAAGTGTCGTGTCGTCAGACCTAACGTAAGGGGTTGGAAAATTGCTCATTATTTAAACGGGCACGACAGCTGCAAAATCGAATCCGAAATTATATTTTTTAACTTAGGCATTTGTTTATCTCGGCGTTTTGAATTCAATGATAATGTATGCATTTTTACAATCTTTACCGTAAGCATAAATCTCTGCTCATGTAGTTATTAGCTGAAAACTATCTGGAGAGACGAAGATGAATCATTATTTAAAACGAGATGTTATGGCGTAAAAATTGCATGCCTGACAACTGCAAAGGGGCTGCCGCAGTTACCGGAGCTTCACGATCCATCAGCAGAAACTTACTCGTAACTAAGTGATTAGGCAGAAAACGGACAGGATGTTTAGTCTCGCTTCTCAGAAAACATAACAATTTCCATTTGGCTATTATGCTGTCTAGACAACGCGTGTCGTGTCGTGACGCAATGCAGCGCTTAACGTCTACGTTGAGTTTCACTTTAGTCACTTGCTGTAAAAGTGTATTTACTAATTAAAGATGCTAGAATTTCAATATCTTCTGACCTGATTCGCTTCGAACACACCTCATTAACTTCCATGACATGGTCTGTGTGAACGTTCTTTAATCGAAGAAAATATTTGATATCCTATTGCGGCACTTTAGAGTTTAAACTCATATTTCTATGGATCATTCCTGAACATTTAAGACATTTATTGCCTAACCTAGAAATTTTGTCTTTAAACTGAATCTAGCTAGAGACGAGTGTTCTTGCCGGAAGATTGTGCTAAATATAAAATGATGGTTTTGTGTGTGGTGTGACCTTATTTCGTGAAAGTACTATCGACCACTTGTCTATCCTTACAGTCTATCTGCTCCATTTATAGCACGTCCCATTGATTGAATCCCAGAGTATCCGAATATTCTTGCCCCCTCCCATTATATATGCTTTCGTAGAAGATGCTTGCAGTTTCATTTACATAAGCATTTGTGTAGAATGGATGGAAATGAAAATTATCTCCCGAAGGACATCATGTCCCATGTAGTTAAATGTTTTGTATAGCAAATAATTCACTTTAGTAACTAGCTGTAAACTTGCTGTCACATCCGCAAACATATTTGGAAATTGCACATTCTGAAGAGCATATGTACAGTGCTGACAAGATATTCAGTTACTTAAAAGTAATTTTTACAATATGTGCAAAATGAAAAAAAATAACTTGCACATTTTTTATGTGATGAAATGTTACGTGTAAGGATGTAACTCTTATATAAAACCTTTCAACAATCATCCCTTGCTCTAATGGAGGAACTTGGTCAATTGAAATGTACGTTTGGACAATTTTCCGAGTGCCTACTATTAATTAATAAATGCATTTTTATATCTTGGCTGAAAATGGTGTCATTTTCATTAAGAAACGTGTTACTATACATATGCTCTTCATTGACAAAAGCGACATTCTGGTGCCACTTGATTAGGGGAAATAAATCAAAAAGCACCGTTTGAAATACACCTTTTTTGCATTACATGTCTTCTCTGGGAGAAATATTGTTAAACGGAAGTTTCTAAACTCTGAATGTGCTTCCTATTTTTTGCAGTAAATAATAATAATAATAATAATAATAATAATAAATTATTATTATCATTATTACTATTATGATTATTATTATGGTGATGAGTGTAAAGGTGTAAATAAAACTCATTATTGTGGTTAAAACATAATTTAATAATGCAATTTTAACGCAAATCTCTTTTTTGAAATCTCGATAAAAAGAATTTTCGTACTAATATTACACGGGACATGTCGTAAATGATTAGAAATCAATTCTTTTGTTCAAAAAAAAATAATATTCGAAGTGCGAATGTTTTTCAGCACTCGTCATGTATTTAATACGGTCTCCAAGATAATTATTTATGCACCAAGGACGCTGTTAGGGTACTAACCTCCGAGCAACGACAATTTTTTTTTGTTTTGTCGCTTTTACAAGTCTTTACAAACAGTAAACGCCCATTGTACCTACATAATTTTATTTTTATATAATTTTATTGATTCCGCTGTACTTACTAACAATGTTAACTTTACTCGGTTTGTCTTTGCATATTTCCCTCCCATAATTCCCTCCGTAAGGAAAGATGTAGCATCATTCAACTGTTTTCATCGTTTCATCATTTCAGTCGTAACCACGGTCCTCTCGATCCATTGCACGGTAAGTTATGCAGCGGATATCGAACCCCGTATCGAAGGCAATAACAAGCTATAACGTGTCAGCAAAAAATAAGTTATTTTCTTTTTACACTATTTTTACTCTTTCGAATCGTTGAGATTGACGTTACGCCCAATTCCACTTGGCCAGATTCAAACTTCCCCAAACGCTGATTGAAATCCCGTCCTTCTTATCGTCACGACATCCCTCCGTTCGCGATTGCTCTTGTTGTCCTCTTTGAGGCCGCGCGCTGGCCGTTTCTAAAACGGTCGTTACACAACCCGCCCCGGCCCCGGCCCTGGCGCTTGCTTTGTGCCAGTGGCGCCACGGCCGACCTTTGGGTGTCCATGTCTGTACGCGGCTGTGCTCGCAGGCCAAGTTTCGCACGAAGATCCAAATCTGATGTTTTGGGCTCGTAAAACTTCCACGGTGAAAGCGACCTTGGCGGCGGAAATACACTACAATCTTCGTCAATTTACAGGTTTTTGTGTGGTGTTGCAGGTATGAGGGGAGGTCAGCGTTGCATTTTTTGGTCGGTTGTTGAGGGAGGAGATCGTTGTTGTGATGTGCTCGTTGGGAGAAGGAAATAAGATGTGAAGATCGTCTGCACAAAAGAATATGGATTTATGGTGATGAAAATTTGAGTAGTTTGAAGATGTACAAAATGCTTTAAGATGTTGACACTTTCTTGTTTTGAAAATATGAAACCATAGTTCCTCCTTAAAAGTTGTTGAATGCAGTTTGCAGTATTTTTCGTTGTACAAATACTACGAATTGTTATTCAATTATTTTATCTGAGAAACTTGACGGAGCGGTGAACGAGGTAAGAGGCGTGAACGACGTCAGCAGTTAGTTCCTTCGTAACGTGACCACAGGACGTAACTCGCATCGAAAACAATGCAAGACGTGGGGCGTCATTCGAATCAAACAAATTCCACACATTTTAAAGTAGTATTTAATAAACTTCTTTTATCTTCATGAGACTTGGGAGATGAAACATTGTATTTGACTGTGGTTTGGAATTTACTGGAACGAATCTCCCACAATGCCGCCAGTACAGGTTGCCACCCCGTGGAGATGGCGCTTCTATCTCGCCTGTTCAGTGTCGCAGCTCGTGAGGCCTATCGTCGGAAGGTAGTGGGTCGCGCAAGAAATTCCTTTTTTTTTTTCTTTTTTTTCTTTTTTTTCTGGCGCGGCGTCGGGAGGTGTGCGAATGCCACGTCAGCCTGGTACCCACGCGCTCTCCATCCATCCACACACATACTTACCCTCCCTCCCTCGCTGGCATTTGACAATATTCTTGTGGTTAATGGAATATTTTCCTGTTTGGGTTTCTGGGCGCACTATTCGCCTCCAGGAACGTAGGGAGCTGTCTCTCGCAGTGTTCGCGGAGCTGTAAACACGTCCAGGTTGTTGTTTGTTCCATTGGAGGCGAAATCGCCTTGAAATGGGAAACGTTTTTAGGAGAAAATTACGATGGTTCAGTTACGTAACGTGGCGTACAGGCTCGACGTCTGCCTCCATGAATGCAGGTGATCCACTATGACGTCACTGTGCCGAGTGAAAGGTGGTGTTACATCAAGGCACGTCGCCTGGGACAAATGCCTGTTATGCTTACGGCAGTGATTACTTGAAGCTGATCATAGAAATACTATGATCCTAGAATTTTAAATGCACGAGTGTGTTTCGCATTGAATCGATTGAAAGAAACTAAAAACTCGCTTTCATTTATGATGAAAAGAATTTGCTTTTTTTTATTTTAAAAAATTATTTTAATTTGTGGATGAATTAATAATTAAATTCCTCAAACTCTCCACTGGTGTATTTCGTGATTCTTATACCTGCAAGTAAATGCCGATGTCATCCATCAATAGCGTGTATTGAAGTATTCTACGGTTGAGTTAAAAATAATTTTGTATTTCTAAATGTTGTGGAAACAAGAATTTAACATCTTGGACAAACGGAACGCTACGCAAGACAAAAGATTTCGTTTGAAGTTATATTACAGTGTCCATAAAATCATGAGTTCATCGTCGTCTGCTTGCAGTTCTGGTGGGGAACATCAAATTAACTTATTCATGAAGTACATTCTCGTGAGTTGGGGAAAGTGATGAAACTCGGCGGCCGGGCGGAAAGCAAGCACGCACGCACTCACTCACTCACTCACTCTCTCACTCTCTCACTCTCTCTCACTCTCTCTCACTCAATCTCTCACTCACTCTCTCACTCTCTCACTCACTCTCTCACTCTCTCACTCTCTCACTCACTCTCTCACTCACTCTCTCACTCACTCTCTCACTCACTCTCTCACTCACTCTCTCACTCACTCTCTCACTCACTCTCTCACTCACTCTCTCACTCACTCTCTCACTCACTCTCTCACTCACTCTCTCACTCACTCTCTCACTCACTCTCTCACTCACTCTCTCACTCACTCTCTCACTCACTCTCTCACTCACTCTCTCACTCACTCTCTCACTCACTCTCTCACTCACTCTCTCACTCACTCTCTCACTCACTCTCTCACTCACTCTCTCACTCACTCTCTCACTCACTCTCTCACTCACTCTCTCACTCACTCTCTCACTCACTCACTCACGGCTTGGCCAACTTCGTCGTTGACGGAGAGGTACGCCACCCGCCACGGCCGTAGACTTGGAAAATATCGACGTCTTTGCGAAATACTAGTGACAAAAATTCATCGTTGTAGGTATTCTCCAAATGTATTGAGTGGTACATGCAGGTGTTACATACTCTTCAGAATACAAACGAGTTACATATGTGAAAGGCATACTGGTAGGGAAGAACCGATTATACGCAATTGTACTTTCGCCTTTCGGAAAAAGTCTTAGGCGCAATATTTTAATTGATTTCTCATTTTCGAGTAAGTACTGTTGCATTTTTCTTAAAATTATCTTTTGAGTTAACAAGTTTAGATATGTTTCAAGACAATTATTTTTCTGTTCCTCTTTTTCAAACAGCCGTGCACGTACAGACATTAACTGTTCTTTTGAGACATCCTAGAGGTCAGAGAAAGGGTTGTCGTGCTAGGGGATCTTGCTTGTGGCAGTGTCTAGAGGTTTAATAAAAACAACAGCTCTATGTGTTATCATCTGAGAAGCGCGAGAACGTCCACGTGAATAAATCTTTTAGTACCCAGAAAACCTGCGCACTGTGAAAGTTACAAACACGCAAGCATGTAGGTACCACGCACGCACATTCGGAACCTCCCACGGAACGTTCTTTATTCAACTGATGTGCCAGGCACTACCTTACATTGGACGGTCTGGTGCTATGGGCCAAGTAATGTTTAAAGAGGAAGAGAGAGAAATTTAAGAAACATTATACTCATATGTTATCCCGGCGTAAAGAGAATGTTCTACACGGACATAACGAAGGGTCTGTCTCTTCATCAATTTCCCACGTATGCAGTTCGTTTGAATAGTTTCAACTTTGAGAGAATACATCGAGTATTAAAATCCCTCTTGGAAGCTGTTTAATATGATCGCCCTTCCAAGTTGATGGATCGATTTTTTTGTGTTTCTGGCCATTAGCTCCATAGGTGGAGTACATGTTATATTCCGGGGAAGTGTTGGTATTCCTTCGCTGGAACGTAAGATCCGGCGTCGACGTGCAGGGTTCCCTCCTCCAGATATCTCCGTTAACAGGACAAGTGCGTATGTAAGGGAAGAGAAACTCAAGATGGCGCACAGTCCGGCATTCGCCTGGTGTTGATAGGAGAAACCACGGAAAACTACTGATCAGAGCAACCTGCCGCTAGAATTCTTCTCCGGATAGCGGCTGGTAGCTAGGTATGTAGCAGTGTCGAAAGTCCGCCGGGACTCCAACCGTAGGACATTATAAAACCTTCAAAACACGTCATCGGAATCACTTTCGGTTATTGCCTTCAAACTGCAATGAAGGTCATATCTAAGTCACGATACCAAGCATTTTCTTGGTCCCCGGCTTAGAAAGACTTCTCT
This sequence comes from Gryllus longicercus, assembly GCA_038098605.1. Taxonomy (NCBI): domain Eukaryota; kingdom Metazoa; phylum Arthropoda; class Insecta; order Orthoptera; family Gryllidae; genus Gryllus; species Gryllus longicercus. The sequence goes on from JAZDUA010000774.1 coordinate 476,117, forward strand.
CCAACTTACAAGAGAAACTTCCCTCCAACAATTTCCCAAACAAATATTTTCGCAATTGATAATTGGCCAAACGAGCACACTCTGCAGGTTTGTACACAGTGTAGTCGACACATTGTGATGTCGATCACTTCTACCGTCTCCCCATATTACATTCTAACACCAATTGTGGGTAAATATTCTCATCTTGAACGGATTATTCGTCCAGATTCTCTCGATCCATTTCGAAAACGCTGAATAGTCGTGTGCTGTGCTGTACTCCTGAATAAAATTCCACCCTCCCATTCTCCTGTAGTTTTACGTTTTTATAATAAAATATTGTAAATTCGCTACGAATTTATGCAACATACCTACATTATTAGTCAGTTAATGGATAGGCCCCTTTAGAGGCATTATCTGCACTTCAAGAAAACATTTCGAAATTTCATTTGAATTCAAAAAGAATTCTAATAATTTGTAAATACTTCACCGCAATCTTGTTCATGGTTTTACCGAGTTTCTCTGCGATTATTAATGATTAAAAAGCAACTTTTGCACTATTTGCATTTTTCACTCCTCGCGGCCAACCTACGTATTTTCTGTATGATAGTAGGTTTCAGACTAAGAGGAATTGAAATAAGTTTTATTCTGCATATTTTTCCATATATCGAAAATAAGTGCATAATTCAATAACTCGTGAATACCAATGTATATTTCGATATGATTGCCTCTCTGAAGTCTGTCGCTTTACGTACTTCCTTAGCTTATGATTCCAAGCGTAACGGGAAAAAGTTATTGTTACTCCCACGGGAGTGAAAGTTGCTTTCAAAGCTACATGTGCCTGAACTCACTTTAGCACTTATTTAACTGTGCACTTTAACTATATGAAAAAATGGAAATTAAGTAGGTGTGATTGAATTAATTTATTGGCAATGCATGTAATTATTTGTGCATATTTCATTAATACTTACTTTCTCGTTTCTAAATGCAGACGTGCATTCACATTTTGATTTTATTTGCATGTCAGTCCTCTTATTGATTATAATTGATGCCTTTTCTGTTTTGTAGTGCTTGGTAATAAGTTAATTTCCAGCTAGTATGTACTTCGTGACTTAAATATACTCCCCCAGACATCCCCTGCCTTCTCCCACTTCTCCCCTCGTCCTCACCCTTATCTTAATACGTTTCCCCTCTACCTCGTATACAGTTTTTAGTGTTTTTAAATCAAATAAAAACGCAATGTCATTAGAGATAAATGTGCTTGTTGATGTGATTCAATAAGTTCGTTAAGTCTTATTTTTATTAAATTTTTTGAATTTTCTTTTCGAAAAAGTTGAACTGTTTTGTAGCCTGCCACACATCTTAATTATTGAAGCGCGGTATTTTTTTCTCAAATTCTTTCATATTAGCTCTTGAAATGATTTCATATGCAATTGTTTTAAAATATTAGTTGTTTTCGAGTAATTTTTATTCAAATCCTTACAAGTTTTGGAAAAAAACTTTTTTCAAAAGCTTCCAAACCTGTAACAATGCAAAAACCACTGAATACTATTTTTATTTCAAAAACCATTTACAAACTGTCTGTTTATAGTTAAAAGTCCAATTTTCAGTTTCAAAAATTGGAGCTGTATATTTTTTCGGATCTCCCGCGCTTCGTTTTCTGAAGAGTTTTTGAAGAGATGACTGAAGTATTTGTAGGATGCAAGTTGCAATATTATATTAGGTAACAGTTACAAATATGAGAAGGAATGTGTTATAAAATCAATAGTTTGACCGGTTAAGAACAGTATAGTGAGTTACGTCAGCGAATTACGTTAGTGACATCGGGAAAGGAAAACCTAGAGCGAGACTTTTTTATTAGCTTTTAACTTTGTTGGTTTTCACGCGTTCGTCTTCCCGTCGCTGCCAAGTGTTTCATACAGTGCTAAAAGTGCAGCGAAATATGGAACTTTCTTATGAAAGGAAACAGTTACTGTAGACTTCAGATTTCACCGACCTAGACCCACCAGAATACCGTAAGGCAAACAGTACACATGTTGCGAAATGACCTTGGATACGCCCTCCAGCGCCCCTTCCCAGCTTAATGTGAACGCCTACTTAAGTTACTAATTGTGAGAAGTAACAAAGAACATAATAAATGGCATGTGTGCTGATTGATAAAGAAAGAAAGAAAGAGGCTAAATACCCCCCCTCCAAAAAGCGAAATAATTAAATATTCTCTAAGTTAATACGAAAAGCCTTTTCCGAGATAAATATTTCTCAGCACATTGTCAAACCTTTTCTGAAGGAATGATTTGGGAGCGAATGGGGTGGCGAAACACGTACGGAAAATTCAGTTTCGTTGTCCTTCTTGGAGTTCAAGAAAACATATATTACATAAGCTTCGTGTGAACTCTCGGCATTGAGAAACTCCGATCAATTAAGTCGTGTTCTTGGAATGATTAGTTGATTCAATTGTCGGACTTCTCGTCCTCGGGATTAGCAGTTTAGAGACCAGAGGACGAGGGTCCCGACGTCTGGGCTTTTTCGGGAGTTTTAATTTTTAATTTTGGAAACAATTTTGAAGGGCCGAAAGTCAAATTTTTGTGACGCAATTAAAGATATTCGGGCGTCGCTCCCAAGATTTCCTGTTGCAAATGGTTTTTATGATTTAATTTGATTTAGAAAGCTTATGTAGGTGTTTGACGTAATCATAAATAAAATATTGATTTCATTTTGCTGTTCTCTAAATAGGATTTTGGGTGCTGTTAGGAAATGAGTGTAATTAGTAGGTGGTTTAATTGCCTGTGCAGATTTTTAAGTATTTTTTATGCCACTGGCTATTGGACAAATACTAGCTCGTGTAGAAAGTTCAGTGGTAGCCTATTAAAATATAAGTTTACTGTTAATTCAAATAAACATTATTAGTTGTAGGGAATCGAGGTCATACGATAACAGTTAACGTAAGTATCAAATATTGAAGGTTAGTGAGCCAGTGCTAGTCAAAGGGCCATGGCAAGTCCGTGCCTTACCGTTTGTTGCTGAAAACATTTTCCATAGCTAAAAATAAGCTGTGCTTGGTACAGTAATTGCATAGATCCCTTCAAATTGTAGTGTGTAGTTAATATTGGCCGAGGATGAGCCGGAAGACTAGTTTTCCTAAAAGTGCCTTACTGAGCGCCGGTGCACTGATTACGAAAAATGTTTGGCATTCAGCTTGTTCGTGATGCAGCTATTTTATATTTCTGGTTTGTTCTTCCGCGAATGCTATGATGGTTTCGACTGTTCTCCTTATCCTTTAGGAGTGTTCTGGCATCTGTAATTGACCGCTCAAAAGTTGCCACGTGCGACCTTAAGGAATTTAAAATCATGGCCAGTTGCAATATTACAAACTCCTTAGTGACTTCTCATAAATTTCACATTTTAAGTTATGTTGATTTGAAATGGTTTTAAATGTTCATGCTATTATTTTTATATACGATCCTATTATTTACTGAAGCTGTCCCATGTCAAGTTTTCGTCAGTTTTCACGTTGCCTGCAGGTTCGTTTGATACCTCGCGGATGCAGTTGAGACAGATAGGGAGAGTACTTTGTTTATGTTCAATGTTTGTCGAGAAGCAAATTAGAGATAATCGTTGAATTAATGCAGTAACTGAACAAAAACAGTCACAGGTTTTACTAACCTACGAGGTTGTTCTCGTCAATGCATACATTACTTCCCTATACTACAGTTCATCTAATCTCTACGATGGCATCTTGCTCTAGGCGAATTGTAAAAGTGAAATTATTTACTACTTGCGATTTGTTTGATGACGAAAATATGGCATTCCAGTTTCATGTTCTGCTGCTGTTGTTTTAGAAGAAATATGAGAATCATTAAGTACAATTCGATTTCCATTGAATGTGTATTGATTAAACATTCAAATACGCCTTCATCACTTCTGGTTTCCTCTGAGCTGAAAAGCGCCAGTGGGACAAATCGATTTCCTCTTTCCAGAAATAAATAAATCGGTATATGAATAAATAAATAAACGCCGCAGCGGTCACCACCTGGCTTTTCACTCTCTCTTCCGACACGCCATTTCTTAGAACAATGTTTTTAGAGGACTTGTCCGTGGTAACTGGGGGAATCGAAATTTCAGGTTTTCGACGCCCTACATTTCGCTTTCGGATCTCTTGAAATCCGTCTCTAAGACAAGTGAGATCACTACACTGCCCTGCGTCTTTTCCTTTCGCCATCCACCTACAGTACTTACCATAAGATAAAAATATGTTTATCGTAGGTTCAGCAGTTTCCGCGCTCCCTATCCGCATTAGAAAATTACGTGTACGTGGCGACTATGTACGTACAAGTCATATGACAAAACACCAATGTCGATCAATGGCATTGGTTGGTCATTATTAAGTATTCCAGCTGCTTGATGTAACATTATACACATGCCGTCACCAAATTGAAGATCACGAATTCTGATGACAGCTAACAACGTCCAAATATTTTAAAATTCGGTAGCTAGATTTGGAGTTGCAGTTGCTCATGTGTAAGGCTTCTACGCAAGACGCGTAAATTTAGTAAGAGACAGAAATCCGCGTATGCCATACCGCTCGTTAAAACTTTAAATCGTTTCGAAGTCAGCTTTTTTGACTGCGCTGCTAGGAAATGTTTGCTGCCGTCGGATGGACTGGTCGCGGGCCTTGCCAGCGGTCGCTGTGGCGCAGCAATTGCCAACCTTCTTCATCGACCTCTTGTAAGAGAATTGCGTACTTCATCGACCCCTTGGACGTTTGCTCCATAATATACAGCATCCACAATCGGAACACAAGGAATTGCACATAATTGCTTGAAAGAAAACTTATTTCCTACATCAGTATTCTCGCAAATGCCTTTCAGTAATCGAAGGCGCTACCGATAATGCTAAGTTTCTAATCTTCATTGTATTACACTGGTTACAAAATGTGAGTGTTTTAAAAACTGGCCACAAGATTCCTCCTGCACGAAGTGCGGAGAGTACTTTCTCGCGCGATATATCTTTGTGATGCATAGTTATAATTTATTTAGTGGTCTGAACAACTCTAGGGTTGAACGACAAATACTAAATGGAGCAAATTTGTAATCTATTATTACGTTCTGTTGCTTTATTTTAGAAAACAATTAAGGTCATTAATATTTCTTTTAATCGATGGGATCTTAATAATACTTATCAGGAGTCGGTTCAAATTCGGCTATTGACCCTCCCAATCGCCCCCTTGTTCACCAATGACCCCATCAAAATTTCATCGACCCCCCCCCCTCCCAGGCGCGTCTGCACCGACCCCGTTGGGAACCCCTGCTCTTACGTTAAGCCTGTGCCTTCTGTAAGGTCGCAAAAAACGGAGTCCGGCCGGGGGCGACGTCCCCTAGACAAGCGCAGAGTCGCGATAAGAGCAGAAACCGCGCGACAGCACGTCTTGGCAGTAAATAGCCTGAATCCCAACGCCGAAAACAGTAATTTAATAGGTTAAGCTTCTGCATGCATTTTTATTTCTTGCTCATCAGATGGTGCGTACAGTCCAAGCACTTTTGCCCTCCCCCCTCCTTTTTGGCACAGTGTTTCTTGTTTTCTTTAGTACCGAGGTATAGGTTTAGCTTCGTGGAACAATTTTTTTTTTAAACTTATTGATGTTAACTCCCATTGCGCAGTTCTAAGTGAAGTTTATAACGAAGAGAATACGCAAGCGACTCTTCACTTTTTACACTGAGTGTATGTCCTTTTGGGAGGTTATGAATAACCCTCCAATGTTAATCAAATTCAAAACAGTCGATAAATAATTGAATATGTTGGTTTTGATAGCTAACGCCTCATTTCTCTCTTTTCAATCACCTTCATGTTTAAAAACACCCGATATGACTAAATGCTGATACAGCCAAAAGATAAATAATATTAATGTTTAGATTGGCAAATCTGCACACTCCCATTGATATGAATCGCTGGATTCAAAAGTGCATTTCGAGAGTACATAACATTATTTGTCAATTACTGGTGATCAACACTTATTTGATTTTTTGTATTTTGACGGCAGATTTTTTAAGAAAGCAGGCGACATACACTGCGGGCGAATGGAATCATACGATTAGAATAATTCCTTTAGGGCGTCGATGCCGACACATGCACTTTGTCTTCTGAAGTAAACGCTATTACCTATTTCTGGCGCACATTTTGATGTGTCATGACCCCGTCACGCTTGCCTACTTGCCCTGCGTATTGGCTTGGTCGTAAATAAAACGTGGCTTCCTCTTTAAAACCACGGATCGTATTCTATTGCAGCTTCTACGCGTGAGGTTTTGCACAAAGTGTAAGCTGCAGATCTCACTCAACGCGTACCTTTCTTTTCTGACTTTTACGAGCAGTTCCCACGACCTATGTGGGCTGTCGAAGCTCTTGCGGCCCCCGGCTGAGGTGGATCAGGGATGTCACTAGCAGTTCCTCACCGCCACATCCCGTGCTAAAATCAAGCCCTACCCTTACGGGACTAATAATCATAGCAGTTGACGCATCCGGGAACACGAAATCAATCAACCAGTCAATCATTCTTGCGGGCGATTCTGCGCGAAACGTTCTGCTAGGAAATAGCGATTGCATATATGTGCATCGCTCAGGCTAGAAAAGGGGATTACTCAATCACGTAATCATATTATTTAAAGTACGCAAATTGAAAAGAGACAAGTTTATTGTGCGCCCATTTACAATAGTGAGAGTCGATTTCTTAGCGCGAGAGCGATCGGTTTGGGAGGAATAGGTCATGTTTCCCCTCATGGTGTTATAGCTGGCGGAAAATATCCTGTTGAGAATAGTGCAGTGGACTAAGTTGTTGGAATTGAAGAAAGAGAGAACTCTGAGCGAAGTGAAGCACCTAAAGCAAGATCAGGTTGGAAACATTTCGCTAGGAGGATATTTGGCAAATCGATCATAATCTTTAAAAAAAATTTTTTTGTAGACTTAATTAACATTTTTAAGTATTTCAATCGTTGCGTGTAAAACTATATATACCATAAATTGTCATTAATAAAACTTTTGAGCCAGTTTGGATTTCGCTTGTCTTGCAACATTTCATGTTACTGCAATACACAACGTCTTGTCGTCCCCTGTTGTAGACGTTGGCGCCCCTGATTTAGACGGTGAAACATGTTGGCATCCCGTCAGACGTGATGTTTGTTTTGTGACGATGATCTAGCGCACCGCGACCTCGAGGCGTTTGGCTTGGACTCCGCTTATTGCAGGGGCGCGTTCGAATCCCTCGCGATGCGTGGGCGTAGCGCCTGCGGAGACGGCGGCGGCGGCCGCTGCCGCAGTCGCCTCCCCCGCACCCGCGGTCCTCGGGCCTCAGACGCGGAGCCGCGCGGCCTTGAGATGGTGCCAAACAGAAACCCGCGTGGTGCAGCCCCCGCCCCCCTCACTGTACCCCGCCCTCCGCTCTCCTCCTCACCCCTGGGTGAGCCTCGCTCATCCCCGTCCCCGCGCGTCCCCGTCCCCGCGCGTCCCCGTCCCCGCCCGTCCCCGTCCCCGCCCGTCCCCGTCCCCGCCCGTCCCCGTCCCTGCCCGTCCCCGTCCCTGCCCCCGCCCGTCCCCGTCCCTGCCCCGCCCATCCCCGCCTCCGCCCCGCCTATCCCCGCCTCCGCCCCGCCCATCCCCGCCTCCGCCCCGCCTATCCCCGCCTCCGCCCCGCCCATCCCCGCCTCCGCCCCGCCCATCCCCGCCTCCGCCCCGCCCATCCCCGCCTCCGCCCCGCCCATCCCCGCCTCCGCCCCGCCCATCCCCGCCTCCGCCCCGCCCATCCCCGCCTCCGCCCCGCCCATCCCCGCCTCCGCCCCGCCCGTCCCCGCCCGTCCCCGCCTCCGCCCCGCCCATCCCCGCCTCCGCCCCGCCCATCCCCGCCCATCCCCGCCCATCCCCGCCCATCCCCGCCTCCGCCCCGCCCATCCCCGCCTCCGCCCCGCCCATCCCCGCCTCCGCCCCGCCCATCCCCGCCCATCCCCGCCTCCGCCCCGCCCATCCCCGCCCATCCCCGCCTCCGCCCCGCCCATCCCCGCCCATCCCCGCCTCCGCCCCGCCCATCCCCGCCTCCGCCCCGCCCATCCCCGCCTCGCCCCCGCCCGTCTCCGCCTCGCCCAGCTCGCCCATCCCCGCCACACACCGCTCCGCAGTACATCATGCTCCTCCGGACCGGCGAGGGCTAGTTCTTTGGCGTAGGGCGAAGGCCACTCGCCGAGATAATGACAATATCCTCGAATGTCTGATCATCCTACAGTCTGGATTTGCATTCACTTGACATTCGCCCTTGCGCAGATACCAAGGATTAAAAAACTAGCAATAATTACACTGAAAAATCGTGCAAATAATTATGAACATTTATTGGCTAGCGCAATTATAGTGCTCTTAAATAATGATGCATCCCGCATCCAATGCACTTTTTACCTATCGACGGCTGCGGTAAGCGGTAAACCTGTAATATTGCTCACAAATGCCGAGAATTTGTTGACCGTTAAGATTTGTATCTGCATATAAAAGATACAACACAAAATTTATGACTGTCCGTTCCTATTCAAGTAAACTTGTTTGAAAAATATCACTGTAATATACTAGAACGAAATTATTTTTTTAATGCACATTTTTCAGGAAATATCTGCGCGTTATTTTTAAGTAATGTATTGCATTTTCTCCGTAAATACAGGAATTTACCAAACTAAAGAGAATGTACAGTTCGAAGAATCCCTCGCGTAGGTAATGTCGCTAAATCTTGGAAATCTACTGCGGTGTCGTCCACATCACCTTGTAGCCCGGGAGGTCATAGGTTCAGGTCCCGATACTGGCGGATTTTTCGATTTAAAAAAAAAGTCACTGGCCTGAGGAGAATTCTAAACGTCATGCTCTAATGGATTGTTTCTCTGATTTCGTCTGAACTTCAACCAAAATAGTACCTTAAAATAGGACTGATCAAATGTAACATTTCCGACCAGACTGCGTGCGGTGGCCCGATGCAATTGCCCGCGTGCCAATCACTAGATCACAGCCAATCGGGCCCTACCGCCTCGTCTCGTCCTCTGTCCTGTGTGGCTGACTCCACAAGCACTGAGCTACACAGGTTGACCGCTAATAAGCTCTGGGCAAGGGTCTACTGAATGGGCTGCCCTAAAACAAGGCGCGGGCAACACACTCACTCTCTCGCTCGCTCTTTCGCTCTCGCTCGCTCTTTCGCTCTCGCTCGCTCTTTCGCTCTCGCTCGCTCTTTCGCTCTCGCTCGCTCTTTCGCTCTCGCTCGCTCTTTCGCTCTCGCTCGCTCTTTCGCTCTCGCTCGCTCTTTCGCTCTCGCTCGCTCTTTCGCTCTCGCTCGCTCTTTCGCTCTCGCTCGCTCTTTCGCTCTCGCTCGCTCTTTCGCTCTCGCTCGCTCTTTCGCTCTCGCTCGCTCTTTCGCTCTCGCTCGCTCTTTCGCTCTCGCTCGCTCTTTCGCTCTCGCTCGCTCTTTCGCTCTCGCTCGCTCTTTCGCTCTCGTGCGTTGTGTCTATAAGTCAGCATATTTACAATACATATAGTTGTAGATCATTTGGAAGAACTCAATTTGTAATGTACATTTGCGTCCCTTTACTTTACCCTTTTATCTTATCTAGAAACGCAGAGAAATAATTATTCCGTACATGATGACATGTAAGCATATTGTAAAACATTTCGTAATCTTTCTTAATGATGCCATTGCGTGTTGTTCGTATATTACCACCAAAACTCTTAATTGACAGTGCAAGACCAGCAATGGAAATTACATTATTGGTAGGAAATTTATTTATTTACTTATTTATCCACTGCATTCTAATGAAACATCCGAGACTGTTGGTATCGACCTCCAATATCGTGGTATCAAACGTAGAGATTGCAGATAATTTTCTTGGTTGCAGCCTTTTGTGTATACCGCACCCTTGCTTTTCATTTGGAATACAATAATACAGAATCGAAAAGAAATGCTAATATTATTTTTATTATTGCCGTTATAAATAATTATTATAATTAATATTAAATTAATAATTGATACTAAAATATAGTTCAATTAAATTATTAATATATATTAATAGAGAAATTATTATTATTCTAGAAATGCTGGTATTAGTTTCTGGCTGGAGCAGTGAATTGTTTGAACATTCAAAACATAGTTTATAACGTTATATTTTAAAAGGCTTAGATGATGTTATATCTTGGTTGAAACGTATTAAAAATTAATCTTATCTAGGCTTCAAATAGTAAACTTGCAACCGGTGTGCAAGGGGTTACATCCTTAAATCCTTGCATGATATAAAATTGTAATTGAGGTTCATTAAAATTTTGTTTCATAGCGCGTACTTTCTTTCTTTTAGCAAGTACGACGCACCAGGAACACATTCTATTGCGCTGTGGAAATTCACGCTTCGGTACTTCATTAAGAAACGAAGTTTTCCCCTAATAAGGACAAGGTTAGAGGAAAGACATTGTGTTCAGCAGACCTGGAGGCTGTAAATGACAAAAAACTTTAATACTTCGATTAAAGTGTATCTATATGCTTCTCCAAGTTAAGTGTTAACGTCGCCGCTTATAGGTTACCCTCTCGCAGTGTATTAGCGAAATTTTCATTTTTATTTTCTACTCTACCTCCATTGGTATTATTATTATTATTATTATTATTATTATTATTATTATTATTATTATTATTATAATTTGAGCAGTGAGGCAACTAAATGTGTTTTGCATTGTTCGTAGTTTTGAATTAGTAAAATGCAACCATTTATATAGAACGAACCATCTGATTTCTTCTCATTTTTAAAACGTGCAAACCCCATGTGACGCTCTGAAATTTACATTATATTGAAAAATTCCGCGAGTGACTGTCGTAATTAAAATACTCATGTAAGGTTTCATTGGCAATAGGAGAATTGTTAATTCAGCTTCGTTTGTGAAAGAATTCAATTATACTCGCATAAAGACTTTTCATTTTAATTCGCACTTTCGCATATTTAACAGCTGTATAACTTTTTGAACAGCAGGAAGAATTTACAGTAATATTAAAGTTCTGCTCCCTTTCGTCTAGAGGATAATTTTGAAGAGCAATGCAAGTGGCCAGGGATTTAGGTATTGTAATAATGTTTCCTAAATAATTGTTAACGATAGCTCGTGTGGAAATGGGCCTTTAAGATATGCGGTGAATACTTGCACTAATCCGTTATATTCTTATCGTAAGTTACACAATATTATAGTAACATTCTTATCTCTAGAACTTCCCCAGGCCACTGGAAGGCCTTCCACTTCCACTGGCCACCATCGTATTGTATTGTTCTTCGTCATATTTCACTTATTTGAAAATTGTGTGTTATTACCCCTGATCGTCGAAAAAATTCTGCATTTAAAATTACTAGTTCTGGAAATTATTTCCGCGCATTGGAATAAGAGTAACGTTTCAGTGCCAAAACGGGCCTCATTTCTGTGGCCAAGGAGCAGTTTCGTGACGTGCACTCGAACTTTGGAGACCAACATTGTATTCAATGAGAATATAAAAAAATCAAAAAAATAGGATTTAGTATCGCCTTCGAATAAAATAAAACTCACATTGTCTTAATTAAGATGAAAAACATTAACCCTTTTAGAGGAGGATAAATAGCATCGCTTTTTATTTTACTTTTATATCATACGAACAGACAATTATCTAATCGTTTAGGATATTCCTCCTTTTGCCAACAGAGTCTGGAGTAAGAAACGCTGTTCAGCTCACTGAGTGGTCAGTGAAATAGCGGGTACAGTGATCATGTGTATTTCTATTCGTTGGTTTCGTTATTTTAATAGCACAATTGCCATGCCGTTAGCTCATCACCGACATTACTCCAGCAACAGAGTGGAAACTGGTTAGCAAAGCATAGCAATTCAAGCTAAAATGCAATGTGGCTCGTCTAAATTATTATCCCTCGTTTCCGCACGTGAGGCATAATTTCCGCCAGGGCGACGGCACGAAACCGTGAGCAGAAATGACGAGCAGGAAGTGTTCCCATCACCACACCTAACGTACGTGGCCTGCCTGAGCTTTTCTTTCTTCAGAGCTATAGCAACTGAGACGATTGTATTAGGAAGCTATAGCTTCATTTCTGCCTCGACTGGGATTCGAATCCGGGATTCGTAAGAAAAACACGCACGCTGTTCATGAACCGCTCAAAGGGGAGGAGGGTATATGGGGCAGTTGATGCTTCGCCACAGCCTGAAGACACTTCAGTGGTACGACTCTAATTAGAGATTAATAAAAAATTCTAAACCTTATTTAGCAGCTACGATGTTGAACGCGCTCAATTGAAATATTGTGTCAAAACTTCGGAATTCACGTGTTTCAAATTATAGCGAAAAAGAGAGAGAAAAAAGTAAGCCCTGAGAAACTATTGCCATTTGAGGAAGATGGAGAAGACTTCCTACGCGGCGACGGAAAGAGGTCGAGCAATAACCTTTATTGAAACTGTTTTGAATATTTAAACGCTCATTATTAACGCGTAATTGATAATTAATGTCAGTTATAGTTGTGTACATTTCTAATATTCGAAGCGCACAGAAATTGAAAGAAAACTGTTGTCTTTAATCATGTGAGAGTTGTCGATGGTTTCGTTGGATACTAAGATACTTGGATACTTGATAAATGTAATGATAATGCGTGCAGCTCGTGCTGGTTTTTACAAAATCATTATGTGAGGTTCTGTCCAGCAGCATTTTTGCTGCTGCAACTCATTAGTTCTAATCCAAATGTTATGTGGGCATATGAGATAAGAAAAGAATCTTGATGCAAGGGAGCCTTGGCGAAGTGCAACAAGTGCTCGGAATTCACCACGACAAAATTCTAGGAACATCCCATCTCTGTATCAGTCAACTCTTGGTAAACACTCTTAAAAATTGGCAGTCAAAATTAGTTTCGTGTGTTTTATAAAAGTATCGTCACAACTGTTCAGTCCTTCATACTGAACTTAATATTTTATTGCCTGTAAGATCTTCAGTACTATCTTCCCCTGTAATGATTATATATGCTCTGATGAGAAACACACTTTTTTTACCCTGAAGTTCTTAGTTGATGCAGTATGATAAGTTCCTAATCCCCGGCTCTGCCTTGGTTGGTGAAACATTTAGTATGTTAATGCAACAGGAAAATTTTGCTTTGTTGTACTCGCTGTAATAGTATAATTGAATGTGACCTTCTTGTGAAATTGGTGCTTGGAGTCTAAACTCTCATCTGTGGCGCACCTTAGATATTGACCTTAGGTGTTGCAGTGCCTGCATTATTAACTAAGAGTTGACTTACTTATTTTACCTTTGAAGGTTTACGTTGTTTGTCAATTTACGTACTTCTTTGTTATACGACAGTTCTAAGTGGGCTATCGTGGTAGTAACACTCGAATTTATTAAATACTGATAAATTATTTTTTCGATACCGAAACTGAAGTTTTGGTTTCGTTACCATGATTTTGGCTCACCAGTATTGGAGGCAACTAGTAATACAGGAAAAATTCCTATTCTTTATGATCGGGCAACATTCGTACTCTTGCTTTATTGGACGTAGCACACCGCCACCATGCCTGGTTTATTTTTAAATTGTTTCCTCGTTTCTGAAATGCGAGGGCCCGTTCTCTGGCGGCGGCCGCGGGCATCGGGGGAGGCCGAACGTTTGTTCCCCGCCAGCCGAAGCGCGGCGTGCATTCCGCGCCGCTTGCCTTCGGTTCCGCCGCGTTGCAAGAGAAGCGAAAGCACTTGCCCTAAGCCCAGTGAAAGCGGCCCGCGGGCCGACCATACCATGCGATGCGATGCCATGCGATGCGGCGCGGCGGCGCAAATCCAAGCGGCGCAAAATGCGCGTGACAACACTTCAAAAGATGAACTAACTAATCGCTAAAATCGAGGTGGGGTTTGCGCGAGCGGGCGGTGATCAAACGCTTGGTTTTGCGGGTAGGATCAGTTTTCCGAAGGGGAAGGGGTGCAAATAAAAGTTCGATTTGAAAACACTAGCAAACATTTCATTATGAAACAGCAAATACAAAATACGTTATTTGAGTAAAGAATGGAAATAAAGCAATGTGGTTGGTGCGATGTTTCGGCGTGATATTCACCCTCGCGCGTGTGACGCATGCAAGACTTATTATTCAGTCCAGCAATAATATTCTTTCCCCACATTTGTTCAAATGACATATAAGTTTTTGAGTGTGTTAACCCTCCGGTTCAGAGTGACTGAAATTGAATTCTTTAAAACCGTTTGGACTAATTCCTTTCGCACCTCCCTCCGTTTTGCCATCGATTATGCGAGGTTTGTACGAATGTTCTATACCCTATATAAAGCAACTAGCAATAAGATAGCATTTTCCTGTAAACGTACATTTTTTTCTGTGCAATTATCTTCTTGATTTTTTGTAAATGCGGCAGTGATTACTGGGACTTCTTATTCTGAGACAATTTCACAACTACTTTGAATAAAATTAGAATTAGTTATTCCTGTGCTAATTTTCCTCAATAAAGTATGTTAGAGTATTTTTAAAGAATAGTGGATATCTCTAATCTGTAAATAAAAAAAAATAAAAATCTCGAACAAGACTGAATGCAACGAAAGCAAATACCAGCGTCTCCAGATCGCGAATTTCTTTAAGAAAATAATTTAAAAAGAAATTTACTACAGAAAATGGGGAGGGAGGTGGGCAAAAGTATAGAGAAGTTACTGTAAAAAGGGAACAGTTTAGCAGGTCGAGAAAAAAATTAACGGCAACGAAAGCATTGACAACTTAAGCGCAAATAAATATGAAATTTTGTTACCAGCAGTAGACGAACAGTTTCTGTCAAAGTGGCCCTTTCTTCGTCATCTACTAATATCTGTTATAAGCTTACATTTTATATGTTTTTATTCTTTACTAATAAGGAAGAGGCATTTTGCATAACTAGGCATTGCTCGCCTTAATGGCATCTCTCAGTGGCTGGGTCAGTTCAGTTGTTATATAATAAACCTAATTTATTTAATTTTTGTTTACGCATTGATATATTTTGTCACAAATATATCTATTCTCGTACACAAGTAGTTATTAAGTATATCGGCTTTTTAGCTCAGGCATGGGTAGAATTATTTCGCAAACACCGAGGTCCTTCAGTGTTAGTTGCATTGTTGCAGTGTTTGTTAGTCCGCCCCAACTGGGACAAGCTCTGAGCTCCCGGCTTGTGTGGTAGTTTGTTATTTTGTGTGTGTGTGTAAGGGGTAAGGATATTACAAGGAAGAGGAAGGTAAGATGGCGCACGGTCCGTTGCCAGTTTGTTAGGGTTCTGCTCCGGCATTCGCCTAATGTTGATCGGAGAAACCACGGAAAACTACCGATGAGAGCAGCCGGTCGCTAGAATTCCCCTCCAGATAGCCATTGAATTCGACCTAGCTAGTGGCAAAAGGTGTCGAGAATCCTGTCATCGTCGGGACTCGAACATATAACCTCGCAGTCAGAGGGACTACAGTGACAGTTGATGCCATCTCTGCCGTCAACATGCTCAGGCGTAGCCTGGTGACGTACGTCTATAGATCGACATTTTCAAAACAGGAATTTGTTTGTGATATTATGTAATAATTTGTGTTCATTTAGATAATAAAACGAAAATAAACCTACGTAACCCGGCTTTCCCAGCTCTAAACGCAGCAGGATGTCATAAAATCTTTTATTTAGTAAAGGAGTTCGTTCCATAAACCTGAGACTAATTCAAACTGATTTTGTCTCAGGGAAGACTGCAAAAGGTTTTCAAATGTTAATGTTGTAGAGAGTATGGATTTGAAGCACATTGTAGCACTCAGCAATCGAAGCAATATCTGGACCATTCTATGCCACTTTTGAGTATTTGCGCATGCGCCACTCAAACTTGGCATCCGCAGAAGGTTGAAATTTCTGTATGTGATGTTCTTAAAGACCTTTTACGTCTGATGCAATAGAAATGAACATACTATGCACGGGTTTCCCGAAACATTCTATCTTTTTTTGTCTAAGTTGTTTTGCTTCCCTTCTTAAGCTCTTGCCAAACGAAGCATTAATCTCTTGTACAAATCTTTTCACTCGCTTTACGATTTTTCACTTCTAGTAACCAGCCACAGCATTTCTAATAAATAACATCAAACAAAAAAAATATATTAAATGAGAAAATGAATACGCAAGATTTGAGGTAAAATTATCTGTTACATTAAAAAGAAATTAAATATTCAACTACATTCAACTTTTTGTGACTTCATTTGTAGTGCTACATGAAAATGTAATTTCCGTAAACCTATACAGCTAATTCATCGTATCATTGCTTAATTGCCGGCATGCAGTATGCATGCGGAATAACTGCTTAATTGGAACATTTCCACGTGTAAATAGGAAGCATTAGGCTCTATAAAAACTGTCCATGTGTGAGAATAAACCCCCAACATCCCAAATTACGAAACACAATAAATGTTCATCAATATTTCTTTGAACCTTTATTCCTACCGAAAATATAAACTTTTTGCTTTCGGCTGAAAATATTCAAATAAGCATTTCACGTTTTAAATAAGTAACCGCTATTTTTTTCGAGCATATATTCACGCGGAAAGGAGATTTTTAAGAGCAGAATAATACAGGGAAAGATCACTTTTTAATATAAATTTAGAACCCGTTTTAGAAATATAATTTAAATGTGTTTGAATTTTGGTATAGAGTGGAGTGTACAAAATCAATGAAATGGTTCTCCTTTTACTTTCTAGCATACTTCAAAAACGGAGTATGTGCATGGTATAGGTAAAGATGTGTAATGCTGCAAAAAATTGATGTCGATCAAATCTGATGGCGAAAGTTTTTTTTTAACGTGTGTCTGCCTGTACGTAAACAATAAATACAATGAAACCTCTCTGAAGACCGCTTTAGTAAAGGTGTACCCCCTCTCAAAGTCCGACTCTCCTTGAAACGGACACAGAAACCCATATATTGTATGCACATTATACCCCTGTTAACAGACCACCCTTTTCCCCGACCATCAACCAACGTTAAAAGTAATTTTCTTGATTTACCCCTTTTAAGAGACCACAGGAAAATTGTAAATGTGTAATATTAGGAATTTTCAGTAGTTAAAACAAATTAGCGATGTAAAAAGCATTCGCGCGATATGTCCTGTACCTCAGCTTCATTCTCGAAGAAATCGGAGGATAGGGGTAACAGAGAATCGTAACAACAAACGGTGGTCACTTTTGTGGTGTCACGGCTGTTCGCTCCATTTAACTTTAATGCTTTAAATCAGAACGAATATGAAAGTGAGGTTTAATCCCTCGAATTAACAAAGCCTTCCTTACATACCTTACCTTCCCGGAACAACGTCTGGTGCGGTAGAATGCCACAGTCAGGGTTATCGACTTGCTCTGCAGCTCGCGAGTGTTTGGGTTGCGTCCGGAATCTTCAGTCCACCGCTCACTCAAGACCCATCGCATAAAGCTCTCTTTTAATTGCGCGAAGAAGTGCAAGAAAAGTATGGATTTGAACTTCAAGGGCATAGAATGTTATGAGTAACTAAATGACTGAATTGAGTCTCCACAAGAAAATAAAGAATCTTCACAGAGAGAAAACTAGGGATTACTAAAACTGGAAATGATTTAAACATTTATTTTTACTCAAGAGAGAAGATATAAATATTTTAAGTGCATTTAAAAGATGGTAAATAACTCTGAAAAGTCATTTACGTCAAAAGGCCAAAATGATTATTTTTTCATAATTCCTTATAGTATTCCAAAAAACCTTTCATAAACATACCATATAATAGGTAATTTCCTAAACATCCGTCTTGTAATAATAGATTTTTTTGTAAAAAATCAACAAAAAAACTCGTATTAAGCTACCATTACTCTAAAAGGGAACTAACAATTCTTCAGGGAACCAACAGTTGTCGCTAAATACAGGTTTCTGTCACGATGTTCAACAATTTTCATTTGAAGTGGTATTGGGTGATGAGTTTATTAATGGCAAGGTGGGTTGAGAATTGGTACGAATAAGTGGCAATATTGTAGTATTACGTAACCGTTACCAATAATACGAGACAATACGAGAATGTAATGTGGTGTTGTAGCACCAGTAGATTCATATTCTTCCTTTCTAGAATTGGTCCAGGTAATTTTCTCTCCGAACATCCGAAATCATTTGGACGGTACTTTCATGTACACGCAACGTGCATTTGAATGTTAAATCTTTACTTTATTGTCTCTTCTGAATGTCGAACACGATGGCGATCTTAGATTTTTGCAGACACAGTCCATATGTAAAGAGCCTTGGAGCCGTGGGAAGTATTTATTTTCGCAGAGACGGTGGAATGCGTGAACTGCCAGCTGGACGACAACGTGACTCAGCTCTTAGCAACTGTAAATCCGAATCTGCTCAAAGCATTGCGCTCGAGGCGAGGAATTCACCCACTCCTTGTTTTTCTTTTTCGCTTTCTTCTTTTTCTTTCTTACTTTCTCGCATACCACTTACGTAGTATAGAGAAAGTATTGTAACAGTGGAGCAAAAAAGGGCCATGATATCCAAAACGTGGATGAAGCGTATTCCAATATGCAGTAAAGTACTTCCTGTTACGTGTTCTGTAGCTTGAACCTACGTTTTGTGTGTCCTTGATGACGAACAATTGGTTGACGAGAAAACTCCGACCGTGTTCAACGCTAGCGCCTTTACTGTACACAGGATTCTCTCCAAAATTGATATTCCCCCATCGATCTAACCAAACTCGAGATCCTGGAAACTATAAATGGTCATTTTTGGTTTTGGGGGCACTTTACATGAAGTCTCAACATTTTCAAAATTTTCTCACTAATAGCTTCAAATTTTTGTATTCAATTGTTTCCTCGGAGAGAGCGAAGGACGCTTAAAATGGCGCAATTCTCATTATCATTGATTTCTGAATTTTCCAAAAGTCAAAAGTTGTAAATAATGCGAGAAAGTATGTACTGTTGTAGCACCTAGTTTATTTTGTCCCTTCTTTTTCTTCTGTTCTTTTTTCTTCTGCACACTTTCGTTCACCTAAATTCCGCAAGCTGTACTGAAATTCGAATCCCGATACCCATCGATAAGAGACCTACGCAGCAATGCTGCAAACCCCTCAATGGTGTGAGTGTATACGCTACACAGGAGAGTACCGCCGTGATCAGACGGCCGAGAAAATCCGACAAAACCTTACATTGAACTTTGCAAACTGCTGGTTAAGGAGTAACACAGAAGGGGTAATTAAACGTATTCTGACGTACCGCGCGAATTTGTATGAAGATCGTTTGCAAAGGGCAATATGCGCTGAATAGTAAAATATACACCGTTTGGAATCAATTGTGCAGTGGGCTATGACCAGCAGAATTCATTTCGTGCCAAGCCTCTAGGGAACTAACATCTTTTCTTTTGGGGGTTGCTTCCGAAGAGTGAGGCGGAATATAACGAACCGCGCAGTAACGGACGGACGGGTTACGAGTTGCAAGCCGCAAGGTCGTGAAGGGAGGGGAAAAAGAAAAAACAACAACAACAACAACAACAACAAGGTATTACACCCTCCACCTGTATTGCTGACCCAAGAAAACTTGCTGCCGCGAATACGGTTGTCAGAACACGTGCTCGAGATGCCTTCCCTGCTTGTGGCAACGTACTCGGGCACGCGTAGCAATGCTCCGTCACACACGCCCCAATGTTTCGGCGGCAAGGACTACCTCAAGGTCAAGCGGCGGTCAACTTCCGCGTTACGGTGCGCGATAGGGCGCGCCTGTAAAAGGTGGTGTTTTGTTATCGTGGCAATAGCACCGATTCCCGACCGTGGCGGGCCGGTCGTCCTGTCCTGGTACGCCAAATAAATTGCCCGTATTATGCAGCTGGCCCTTGAATCGTGTTTTCGGCGTTTTTATAAAGCTGTCGCATACCAATGCAATCTTAAGGCGGCTCCACACATTCGGCTTTCGCCGAGCAGCGCGCTACTGCTCGCCCAATCCCGAACAGCTGATGTGTTCGGTGAATGTTCGCTTCCTTTGATGTGTCCTAAAGATCGACAGGCGGTGGGTAGGGCGAATACCGAACGTTCTGCGCTCAGCGAATCGCAAGCAACCCGTTCACATTACTCGGGATTCGGCGAGCGGTTGATCGGGATTTGCCGAATGCCGCATGTGTGGAGCCGTCTTTGTTAGTCTATCTGCGTATGTTGAATATGATGCTACCTTGCGTGTGCGGGTAATATGATACCCGCAAACTTCAGTTTCGTAGTTGTACAGAACGTGAGGGCTGTTTGTGATGTTTATTCTACCCGGTGTGTAATATCGATAATGGCTAGGACGCGATCGAAGAGGCGTGTCTTGGTGGTTCGGGGAGGATGCTCCACGGGCACTTGAATTGTCGAACTATTTTCGCCGCTTTATCTTTAAGCTGTGACTCTTGTGTGCTGGAAACTTTCCTCCATTCCTGGACACCATCTCCGGTGCGGGGGCGGAACGCCGAGCTGTGGACGGTTGGGCGCGGGGCTCCCGTATTGACGGGCGCGCGGCGTGGGCGAGTGGGCGGCGGACGGGCGAGCGGGCGCTGCCTCTTCCGGGTCCGCCGTGAGCCGCCCGGCGCTCGCCCGCCCACTGCCCACCGCCCAACCGCGGGCGCCGGCCGCCGGGGCTATTTTGGCGCGGCGCGGCGCCGAGGGCTGGCAAGCATCCTTGTGCACTTCGCAACATCCGCCCGCCCTACGGGACTCCCCAGCGGCGAATTATCAGAGCGCCATCGCTCCTATCGACCGGGCCTGCTTGTCAAGTGCTGCGCCGCCCCCAGGGCGCCCCAGACAGGAGGCCTCGGGCCGCGTGCGGCCGGCTCGCACCAAGATTCCTCGGGCACTGCGTGGACGAGCGCTATTGGAGGCCTAGGGGAGCGCGAGAGTTTCCTCCGACCAGTGGCGCTGATGCAGCTCTCTAGCCCTTCTCTTAAATAAATAAAAATAATTAGCAGTTTAAAAATGCTAGTAAAGTGCATAAGAATTGTGGAGATCCACTTTGATTTATTTTACATGCACGTATACGTCTGATACGGTCTGGGCTTTGTCATGTGCTGTTTTGAACGAGACTCTAATGACGTCATGCAGAGAACGAGAATACGTGTTCTGCGCATGCGCCTAAATACTTGCCAAGCAGTATTAAGTCCTTGAAGGCTGCGAGATTCACAGCGTCGAGCAGTGACTCTCAGATTTGCGATTTATCGAGCAAATTCACACCATTTTAACAAAAACGGGTCTTCGTGAATACTACAATAACATGATATATACATTACAAAGTTCTTTGCTTACCATGAATATCAATAAAGTTGCTGTTCCATAACGCAACACGTGAATAGCACATATTTGGGGGGGGGGGGGGGGGGTCATCCTTGGAGCTTTGATGCTGAAATACGTAGGTGTGTCGTAAGCAGTAGAGCACGGGGTATGAAAATTCAGTCGGTATGCGCAGTACGAGAATAGGCGGAATAATTCACGTTTTTATTGAAAATCGAAACTCATTGATTTTTTGAAATTTCCTGAGTTTCTGGGTCAAAGGAAACCATAGACGCCCTTCAAATGACTGGATGCTGTAGTTTTTTCAATCTTTGCCAGCATTTAAAATTGGTACTATAAATGCTTCAAATTTCTTAAATTCCTGAGTATCTTAACGAAACTATAGAAACCTTTCAAAAGGCCGGAGGCTGCAGGTTTCTTTCCATTTCTGTACACATTGGAAATTAGTGATGTTGGATGTTTGTAGGTAAGACATTAAAAATGCATGTAAAAAAAATAAATGTTCAGTTCTATAAGCATTTAAAGAGTTCTTTTACGTAATTACACAAAGTTTTGCTGTTGTAATTGGCCTTTATTAGTTAATTTCAGGAATTTTTGGGGAAGGGGGCGAATTCTGGGCACATTTTCATACTTTGGGACCTCGGGAGTCCTGAGGAGGATCTCTCTTGACCATCACTGCACACTGATAGCCAACTATTAAACTGATTATAAGTTGTTTGTTGAACTATGATCTACATATGTCTCAAAAATTATTAAAAGAGAAGTTAGTCAAAAAATTTTCTTACTTTCATTTTTTTATGTAGATTTAAAGAATTGCTTAATGTCATTATGTTAGTATAATGAAAGTAAAACACGGGTATTTTGAACAGCCTGATGACTTGTGAAATCCATACAAATGTGGAATATATAGAGTACAAGAGGTTGTGTTTTAAAAGAGGCAGTTATTTTAAATTATTTTAATATGACCCATTGTCTTTTCTGTTTCAGTGCATGAAAAGCTACATTGAGTTTGAAATACAGGAAGGAGCTTATGATATTTCCTGCCCTGATGCACAGTGTGACAAGCAAGGTGTGATCTCTATGTCTGAAATTGAAAATCTAGTCAGTGTGGAGTTGGTGGAAAAACACAGAAAATTCCGTCTTAACCGAGGTCAGTAAAATTAAAACAGAATCAAATTTATTTCATCTTGCAGCTGTTTAACACACTGTTTATTTTTACAGAAGTCGACCTGGATGTGAACCGAACTTGGTGCCCTCGAGCAGGCTGTGAAACAGTGTGTTCTGTATGCCCTACAGAACGATGTCAACCTCAGAGTGTCCACTGCCCAACCTGCACATCAGATTTCTGTTCAAACTGTAAAAATCCTTGGCATCCTGGATTAACATGTGAAGAAAATTCTCAGCGTTTGGCCAAAGAGGGAATGCCCGATAATATGGAGCCCGGAATACCATTTGACTCTGACCTCATTAAGTGTTGTCCCATGTGCAATGTTCCTATTGAGAAAGATGAAGGCTGTGCACAAATGATGTGCAAGCGTTGTAAACATGTTTTTTGTTGGTACTGCCTAGCATCTCTTGATGTAAGTGAATTTTTAAAATCTTTATAGTTTATTAGTTAAAATGATTTTAATATCTATTAATATTTTAAAAAATGTCAATTTCTACCCATACACACACTTTATCACGCATAATACATGTGTAATTATTCATTTGATGTAAAGGAGTATTGCAAACTCAAATTGAGAGTTTCTGTTAATGTTTTGTTTATTTATGAAGTAAAATCTTTCCAGTTTTAAAATATCTGTTCAAAAATTGTTTGATAATATTTATGTGCAACATAGACATACATTCTGAAAATGTACATTATTCTAAAAAATGCTTCATCCTCATGGTTTAGATATTTTACAAATTATATAATAAGGTAAATTAGAATCTTGAACAAGGTAAAATGTAGCAAAAGAGATATTTTCTGGTTTAATAAATATTATTCCATTCTTGAACCGAGACTTTCAAAGAAAAGGAAGTAGACCAGGCTGATGCCATGTTACTAATTGCCAGGTACTAGAAAACTATTACACAGGTCTTCAACCGAAAAACTGTTTCCATAGTTTTATCTGACTCCTATGTTTTTGGGTGTGTTGAATTCGAAAAGAACCACTATTTCTTCCTGGGACATTAGGTCTTTTCACAATTGTAATGTTACTTGCTCAAATATCGCCAAATTTAAAATTCATCACACTTGGAAAAAAAACTGAAAACAAATTTATTTTGGTGACTGTCAGATACTCGACTCGGTAATGGCCAATCAATTTTCTACCCCTAAACATGTTTGAGGCCAAAAAGTACTAGTTCATGTTGCATTATGGCAATGCCAATATTAATCAAGTGTTTTCAGCCAATTCTTTAAATATAAATTATCTTTTCATAAATTTTATTTCTTCAATTCAATCCTCAACACTAGAAGGCATGAGCTCCATCTTCTGAAAGTTTATAGTGATTATGTGATATTAATTTGAACTTTTTATAATTAAAAAAATCAATAACTTGCTATGCAACTCTAAATGGTATAGGGCCTACTACTCATCCTGGCTTACATTCTAACTATTCAATCTGTACTTAGAAAGTGGCAATCATGATTTTCAGGCATATTCTGAATCGTGAACATCTCTCTTCTTGGTCCAACAGTAGTCAGCCAACATATTAGAAATGCATTTGCCTTAATACCTGTTTTGCATTGTAGAAATTGCATTGATGAAAATGCTCACTGTGCTCATAGCTGCCAGCCCAAGATTTTCCAGGATTTTCAAAAACATATTACATCTTATAGCTTTATAATAATGCAGAAAATCAGCCACTATGCCTGATAGTTTTCTGCTTTATGGTTTCTAAGGAAATTGCAATTAAAATTTTTGAAAGACCCCCAAGCTGCTTTTTCCAGTGGCTTTAACTGTTCTTCAAATTCAACCATTAGTAACTGCATTTGTGGTCCTAAAAAGTCCCTTCTTTCAATTCAGTATAACTTACTTTGTGAAATGTCGAGTTCAAGTTCAAGAAACCATGAGAAAGTTTATCCATAGTTTTGACAAAACTTTTCATTCCTCCGAATTTAATATGCAATGGAGGTAAATATATTTTTCATGATTCAATAGGACATGTGACACATTTTTCTGGTTAGGGGTTCAAGATTTCTTTATTTGTCGAACAGAAATAACAATTACTTGGATAATCCTTTGGTTCCTGCCAATTCATAGGAATTGCAAATGGCATATGATGTGTACCATATGTCTATCAAGACGAGTCTTAACATACAAAACATTTTGCATTTGGGGCCCAGCTCTTTTTGAAATCACAACTTGACAGCCGAAGGAATGTTGATAACACTTGTTCGCAAGTGACATTAAATTTTGCCTCAGTCTCTTTCAAGTCAACTCAACACAAATACAAAAGAAATTACTGCATGTTTTACACACGTTTTTGGCATGATGAAAATACATAACACTAAAACACAGCTTACACAGTACACATCTAAA
Organism: Gryllus longicercus; assembly: GCA_038098605.1. Classification (NCBI taxonomy): domain Eukaryota; kingdom Metazoa; phylum Arthropoda; class Insecta; order Orthoptera; family Gryllidae; genus Gryllus; species Gryllus longicercus. Next base: position 500,902 of record JAZDUA010000774.1, read on the forward strand.
CCCAATGGAAGGAAACATATCACTAGTGATATACATGCTAACAAGCTCATAGACACCTCTGTACTGACACATCACAATGGCAGAATAACTACTCTGAGCATGTCAAAACGTGAATTAACCTGCACAGTGTTGCCTGTAGGTGTTTCAGTATATTACATATAATTTCCTTAAATTAAGCTAGAATAAAAAAGCTATATATAAGGTAAGCATTCTTATGACAGGTCAAAGGGAATGTTGAAATCAGATTTTAAAAAGTAGCTGTCACAAAATAATGTGCTGGATGGAAAAATTCTGAATGCATATCTGAATTCAGTATTAAAAAAATGCACTAGTTTCACCAATCTGATTTCTTGTGAAAAAAACTGGTCAACCAGTGTATTTTACTATTTATAAATTTAATATTGTAATAACAAACTTAACTGGTGTTAGTAAAAGGGAAGTTAGGGATTTTACGAAGACTTGTTGTGTATGAAGGGATGTGATGTAAATGCAACATGAATACTAGGGTATAGCTTAACAATCAGATGCATCTGAATTCAAAAATGTGGACTGGTATTTTGAAGAAATAGGAAGAATGAGGTTTCTTTTTTATTATTGCTTCCATTTATGTATTTTTGTGATGCCATTCAAAGGCCTCAACATTTCATTGTAGTTAATGGTTTTTTTTTTGTGAGAAAAAAGCCAAGCTATACTGCATGACCATACATTAGTTTTAAAATAATGTGCAGTTGTTAAAGCATTTGTTTGTCACCTGAGTTTGATAAAGTGATCAAAATATTAAGATTTAACTGCGACATATAATGTTTTCTCTACAAGAAATTTTCATTTACTACAGCTGTGAAAATTATTTGAAATGGTATCATTTCAGTGAGCGTTATCTTGTGAAAAGGTAGATTCTGATTTTGAACTTGAAATTTCTATGCCACTTTTGTGTCCATTTGTAATTGGCGGTCTCTCTCTGAGATGTTTCAAGGTGGCAACATCAAAACTAAAATGAACTGTTTACCTCCAGTAGCCATCAACATAACATAAATCATGGTGCCATTCATTTTTTAAACTAGATCTTCCACAATACTAATAAATATTTGCTGTCTAAAATAAAACCTGGCTTTAAGTGTATACTTATAATTATAACATAAATCACACAAACATTTCACTGTTTATGGTATTTGTTTTCATGTTATTATTATTCAGATTTTATTGCTGTAATATGGGGGTATTTTATTTTGTATATAATAAAACTTGTGTTTTTATCAATATTTCATGTATGTATTTCCGACTCCATAATATTAATATTATAGATAAAATGAAGAGTATATCATTTCAGTGAGCGTCTGTCGCTATTTCCAAATTTGATAATAATTCAATTTTACAGAATGTTTAATATTCAATAATATAAAATAGTACATTCAGTATATTAACAATATTTATAATGTAACTAATACTTAATTGTTCTTTACCTACGTGTTTTATTTTCACAGGATGACTTCCTACTGCGTCATTACGACAAAGGCCCTTGCAAGAATAAATTGGGTCATTCTCGGGCTTCTGTTATATGGCATCGAACTCAAGTTATTGGTATCTTTGCGGGATTTGGAATTCTGCTTCTGGTGGCATCTCCTCTACTCCTGCTAGCTGCCCCATGCATTGTGTGCTGCAAATGCAGAATTTGTAGTGGTGGCAGTAAATTGGACAGTGAGGATGAAATGCCTGAAGAGTCAGCTTCTTGAATAGACATACTATTATAACATATTCCCGGATGAGAGAAATTATTTTTGAAACAAAATGTGTACACTTCTACTTAAATGTTTACTATTGACCTTTAATAATATTTGCTATATTTATAGATTTTGACAAATTCCCTGCCATTTCACATGTCATATAAGCTTTACCCAAAAAGGTTTTCTGTTAATGAATGGAAAAAAAAATCGTTTTGAACAGTACATTCTATCAACTTGCCACCATGATTAATTTTGTCTGTAGCATTGATCAAAATTCACCTGTAAAAAAACTTTTTAAAATCCTAATCCTGGTACGAATTCATTCACAAACAAATTGGTCCCATTCATAACATCTCTTGATTAGTGAATGAAACATTTTAATAGAAATTACAAAGTTGCTACCTCATAAACTCATTTGAGTAGATATGAATTTTATCGCCTTAGAAATAAAAGACAATTGAGAAATTGAGGTTAAATTAAATTTAAGGGAGAGAAAAAGAGACACTTTCTTTATGTTACATAATTAAATAGATTCAGGGAAAACCTATTTTTTTACTAGCAATTTTACATTGAGTGGCACTTGGTGACAATGAAGTAAAATTTTTCCTCAAAATTTTAATGGAGTTGAATATTAGTACTGTATTTGTGCTGAATGTAATGAACATTGGATTCCTGTTGTCGAGTGGCAGTAATTCAGACCAAACAAGTAGGATTCATTAACAGCAAAAGAAACGAGTGATTAGGGTGTATGAAATTTTTTTTTGTAGATTTTTGTTTCAAGGCTGAGGAAGAACATCTGACAAATTATGAAAACAGAAAATAATTGCATTTGGTTTCTCGTATTGTATACATTTTGTTAGAAACTTTCTCTGAGATGTATGTTGAGTAAAATTAAAAGTATGTGTCTTAATATTGAAGAATTTGAAGACAGGAGATATGATGGCTGAATTTAACTTCATGCAAATGCTATGGAGAGTAAGAGGACACTTACTAAGAACTGCTGATTAATTTACTTTTGCAATTCAGCAAACTGCGTTTGGTATTGAGTTCAGTTTTTTGCTCATATTGCAGAATTTGATGGGTACCACATGTGTTCCATTTCATTCACAATTATATTTATTTTGCAATTGGAGAGATTGATCTCAAAAGATTGCTGAGAGATAAACATACTTAAACCATTGTACTTGGTACCTCATAATCCATAATACTTTTCATTGTGATCTCTGAGTTAACATATTTCTGAACTGTTAAACAATTGCATTTGTTGGCAGTTTCAATGAAGATATCCTTTGATCAGTATGCACGAATGTATTTTGTAAAAATTGACACAATTATTTTTTTTTGTAATTAAATATAAGTAATGTAATTTTATTTCATTATGTTAAGTGAATCTTTTCATGGATTTATTCAGTGTAACAGTTCTAGGGTACGATTATTTTTGCTTTGTGATAATGAAAATTCTGTATTTGGATAAACTTGAATTATTCATTACTTGCAAGGCTGACCATAAATATTTGAAATAAAGATGTTCATTGAAATCCATGAAATAGATAATCAGAATTTATGATTACTTCAATGGTTTGATGTGATGATGGGTGCAAAGTGTTAACTTTTGCTTTATAATATTAAATTTTTTCATTCTCATTGTATATTTTTAAATACAGTGTTAATTTAAAACCATGCCAATAATAATGCATGTTTTATTTCAACATAACATAATTAAATCTTATTCATTACAGAAATTCAACATAAATATTTCTCATGTATACACAAATTGTCAATTAAAAAGTTGATTTTTCTCATTTCAGTGAACCCCTGATTTTGTGATCTCTTTATATATATATATATATTTTTTTAACGGCAGTGCACAAAATGTGATATTTTTATTTATAAGAGATTTTGACTTGTGTGTGTTTGTGAGAAGTTTGAATATATTCTTCAAATGGTTCTAGTGAGTTACAAATGAATTATATCTCACAAATTTTGTTCTCTGTACATGTAAACATAATAACAGTTGCTGTTAACATCACAATAAACTTCTGAAATAAAATGTGTGATGAAAGGCCAGTGAAGAAGGAAACACTTTAGTGATACCATTACTGAAACTTGTCTCCCCTTATAATGGTCTTAGTCAACTCTGATTCAAACCAAAGAATGGATTCAGAAATATCTCTGGCTCAGTATAAAAAATGTATGATATGCATTTTTGAGCCAAAAAAATCTGTTGTGAGAGAAAGAGGCAATTGTTAACAACCCATCAGCACTCTGAAAAATGTGACCCTCAGAAATCCAATGACAAGCATAAAGTTTTAATTCTACATATTATGGAATAGGTATCTAAATAAGCCATACTTTTATAATGAATGGACTTTCAGTAGGCCTAGATTCCATGTTCCCACCGTACACTCCTGTTGACACTAAAATTGAAAATTGAGTGCAAAGGATTAAACAGAAAGCGCTCATCATACTTAGAAGAAAATAGTTTTATGTTGAATGCAAATGCCTTTTGTTAATCTTAGATTATATAATAAACTTGATTGTATGCTTCAGAAATGTGTGTACCACATGAAATGAAGACTATAAAATTAATGTTATACATGTGACTTCTGTGCCTCATATTGATAATATACAGTTCGATGTTGATTTTCCAATAAATGAAAATAATGCAAACTATGTCCATTGCTTTAAATGTACTGCTTTCCCACTGTACAATATAGTATTTGTGTGCCGCGTTAATTTAATGTCATTTCTTCAATTGCATTGATTTTCAATTACTAATATATTTATCATCTGAAAAAGGCAACTTTGCTTGAGTCACATGTAATCAGTACTTTTCTTTTGCATTTTGCTGATATTTGTTCTACAATATGAAACAAATTTTGTGTTGAAAAGTCATACTTCTTAAGGAACTACAAAACATTGAGAAGTGAGAGAATTTTTTATTATTTGTGTAATGAAAGTTGTGAATATATTATTTAATTGCTATGTACTAACAAATTATTTCCAGTAATTATATTTCAAAGAATGAAAACCACTCTATTTACAGAAAAAGGTTCTTTTTTTAGCCTTCTTAAAAAATTCTGGCCAGTTTACTCTTCAGGCATGTGAACACACACACTAACATGTACACACCAATCTTTAGAACAACGTGCTTTGCTAAATTGTTTGTATCCTAACTAATGTTTTAAAAACTTGGGAGGATGAGGCTGAATTTTAGTTTCGGTACATGATTTTGTAGCGATAATTTAATTATCTTTTTTCTCACTCGTTAGTAATTCCTGTCAGCAATAGGGATTATCAAAATTTTTTTTGAATCACACTGTTGCAATTTGAATTTACTCCTTACCTTCATAATGTTTTATTACTTTGTGATTTTTCTTGATCCAATTTTTTATTTGAAACTTGACACTTAACTATTTTAAGTCTGTGTGTTCACTTGGTCATTTGAATTATTTTACAATTAAAATTGATATTTGGAATTTTGCCAAAACCTTTCTTCCTTGACACAAACCAATAAGAAGAGTGCATAGCTAGTCCAAATTTCTTTCAAATTTGGATTGTTCCTAATACACTAAATTAGCAAGTTCTCAATGCAATAATTAATCATGATTAAGAGCACACATTTGCTTATTTCTAAATTATATATTCACAATTATTCATTTCCTTAATCCTAGTTGTTAGAAAAGTTATTTTCTGGAGGAAAAAATTATTTAATAATTTGTTCATTGTACTTATTGATGAGAACCCTACACCTGAAAGTTAACTTAATCAGAAAATAATTTTATCAATCAATGTAGTTGTAGTTTTTTTAATTGCTGCAATCTGTTGCTCAAGTAGTACTTTTTCATGTTTCTTTCATTAATTTTTTCTCTTTCCTTCTTTTCTTTTTCTGTGAGACATGAAATTTTCAGAGAAAAAACGAGAAACTTGAACTACAAAATCATTCAAGCTTTCTGTTTTTAATGGCATGTCTTCAGTGTTATTAGATGTTTGTACTATGTTGCATGTTTAAAAAATTGCAACTGTAAGGAGGCAATGTTTGTTGTATTATATGCCTTGTGAAAGTATAATATATATATATATGGAAGAGACAGTGAAAATTCTGTAGTATTATATATGTTACAAACTGTCACTATTTATGATGTATACCTGAACGTTACTTTAAAAAAAAAAAAAATTCAGTGAAACACATTGTATTAAATTTTATTTGTGATTGAATGGACTATTTTTGCATCACTTTACATTTACTCTGAGGAACCGCAGTTCTTCTAAACACAAACATAAAACGCACCATATTCAAACAACTAGTATTTCTATTTCTGCTATTACTTCTTCTGCCGTCAATATTTTCCCAATATATTTGTAACATTGTCAATAGCAGTCGAAAAAAAAAAAGAGTGATAATTCTCATTAAAGTTGAGAAATATATTAATATATATATTTTGGGTGTCATTGCTACATGTTTTGTGAGAATTTACTATATAATTATCTGAATCAAATACAAGGATCAAGGGTAATGGAAAGCAAGGAGAAAGTTCCATACTTGCATATTTTGTACTATCTGGTATCTGAAGTACGAAAGTATTGTGCCAAAAGCTAGAAGGGAACTGAAAATATAAGATATTTACATGAAAGCAGAATTCCCAGGGCTCTAGCCTGCTGGCAGTATATCCGAGAAAGATATTTTGTACCTGGTGTCAAGATCTTAAAACAGCTTTATAATTTCCTAGTTTCTGAAGCTGATTATGAAATGTAATGGATAAATGAAGGAAAGTTTGTAAATTGCAAAACCTAAGTGCAATGCACATCATTGCATGCTATTCATATCAAGACAAAGCTATATTATTGATCTTTGTCATATATTTACCAGTATTGAAATTGCAGTAACTGTTTCTCACTGAAATGTTTCACTGTTCAATTATTTGCGCCACCTTAAGTTTATTCTTTCTTTTATCTTTATGAACAGAAAAAATTGTTATCCTATTTTGTCTACTTTGGTCAGTTAACCTTATGCAAGAAATGAGTGTGCATGGATATATTATAACATTTTTGAAGTTAATCACATGCATTCACTTAAATAATATAAAAATGAAGTAATACTATATGCTTTTCTGTTCATTTTTCTTTCTTAGTGTAAATTATGTATAATATATTGAACTTTATGATAACTTCAGTTACTTGATTTCATACTATTTAAAATGTAAGTTCTTTATGTAAAAATATTGTGTGCTTCTCCAAATGTACATTGAATGTAAATAGTTCTGGTGCTTGATTATCAACAAATAATTTTACTTATTTCAATCAGATGTCATTTTTAAGATTAACTCAACTATAATAGATGGTGACTTTTTCCAGAAAACTTAGTGTGTAAGGTAAAAATCATCTACACTTCATCTTCAAGCAAGTATTGTATATAACATACAATAGTTATGTTGCAAGAATCCTCTACATGACTTGTGACAGTGTATATCAGTACTTAATATTTTAGAATTGATCAAGTGATCTTGGCTTAACGTTTTATTTATAAATGTGTTGTTGTATTGCTGAAACTGCTTCCCTGAGAGGGTGTACTGGTGATAACATATGACGGCAATTATTTTCTTCTCTGAATATAATGCCAGTTTGTGAAATGTGGTTTTCTACACTAAAAATGTAAAGATTTGATTAAAGTGAATGAAATTGTAAGAGCTGCTTTTTGTGTACCATATTCCTGTGCTCTAGCCCTCTAAAATAGTGTAACATATGACAGTTCTCCTCGGAAATATAGTAATTTTGCTGCAGTAACCCTTTCCTGATAAAACAAAAGCGATACACCTATGTGGCTGCCTTGGAGATATATGTGAATACATGAAGACTGGAATTGCCAGAGGTGATTAGCAGAAAAGGTACTATTCGCGATTTAGAGATAAAATGGATTAATTAAATGTCTTTATTTTATCTGTAATTCACGTTTGTGCAAAAGGATCATACATAACATTTCATAATACATATAATTAGGATTAACCTTTTATCTTCCACTTATAAATGATGCCCTCCTTTTACATAAAAATGAGATAAATTATAAATATTTGTCAGTAGCAGTCCTTAGATTCAGAAGTCCGTAATACCAAATATAGTAAAATCTGTTGAAACCGGATTCTCTTTTATACTGTTGCTTTATTACATTCGTACAAATTCGAAAATTTGCTCCTCGTTTTTAAAACATTTACTCGTGCAATAAAGCTTAAAATTATAAACTAATTGCATAAACTACTATTTTTGTATAACAGCATTTATAAGAGAATCAAACTTAATATTGCGAAACAACTTCCCTCTGGTATTTGACATTGTGCGAGTAAACGGTGGCCGGCTGTTCCGTTTAGCTCTACCTCCCCCCGATTCTCTCAATACGATTGGCTGAATGTGTGATGACGCAATCATTCGTGACATAAATGTAATACGTCATCATTTGTGCCGTAAAATGCCCGATTATGAACGATTTCTTGCAACAGAAAAGGTTCTTTTATTATACACTGAAATACAAAAAATGAATTTCTGTACTAAAAGGCGTTCTAAAGCGAAATGAAAAAAATGACATTTCATTAAAAGCCGCCCCATACTTATTACTATACATAGGTGTCAATCTTACCAACATGAGGATGTTTGAAACAGGGCTACAAAATCGAATAGACAAATACATCAAATAGGTACATAAATACGCCATCATAGGTCTTAGAATATTTCTTGTAATTTTGATGTCAAATGTGGCATTTTTGACTCCAACCGCATAAAAAATCAAAATATTTCCAACAAAGAAACAAACTTAGAAAACTGAAAAAATACGCAAAACTAGACGTAAATACACTGTGATCAGAAGTATCCGGACACATGGCTGAAAATTACTTACCAGTTCGTGGCGCCCTCCATCGGAAAAGCTGGAATTCAATAGGGCGTTGGCCCACCCTTAGCCTTGATGACAGCTTCCACTCTCGCAGGCATACTTTCAAGCAGGTGCTGGAAGGGTTCTTGGGCAACGGTGGTCCATTCTTCATGGAGTGCTGCACTGAGGAGAGGTATCGATGTAGGTCGGTGAGGCCTGCCACGAAGTCGGCGTACCAAAACATCCCAAAGGTGTTCGATAGGATTCAAGTCGGGACTCTGTGCAGGCCAGTCTGTTCCATGGATGTAATTGTCCTGAAACCAGTGCGCCACAGGACGTGCAGTATGAACAGGTGCTCGATCGTGTTGAAAGATGCAATCGCCATCCCTGGATTGCTCTTCAAAGCGGAAAGCAAGAAGCTCTTTAAATCATCAACGTAGGTATGTGCCGTGAAAGTGCCATACAAAACAACAAGGGGTGCAAGTCCCCTCCATGAAATACACGACCACTCCATAACACCATTTTGGACTTTTGATCACATAGTGTATCTTCCTCACCGCTTCTTCCAGGTCTGTAAATGCTTTAGCAAGTACTTCTTTAGATCGTGTTGTAAGATCCACATCATCTGCAAATACTAATATATCGACACCTTTGTTGAATATGTGATTTTCTGTTTCTACTTTTCCGTATACGTACGTATATTACACCGTATATTACGTAGTACAGGGAACGTTATGCAATGACGCGGAAAATAGATTTCGAGATTTCAACGGAAATACACGTTTTGGGGTCTCCTGATACCGAAAAAGTGTTTTTTTCTTTCTCCATAACGTCCGTCTATAAGCACCACTAGCGGCTAAACCATACGTAGGAAGTTTTCGAAAATGGATATTGCTCGGCCGATATGCGTCGACTCGGGGCGCTGCGATTTTGAAATCTTTCTTTAAACTTTGAGGGTACTTTACATGAAGTCCCCCCCTGGACATTTTCAAAATTTTCTCAAAAACGGCTCCAATTTTTTTCTTTACATTTCTTGTAAGAAGAGAGTAAAATACGCATATAAATGTGGCATAAGTGCGATTTTCACAGTTCTGAATTTCCGAAAATTGCAAATGTTTAATATTTTGTGGCGGCTTCTTACATCTTCAGAATTGAAGGTCCAGATTTTTCCTGCAAATAAAATTTGTTCTCCATAATTAGTTCTTTAATTAAGGTCATGTACATTTTTTTAAAAAATATTAGTTTTCGCGCAATATTGCGTGCTATATGTGCAATTTTAAAAAATAACAAAAACACGATTTTCTAAAAAAAGAATCCAAATTTTTTCTTTGAACTTTTCGTAGGGATAGTGCCTAATGTACTCCAAGACACGACACAAACGCCATTTTGCTTTGTTTTGTTTTTTCAAAAAATTGAAAAATGTAATAATCTTTTACTTGTTTCTCACGTGGTTGATATTTACATTAGCGGCGATTTGTTCTCATTGTTTAATTTATGAGTACATGTGCTTTAAATAATGTCAAATATAGTTTCTTAAAGACACTTAAGTTTTCTGTGAAACGAACTCAAAACTCTGCATTTTCAGAAACACTCAATTGCAATTTTCCCAAAACCGGCTCCAAATGTTTTCTTCAAACTTCTCGTGCATTTAGTTCTAATTGCACTCTTTGAGATGACATACGATTCATTTTGATGTGTATTTTCCCCCCAAATTACACAAATGTATTTTTTAATGTGTCTCATGCTGTTAATAAGCACATTTCCAGCAATTTGCACATGGGCGGTCCAAATAATTCGAATTTGATGCCACGCTTCGAACATATGAGTTTCGGTACTCTTTGAAAGTATTTAAGAAGAAAATATCATACATTTCAAACTTAGCGCCTTCGTGATTTTAGCCAAAAACCCGCAAATTCTTTCACAATTGACAAAAAATTCATTTTTATATTGTAACGTTTCTCCGTAGGGAATTAATACACATGCGGGTAATATTTAACAACAAGTTTATTCGTAAACAATGATTCACTAAAAACTACTTGATCTATTTACAAATATTTTACACAGTCTTTGTGCTCTTCACTTAATTATGTTTCTTACACACGACTCCGTTCTCTTGATTATTTATTTACACAGTTCACTTCTTCTACACTATTTATTTACACTGTTCTCTGCAATCTACACTATCGCACTGTCCTATACACTGTCCACGGTCCCCTGCGCTGACCTCAATTCCCTGCGCAGACCACAATTCCCTGCGCAGACCACACTTCATTGCGCACACCAGGGTCCACTGCACTGCTGTTTACCGCGATGCACACTTCACAGCTCAGCTTCCACTGCAGACTTCAAACTGCTGACTGCTGTTCCCCTACTGCACCACTGTTTACCGCGATACACACTTTACACCACAGCTTCCACTTCAGACACGGACGGACTGACTGCTTATTCACTGATTACATACACTAACTGATTCGTGGCTGCTTACTTACGACTACTACTTACACTGACTAACTTCTTACTGCCATACTTACACACACTGACTTACACTAACTTACACTGACTGACTACTTACTTCCGACTACTTACACTGACTTACTTCTTACTGACTCGCGGCCGCCGGCAGCAGCGCATTTATACCTGGTCGGCGCTCGTCTCGACACAACCAGAACTTTCTCTACCTTTCCCCGCTACTCGCGAATAGTCCGGAACCGTCTAGTTCGGGGGAAAGGGAAGGGGCGCCGGCAAATGACGCAATCCGCGCGCAGCGAATTCCGGCAGATGATGCAATATTCGTTACAGTACGAAGTTCTTTGCATTGGAGCTTCACCTGCTTCGAAAAGTCACCAATAGATCACATCACCTCCTGGGCGACCGCGACGAAAGGTTTACTCATAGTCAGATTTCCCGGAATTCAATTTTTTCCACATCAGACGCGACGAGATCTCATTCTTTGAGAATCTGGAGCTGCGAGCAGTGTCGTAGCAATCGTGTAGAGAAGCCAAGCAATAAGCGTTTCGGGCGCATTGGAAGTTGGTGGTACGTTGGCAGCAAGCAATTATCATGTAGTTTATTTGAAGCAGTGCTCTAAGACGCGGGAAGAAGCAGAAATAATGAATGACGTAAAATTCGTAAGAAGAACGTTTATTTTTCGTCCTGACAGAGGTAACCACGACACCTCTTCTTAATGATTCTTATGGTAAGGTCATCTTTGTCAATTATTTGTCGTCTTTCCAGAACTTTCCCGTGTGATGAGGACACAGCACGGCGATGCACAAACATTTCTCGTCGCAGTTTCTACTAATGCTGTCCGAATCATGTAAGCAATATTTCGCAGCCTCAACAACAATAACTATAATAATAATAATAATAATAATAATAATAATAATAATATATTTGTCACATAAATACAGCACAAGCCATGTATTACAAATCAGGATATGTACTAATCATACAAAGAACAATACAGGTATTTCTAAAAATTAAATACAATACAGAAATTAAAATACAATTCAATTTTCATAATAAATACAATGTAATACATTGCTAATTAATTTTATAAATTGTAGTGTAAGAAGGCTACAATTAATTCTTTAGAACATTACATTCAGGATCTCTATCATTAATATTGTAGTGCTTTGGTAATGTTTTTGCAACTTTTGAAAACACAGAGAGTTAAACAAAAATAGGATCTGCACAATTTTTTTAAATGTACTTCGCCCTTTTTGAAAAAAGAATTTAAAGAAGACAATTTGGAGCAGTTTTTGAGAAAATAATTGTTTAACAATAGCCTAAACAAAATTAAGCAAAACGTAAAATTCACGCAAAATTATGCAAAAACTACCCTTTTACTTGAAAAATTGCACATGACCTCATTTAAAGATTCAAAAAATACATTTTATAAAAGAAAGAAATGTCTGTAATCAATATTGAGTTTTTGAGGTTGTTTTCTGCATAACTGATATTCACTAATAAATCTGGCCAAGTTTGAAGCCCTGTGAACTTAACACAAATATTTTGATTTATTGGGGGACACTTTTATATGAAGCCTTTACAGAATTTTCACAATTTTCTCAAAAATGGCTCTACATTTTTGGACTAAATGATTCCCTCGTGTTCGGCATAGGACTCTTAAAAATTGCTCTGTGTGCGAAAATCTCTGAATTTTCAAAAATTGCACAAGTTGAACTTTTTTGTCTTCGTACTATTACAATAAGTAATATCATGTGGTCACATTTGATGTGTCAATATTGAAACGAATTATATTGTGCTGTTGTAGCACTGCCAGTTCCTTATCAATAATCAACAACACATGGATTCTGACTATGCCATGTGTCAGAGGAAGTTATTTACTACATCTAGGAAAAAGGTTTATCCATCTTTTTAGATAACAGAGTCCCGGAATACAAAGTCTTTCCTGAAAGAATCGCTTCTCTCTACTGCAGAATCACAATACTTTCTCTTTATTACATAAGAATAAAGTATGCAAGGAAGATCAACAAATGCATACTCGCTTTTCTTTTGGACTTGAATCCTGGATGTGTTCTTTAATCAACTTTAAGTTCTATGACTGAGATGAAGAAGAATGCAACATGATCTCACTAATCGATTTCCAAATGAATGTGAGTACGCAACTAACACCTTATTCGCATATACATACAAAACAGTCGCCTTTTAATGTTTATATAGATTCGCCTACAAAACGATAAATGTATCAGTTGCATAAATTCCGTGGTGGTAGCAGATATCTTGCGGTATTCCATAATATGATAAAGGAAATAATCGTCCACAAAAAATATAACTACTATATACTTTTTGTGGACAATTATTTCCTCTATAATATTAGATAAGATTCAGAAGTTGAAGTGAGCACAATTAGACTGACTTTGCGGAGTTTTAATCTCTTCAAAAATTAGAGGACAATGTGTTAAGCTAATTCGGGGAAGAATAAAATGTAGTTGTAGATGATTTTGCTACGAATTACTATGAATACTACTACTATGAATTTATGGAACTAATTGAGAATGATCTTATGAGAGAATAACGTTGAAGAGCAGCTTACAGATGATTTTTAAGTGCATTTTTGTGCATATGAGCAAAAAACGTAAAAGAATTTAGCTGTTCTAAATTCTAACCATCCTGCAACATTCGTACTTGCAAGTTTATTTTTACGGCGGTTTTTGTGTTTTGAAATTGCAATATTACCAGTTTATAACCTCTTTGGAAGTAACATACAAGGTAATTGGGGTGTTGGAAATTTTTGAACAGGAGTAAAACATTAGTTACGATTCATTGGCATGTCCAATGCTAGAGACTGTAAGAACTTATTTGAACAATGCAATGGATGACACAACTTTTCAACACATGAAAATACCCTACGTAATGTCTGAGTAACTGCGAGTATGCAGCTATGCGGATGAATAAAGTGTCATTCGGCGCACCTCGGTCCCCTGGTAGGGAAACTGATAATTTGTTTTCGAATCCGACCAGAAGATTATAAGAAATCTCCAAACACGTGGTTTGGTGGCTTAAAGAACTTCAAGTGAATACGGAGAAAACCAAACTGTGGATAATGCTACAAAATGAAAGCACATTTAACATATTACGTTCGACTTCTTAAATGTGCAAATACCTATTTTCAAATGAGTGTGACTAACAACTTATTATTATTAAACTTAACACCTTATTCACATTAACATACAAAAAAATCGTCTTTTAATCTCTCTCTCTCTCCCTCTCTCTGTATATATATTGTGGCATTATGGGATTGTGCAACCCCATAACACTACCGTTTCGTATGTATGAACACCCACAGGCAGCGAGGAGAGCAGGCGCAAAGCAAAGGTTCGTAAACGCGCAGCCTGGTATCCGTTGCCCGTACTAATCAAAGGCGAACTAGAAAGCAACGTTTTTCCTTGTGAAGGGTTGAGAGAGGAGAAGCAGCCCCACTACTGAGAATTTCCCCAGGCGTCGCACAATAAATAGTCAGACCCGCAAGCGGAAGCTCTTTTTTGATTGTTGCCGTCCGTCGGGTAAGCAGCATTTTGATCACCGCTCGTTAACGTCAGCTTAGATATTGTTTGCCGCCGCAACGACTGCTAGGTAGAAGTTTTCGGCGTCGAACAGACGTGCTAGTTAGTCGTCCGCGAAATAGTGAAGATTTAGTAGAGTGTTTCTTCTATTAACAACACGGGAAGTAAAAAGTTACCCGTTGTGAGAAAAGCATTGAAAGTTCTTGTTTAACGAAGTAAAAGTAGCAACGAGCGAGGAACTTGCACGAGTATTCAGGGAAGTGCAAGGGACATTTTTCACAACGTGGGCGTAGTCAGAGGCGCCGGTAGCAGTCGAGGGAGAAGAAGAGGCCGACTAGGAAGGACGGAAGAGGACGCAAGAAGACAGGAGAAGAAGAGGCCGACTAGGAAGGACGGAAGAGGACGCAAGGAGACAGCGTAGACGGCAGAGGCGAATCCCGTCTCGCACGACGCAGAAGCTGGGACCGAGCGACGTCGGTGCAGAAGCCAGCGCACGACCATCGAGGCCAGGAAGCGGGCAGTTTTCGAGGTAATGCTAGGAACTGCGGAAAGTAGGTCAAGTTCACGTCGGCAGGGAAAAGACTAGTATAGGAAGTGTTAGGAAATTGAGGACACGGGTGGCAACAATTTGCAGCATTGTAGTGGGAGATTTATGATGCGCTATTGCCTGCCTTAAACATTCTATTTGGAACATTTATTATTCTGCTATTAGCAGTCACAGTTAAATTATAAATGAAAGTAGTGCACTTGCCCACATTTTGTTCTTTGCATGTAATATTTTTTTGAAGCAAGAGATTGTAAAATAGAAATTTGGTTTCATGTGCAAATGTAATTAGGATAGCATAAATTTAGATATAATTAATTTTCCAAGGGAATTCCCAGTGTAGATTAGGGTAATTATTTCAAAGAACTAGTTTTGGAGTAAATTATGTGTTCATTCATTTAATGTGCTGTAAAGGATTCTATTTGTGTTTTTGATTTTTCTTTGTAAAAGTGTGATTCTATTCTTGATTTTTTTGTCATTAACTTATGCCACAAAGTTTATGGGTAAATTATACGCTCGTTTATGTGCATTTTGTGTGATTTTATTGTGTCAAGGGTTCAAACCTTTCTCGCACCCTGAAGATCCTGCTCCCTAGATTTAAAGCTCGCTTCACGAGCAAATATCTTGTCAAACCCCTCCACGGTTCATGCTGCTGTTGTGAAGGTACCAGGCAGTCTTGTGAAAGGTGGGTTCGTTAGAATATATATATATATATATATATATATATATATATATATATATATATATATATATATATATATTAAGGCATTAATAGAGAAATTGCAGAAGTAAAAGTTAATACAAACTAGACAGAGTTTGTGGAGTTTTAATTTTTTCAAAAATTAAAGGACCAAACTATGGGAGTGGCAATCGAATCCGGGGAAGAATCAAATATAGTTGTAGACTTGGGGACAGAATTTTCGGAACTAATTGAAAATTATCTTATTAAAGAAAAAAAACGCTGAAGAACAGCTTACCTGTGAAATTGTATGTGCATTTTTGAGTATATGAGCAAAAAAGCTTACAAAATGGGAGCTGTACTAAATTCTAACTATACGCCCAATCCTTACCTGCCATACCCTACATTGAATGTTACAGTCTGAAAGCATATTGTATTGTGATGTACCATATTTTAGAATTGTAAGGAACATACATATATTATGATTAAATATATTATTTCCATTACAAATTTCCTAACGTTTTTAATATTTGAAATGCCGAAAAAAGGTGCTTCTCACGAAACGTTTCGTGGCTCCGCGATGCGATAAAAATCATGTGTTTTTCAGCATTACTTGTAATCTACGAAAGCGTAGACGTCAAACGAAAAACTTTAAGCCGTTTTCTGTTTAAATCGATTTTCTTTAACGGGTCTTCAAAAGATGACCGCTGCGAAACGTACGGATTCAAAAAAGTCACAGAGTGGAGTGACTAACTTTTCTGTGATCCCCCATTTCTAGCATGAACATACAGTGTGTTAGAGACCAAAAGCTATGCGTTTACAGTTTTTGAAAAAGTGAGAAAATGAAAATATATCAATGACGTTTTGTAAAACTCTTATGTTATATTTTGTAAATACATTTTCCATTATAATGTAAGATACAGTCGCCTTCGGTTATAGTGAACTTCTGGAAACTGACATTTGTGGTTCACTATATCTGAGAATGCCAAATTTAAACAGAATTTCTCCACAATGATTGATTTTATTAATATGTAGATATATAGAAAATGCAATAATATTCAATCCTTTAAAAAATCAATAATATTCAATTCTTTGCTTCGTACATTTTTCATTACCTATACTGTCTCGAAGTATCAACATGCAGTCTTGGCACCCTCTGCAGCCTGGCATTGGCCTCGTGCACTGTTGCAAGCCCCACTCTTCGAAGGCTCTTTTACTTCCCCCATAACATACGAGATCCTTTCGGTAGCGGCAAGGCGCAAGCGCATTATTGAAACTTACTGCTTTTCCGCGCGGACGGAAGGTTTCGGGAGGCTGAAGGGATGTGGCAGTCGCGCGCTTCCTGTCGCCTACGTAGAATACAACGTGCTTTGACCCACGGAATATCACGTAACATCAAGCTGGAAACTGAGTGTCATTAGTAAGGCTCCCATTACGGGTCTGCTACGTTTACCTCAGGGGAGACTTCTTCGATTATGACCTTTGGCCGATATTTTTTTCAAGCTGCCTAGTGTTGGGATTTGTAGCAATGAGGCGATATATTATTTTCCAGAGAGAAATTAATTTCCAGATTGTTGTAATATATTGTTACAATGAATGATATTTGTTTGATGACAAGTGAACACAGAGAAAAAAAAGAATCTGTTATCTCCACTGAATATTTTCTGTTATATTAAATGTTATTAGAGTAATTTCCCTTTTCTGTTATTATAAAAGCGATTCTGTTGTTTTAATTATAATGTCGGTACCATTATCAAAAAAGTTTCATGTTTTTTTTTCGGACAATAGAATAATTTTCATTACAAATGTATAATAAATACTCAAATAAATGTACAGAACTGTTGCAGCCATTTTCAAATTGTACGTGATTTATTATGGTAAAAATTATCTTATTTTCTTAACTACAGCTCAGCAATCGAAAAAGTCATAAAAATTCACAACGCTTTGTGTTTTAAGAAGAACTTTTGAGATTTTTTTCAAGGCTTTGAGAGTTTCAAACGAATATTTCGATTTTTGAGAGTTTTAACATGAAGCCGCATTGGATTGAATTTTGTTGTCGAATAGTGCGATGGACGTTTAAGAGAATGGTGCAGATCTCATTTTCGTGTACATCCTCGATTTTTCGTAAAAATCGCAAAAAAAAAGTTTAAACGACAACATTGAAGATAGAAATTTTTGCCTCAAACAAAGTATGCTGTACAAAATTAGTTCTTTAAAATGGGTCAGGTACTAGTTTCTTAAAAATTGGAATAGTTTTTGCGTATTTTGCGCTTGAAATTATCGCATTTTTTTCTACTCATAAACCGCTCCAAATTTACTGTTTAAATTTTCTTCACTTTTGTAATAAAGGATGGTACAAAATATGGTGCTAGTCGTATTTTCAAGCATCAATCGGTTTTTCGAAAATTGCAAAAAAAATTAATCTACAAAATTTTAGATAGATGTTTTTGCTTCCGACTAAGTCTGTTGTACAAAATTGGCTCTTTAAAAAAGGTCATGTACAAATTTTTGAAAACAAGAGTAATTTTTGCATAATTTGCGTTTAAAATCAAAGATTTTTTTCTCAAAAACCGCTCCAAATTTTCACTTTAAATTTGCTCCACATATAATAAGGGACGGTAAAAAATATGGTGCTAGTCTCATTCTTGGCAGTATCTCCATTTTTTCGAAAATGCCAAAAGGAAGTGAGCATTTCTACGAACATTTCTGAACGTAAAAATTTTCAAAATTGCATATATGGTGATTATGGCTTTAAACAACAAAATTAACTAATTAATTAACGAAACCACAACCAAGAAAATGCCCGATAATTTTGAATTTAATTTTGTTGCTTTCTTTGATAAGCGGCTTAATCTTAGCTGGTTTAAAAAATATCTGAAAAAAATCCTGTGTACAAGGATACATTCAATATGTGAGTTAACAGGTGTATAATGGCGGGCGCGCAAACCTTTAACAAGCAATCCACAAATTCATCTAAACCGGCCGAATATTTATATTTTAGTCTACCGATTATTTTGAGAATTTCATCGAAAGATGTTTCGGAAACGAACATCGTGTCGAAAATTTTTGTGGAAACGTCTGATGTTGAATTTTGTGGCTGGAGACCCTTAGTGAGATCGACAGCAATTCTCGAAAAGTATTGGTTAAAGAGACTAGTCACTGTTGCCGGATCGTTCACATTTCTATCGTTATCTTTTAAAACAACATTCTCTACAAGGTTTTTAGTTGATTTGGTCGAATTTTTTACTATATTCCATTGCTTTTGTTTTATTATTTGAGTTCAAAATATCCTGATCATTTTTCATAATTTTAGAAAGCCTTATGACTTTTCTCAACAATGATTTGTAGTTTTTTAAATATAGGAGGAAATCTTGAAATACGTTATGATGCTTAGAAATGAAAGAAAGAATTTGTTTACTTTTACATGATGTCCTAATCCCTTGTGTTATCCAAGAATTGTGTTTCCGTGAAATATTTCATTTTCTCGTTTGAAGAGGAAAGCAAATGTTAAAATGAAATGAAAGCGTTGAAAAAACGAATTATATTTATCGTTTGTATTGTAAACCACGTCCCATGACTCTTGCAGCAAGTAATTGATGAATAATTTTATTTTACTATTAGTAAACAATCTACTCATACGTGTATTATCTAATGTGACAGTGTTCGCATGTCTTATAATGGTAAGAATTTGTGCATCTTGATCATTGTATCCGAAATCTTTTGTTTCAATTTCATATCGAGTAATGGTTTTGTTAATTATTATTTTATCGATAGCCTTCTTTGAATTTAGTGTCACCCGTTTACTTACATTTACTGTAATATCTAAACTGACGGAATGAACTAAATTGAGAAACTACCCTTTCTCGCAATATTCGACCAGAAAATCAATGTTAAAATCTCCACATACAACAATGGATTCAAAAGAGCGATTGCTAACTTTGTTTAGTGTTATTTCCAGTTTTTTAAGAACATAATATAATTTACTGCTTTCTTTGTTGTAGACCTGTAGATGCAAAGTAATATAATTTTTAGCGTAGGCAGATATACTACAATTATTTGAAAAATATTTTCAACGGAATACACATTTAATTCTTTCAAAGAGATAGAACCGATATCATTTCTAACGTAAATTCAAGAACCCCCATATGAAGGACCTTTATGTGATACCTTTTCTCTACAATAATAGCCTACGAGGTAAATGTTTGGAATTTGGAAAATGCTAAGTTCAATATGAAATAACAAATGTTCTGTAAAGCAAAGAACATATATTTGATTCAAATCGCTCTGTAAAGCTGCTTCGATAAACTCAGTTTTATTTGAAAGGGATTGAACATTATGGTGCAGTATGTTTATCTTTTGCAAGTACCTACACGGATGTTTTTCTACTGCATCTGACTGTAGTTACTATACATTTACTCCATTTTTACCTCGAGTGGGTGGTCGAAGGTTGTAGTGTGTCCCAGCAGTGACAGGTTGTGAGAAAACTGAGGCATCAGGTGTAGGAGAATTGGTAGTGGGAGTGAGAGAAACAGGAGAAGGATCAGAGGAGGAGGTAACAGGGTTCGAAATATGGGTGAGGGGTGGAGAACGTAAGGAAGGTGAAAGGGATGGATTTTTGGCAGGAGACTGCGTAGGACTGGAGCAGATGATGTGTTATGCAAGCTTGTTGCTGACTGCATGTTTTCCTAAAAGATTGACGGGCAGACCATGCCGTGTGAAGCTGAAATTAAATTGATTTAAAAAAATGTTACATTTGTTTCTCTCAGTTGAAGTTTTAATTCTTGGTTTGCGTGCTTAATCTCGCTGCATAGTGTTGGTCTGTTATACCAGAAGGGCAAAGTCGAGACTACAATGTATTTTGGGCGGCACATTGTAATTTGTTTACATGTTGTTCAGGTGTAAAGTCACCGCCCAAATTAATGTCATTCTGCTTCCTATGATAATGACTTTGTCCTGATATGTCAGGGTGTCCAACTCTTAAGTCACGTCTGCTTACCGCACGTTGGGTTTAAAAATAGATGAGACTGAGTAGTTGGAGGGTAACTTCCTATTGACAGTGGATGCAGATGGCGACCATGGCTGTCACCTAAAAAAAGTTTGTTTTTTTAGGCTCAGTAAGAATGTTTTTTGTTTTCAAGTGGGCTAGAATGCGTAGCAATACGTGTTTTGGTTTTGACGCGCTTCCTAGCCTGTTTGCGATGGTTTGTGCATATATTTTTCGATGATAGAAAAGGGTTGTGAAGATCAGTAAGTCGAGGAAAATCTGTTTCATAATCTAAAACACTAAATTTGTTTTGAGTTGCGGCTGGATGTGGTGTCTGTGTCTTTATTGCAGTCACGGGTGCACGGTAGGGAAGATTCGCAGTGTTGCCGACTTGTACCCAACCGTCTGTGTAGAGAACGACCTCTTCCAACCTTCGGATATGTTGATCTAAATTACTGAATTACTGTTTAAGTGTGTGAAGAAGTATATATATATATATATATTGTGACGTACCTGGTGATGCCGGGTATTTTCACTGCAAGAAATTACTAAAGGAGGGTATCTTTTCCGTGAATGGGTCCCTACGATAAGTTGGTATAGCATTAGGAAAGTTAATTAATAAATGAAGTACAATCATGAACAGCATTTATTCACAAACCAGATTTGTTAATTACATGATCTAACAACATTTATACACTCTGCCTTGGTACCAAGATTAGGTGTAATACATATTATCATACCTTCGGGGCCCCGACCAATACCTTCGATGCTTGGAGCACGGCTCGTGTCGGCAGGGGTCGCCGACCTTCGCAGCAGCTGAGCGTCGTCGGCGGCTGATGGCGTGGCGATCGCCTCGGCTGGTGACCTTGCGAATCCTTCCTGATTCGGCTCCTGGTATCTCGGTGTTGCACCTCACTCTGATTATCTTCCGTCGCTGGATTTAATCACTTAACCCACGGCTACTACACGTGCTGGCCTCAGTTCAGCACCACACAATTCCGGTGTTATTCTTACCGCGATAAATAATACAAGCGCGATCGATTGTTCTCTCGTCGCTGATCTCTCATCCTAATAACATTCTCGATCTCTACTTCACATATCTATTGTTTTACAGTTGCTACTACTTTACAAAATACACCGCATGTTCCCTTTGTCCATGCACTAACGGCGAGCTCTTCGCCACACGTCCGTACCTACCGGCCACTTCTCCGCGACTGTCCTAACGGCTGAAATCTTCGCCGTTCGCTGCCCAGTTCGTAACCGACATTCTCACGCTGTCCTCGCGGCGGCGGCAACGGCGGCGGTAGCGACCGTTGCTAGTTCCCATCGTTGTTCGCCGCGCTTGACGTACGTACCGCGCAGTCCAAAATATATACTGATTACTTACGCTAATGTTCTAATTAGTGTAAGGAAACACATTATGTGTTTCAATATATATATATATATATATATATATATATATATATATATATATGTATAATCATTAGCCAGATGACAATGAACAATGAACAAATAAAATTGACACTCAAGTTTAAGAGCCAAATAGAATCTTTTCTGCTGCTTCTAACGAATAACTAAGATTTTCGATAGAATTATTAGACTATACTGAACGTCAAAAACGAAAGTAATATTAATTTTTACAATGGTATTTAATGTATTAATTACCATTTGGACTATATAATTCTGAACGACATGTCACAAGCATCTCAGCTGCGTGTCAAAGACCCTTCCCCCATTTCCACCAGGTTTTGCGTCCAGTTGCCCTGATTCTTTGAGCGAATGCTGGGGTGGCCCCTTATTTTCTTCTGGGCATAAGTGAAACTTCGCTATCTGTGAATGTTTTCTAGAGCTCAGTGCGAAATATTGTTATTCATATTATCATATTCCCCCGGCAATAAGTCAATTCGAGAGGCACGATGAGGGACAGTAGCCCAAATCTACAGCTGATTTGCCTTTGCTAATATTTTTTATTACACGGAAGCGAATATTTTTTTATCAATTATTGCCAAAAACGCTCATGTTCTTCTGTATTAGGAATCGAACATGAATGTGGATTAGGGTAAGGAAATCTGAATTAAATAAAACGTGCAAAGTGTATGATTATCCTCGTAGTGCGTCACACACAATATTTAACTGTTTTTGATTTTACATAAATAAATAAATAATAAATTCACTCTTCATTTCAGCCTCATTTGGAAATGTCTCTGATAGCGTTAAGAAAGATTTTTCTTTGGCTTGTGATCACAAAATTGAGGATAGTGGTAATTTTGTAGGTCTTTATGCAGTAAAAATAACATATCAAATCTGTTAAGCAGTTTTTTTATAAAAACAATATTACATAAATGAAATATATGTAAACAGATAAATATGTAAATATATATATATATATATATATATATATATATATATATATATATATATATATAAATATATGGAAACATTTATGTATACGCAAGCAAATACTATACTTATGATATCTATATGTTGATGAAAAAATACTATATTTATGATTTACACGTATAAATGATACAGAAACCAAATATTTCTACATTTACATTGTATTAATAAAAGTTTTCATGCAATGACATACGAATAATTTCATGTCTCTTCTGGGTTTGTCTCTTTCAAATAATCTGATCTCTTATTCTAGATCTCAAATGTAAACATAACAACTGTGTTAGTATTAGCCTACATAAAAGACTGAGGAACTCTAAATTGACATTTACATATGATTTTGACACATCCTTGCATTCTCATTTCTAAATTTGCGTATTTTTATCATCAGACTTCACCTGCACGGAGCGTGGGGCCCTAAACTTTTCTGGTGATGTGATAGTTAAAAGTGGCGTGATGTACCACAGTCCACAGAGTGGCTGGGTAAAAAACTGCGTACGAAGAGTGGCTTCCGCAGCCTCCAACGGATGCGCTCAGATGCATTTGCAGATAGTAAGAGGTCGGCAGCTTCGTTTTTAAGGTTGGTGTTTTGGGGAGTCTGGGGGGCTAGGGGGGAACTAACCCACGAGAAGAGCACAAGCACATACACAGCCCGACGTATTGGAATGACCTACTTCTCGGTGAAACAAAAGGCAAGGAAAAGAGGAGACAGGAGTCCGAACAGTGTGCTGCTAGAAATGAAATAATCGGTACAAGTTGCCATTCACCCGCAGTGCGTTTAACTCACATCTTTGGAGAGGAATGTCTTGCAGACGGGGTGGAGATTGGTTTTGGTTCCGAGAAGTTTGTGTATTGCCAGCAATAAACACTTAACAATGTAAATAATGAAACTAAGAATTATGTTTAAAGATTTCTGATGAGGAAATGCAACAAAATATGGCAACAAAAAGGAATCAATCAATATGTACAATAAAAATGCTGTCTACACATTTGGTTATATTATTATTATTGTTAATAATAATAATAATAATAATAATAATAATAATAATAATATTAAAATTCTTTTCGAAAGCAACGAAATGAGTTTTTGTACGTCATCATTACATATCATCATGCAGTACTGGCTTTATGTTATGGTGGAACGAGCCAGCTACAGCAATTCAGAGGAATTCCGCTGGTACTATCCGACAAGTGGGATATTAATGATAGTTCATCGTATTTAGCTCATATTATTATTTAATTAATATGCATAAATCTGGAATTGAGACCACCCAGAGAAAATATTTACAATACGCTTCTTTCGGAAGAAAAGAAATTACAATAGGCCTGCCCAACTGGCCTGAGATGCGTGTGGTCGCTTATGGTGGGGAGAGAAAAGTGCAGTCGAGTGACCTTCAGAACGGTTGATTGCACGCCTTTTGCGTCGCGGACCCAATGACAAGTTCCTAGAGAGTCGCCACTGCGAATTGGTGTAAAATGTGTGTTGATTTTTCTTGGTTTAATTTAATAAATTATACAACCGTTTCAGAATCAATTTACGTGTAAACAAAAAACAAATTTTATATTGTAATACTTATGTATTATAAGAAAAGGGTATAACCGGGTACTACAGTAAAAGAAAAGAAATGAAGTAAAATGCTTGAACACTGAATTTGATCCAAAATAAATTTATAATTTGTTCCTACCAGTTCACTGTAAACAACGTGGTATTTGCATTGGAATTTTAACGTAGTACGTATTTATGTTTACGTATATACTGTTTGGAAGATAAAAAGCCTTCAAAATATTTTTTGCCAAATTTTAATTATAAATTCCAATAATATTTTTTCCTTAAACAAATGTTTTTGAAAGTTCTAGAAGTATTAATAAAGTGTTTGCATATTACTTTCAGGTGCGTGTCATTCTGCAATTATTCCACTTCACACAGGAATTGTGATATGAATTTTACGGTGTCCACGATTTACAAGAAGTTCAATATTACTATTCATGGACTACAAATCACTAAACCTATAAATATTGCTTTCGAATTCTATTCGGGCTATCTTGTGTGTTTGTGCACTCTGTTCCCCTATGAAGGCCGGGAAACGAAATATAATTTATCTTCTCTGTGATGCGCTTTGGAGCCAATGACGTATACAATCAACCACCCCGCAGTCCCCTTCCGAAGCCATTTAACATACTACAGAGCGATGCCCATCCCCTTCCCGACAGAACGCAGCTGGCGGGTGAATTTGGGGACCCGGGGGGCCGCGAGTCGCTCGCGACTGCTCCGCAAGCCACTATACTGCAATTTCCTCAACTCTGCTCCTGGCAGGCATCAGTTGTTGCTGTTGACGGTTTCATCCAATCGGGTGCTTTAACGTCATCATAGCGACGTCACTACAGTGGCATTTAAGCTCCCGATTGAATGAAACTCTCAACAACTGTGTTGGGAAAATCCCTGTATAGGTTGAGCAGGCCTGATCTACGTGTATAATACTCTGACGTTTACAACCAATGAATCATCACGACCTGTCGAATGGAATCTTCTTACAGTTCTTCGAAACAGGACAACCCTTGGTGCCCGCCCTGGTCACGCAGGACGAAGTAGGGCGGAAGAGTGACTCATGTACGACCAAGGTGACTCTTGCCGGGCACTCGTGCGATCCACTTTCTGCTGGCGTTGGAAAGAGATCGCAGCGCTGTTGCTCCGACCCCGAACAGCTTGCATATATTCTTTCTCGTCCTTCATCGTTCATCGTTCTGCCTTCGCCCTGCTGTACTCCCACAGCAGTTTATCACAGTGTGTTAAAGGAAGTTTGCCAGTTGTCTAGATGGTTCACATTTGAAATGGGTTCACCCGTCTTAGACCGCAATTCCCAACCCCCCACCTGCAGGGACCCAGTGTGACTGCAGCAGTCACGATCGGACCCGGGCAAGTCGGCCCCATCCTCGCGAAGCGCCTGCCAGGGGCCGCGCGCTCACTCGTGGACGCCGTCGGCCCAGGGGGACCAGACGCCGCCCCAGCGCGCGGGGTCGGCGCGCTTGTCGCCGCGCTTGTTGCGCGGGGCCACGGCCTCGGCGCGCAGCTGCGCCAGCCGCGTCTCGAACAGCGCGCCCAGCTGCGGCGTGTACAGGTTGCGCTCCTCGCACGGGTCGCGCGCCACGTCGAAGAGGCAGGGCCTCTTGCGCGGCCGGCAGCGCGGCGCCTTGGGGTCGGGCCCGGCGCACTGCACCCTGGCGGCCTCGCGCAGCACGCGCACGACGTGCGGGTCCAGCGGCCCCGCCCCCGCCCCCGCCGCCAGCGCCCCGCGCAGCGCGCGCGCCGCCGGGCTGGCCAGCACCGCGCCCACGTCGTACGCCGGGTCCGCCGGCCCCTCCGGCCGCGCGTGCCACTCGTCCAGGAAGCCCAGCAGCGAGGTGCCTGCCGGCCCGGGCACACGCGTCACGAGGCGCATTAGCAGGCGCGGCACCAGGCGAATCGTCCGCTCTGCAACAGCACGCGGCTCAGGCACGGCTCAGGCGGGGGGGGGAGGGGAGCAGGGACGAGGATAGGGACTGCAAAGCTTGGAATTGCGTTCTGTTAGTGCTCAAAAGACCACGCGTATCACGAAACAAACCGGTCTTGCGGATGCTATTCAGTGGAATCTCCATATCTCTAAATAAAGGCCAAAAGAAAGTGTTTCAATGATCGAATTTCGATCAAACTTTCTAATTATAGAGAGGAATAATCACGAAGACTGAAATTCAGAATACCGAAATTACGAACTTCAGACTTAATCAATATTAACATAACTCTTTTTATTGCAGGCTTCATAATCTATTTACTAATTTAGTGTTAAAATAAAAATAATCTATAAACAGACTGTCAACACACGTTTTGCCACAGACACACTTTTATATGGTTCTACAATATTACACTCACAGATGCTTGTGGATTTGAGACTGTTTCACACACTTTTGTTTCCTCGTCAGTCAGGAAATGAACTTAACGAATTTGCTTTTACTGTGAACTTTTTGCCCTCGAACATATCACAAAAAGCAAACGGTGCTCACCTCCTTTTTTACATTTCGCTAGAAGACATTACTACAGCGATTCAATAACACGTTCAGAAAAGAGAAAACATTTGTGCTAGTATTGAAATTGTTTCTTAACATTCGAAGTAGAAGTTCAACTATACAGATGTGTACAGGGAAAATGAAAGGCGGGAAAATTTTTTTAATGATACCTAGAAAATGGAGTTATGAAGGTTCCACTGAACTGAGTTTTGTTGAGTTTTGTTTTCGTGATACGCTGTTTGTCCAGTTTGTTGCTTTAATGTCACCAAAAGTTGCAAAAAAAGCTACGAGGGTGTGCACATGCATGGGAAGCAATGGAATTTTCTAGACTATTCAAGGCTGTCCACCTAAAAAAATTGTCCTTCGTCTCTAACAATAACCTCTTTATTGGATTTTAATGTATTATTACTTTTTTACTATTATCTCCGAAAAGGTAGGAAATTATAGCGGTCATTCCTACTATAATTCTCTAATTACTATTTCAGTTCATGACAACTAAATACATTTTATCTTTATGGACAATATTTTTTTTTATCAATTCATAATAAAATATTTTTTCCCACTAAGGTAACTTTTCAGTGCTAAGATAAGTTTTCAGCGTGTGACTACTACAATAATCCGGTTATCCACCAAATGGGATAAATGAAATATTTTCGTAAAAAATACATAACAGATGTACCTTCAAAGAAATAATTGTTAAATGTAATGTACACATACCGTCTCTGTACTTTAGTCAACTTCAAAGAAAATATCAGTCCCAAATATCTCAAAAACTATATTAAAAATCAAAAGGCATCCGCCATTCGTTTCATACGTAGTAAGTTTTCAAGGTTTCATAAGATTTTACGAAAGACATTATGGCTTGGATAGTCATAATTACTGTTTTAAGGTTGTGGGAGCGTAGGTAAAAAGGATATTCTGGCAGTATAAGTTTGATTTTTGTTAATACTATATTGACATATCTGCAAAACAAAGAAATGCATTTCTTTTTATTATGAAAATTTTGAAGGAGCGTATCTTAAACGCTATTACAATTTTCGTGATAAGAATTAACATAATAGCTAGTTTTTATAAAACAATTTCAGAACGTAAATGACACAGGAAAAGTGTGAAATACAAATTTGAAATCATACATTTTAAACAGTACCTAGACAATAAAATACATTTTCATTTGCTTTTGATCTCGATACATGGATTAGGAACAATTACGATTTTTCTTAATTTCAAATTCAACCTCTGTATGTATAATCACATAGGAAGTGGGTTTTCAATTAAACCCTTTTTATGTCGAGATCGAACCTAACTTCATATTAGTTTAGTGTAAAATGTATGAATAAAAAGGTTATATGTGCTGCAGAAACACCAGATACGAAACCATTTTACTGTATTATTGACAGTTAAGAATAATAATGTGAGAAGATATCGAAATGTTATAGGCAGAACGCGAAAAAATAATGTTTATATATTGGAAAACGTGTGTCAACATTTGTTGAGAATCTTTGATATGTTCGTTTAATGTTTTACAAATTATTTTGATGTTAAAATGACCAATGTAATTTATATCGACAGAAATATATAATTCCTCGGGAGTTCTAACACTACTATGGTTGTGAATCTAATATCCAATTTCAAGTTAGCAATATAATTTCTCGAAACATGATTTTTTTATGAATTCACAGGCACGATAAATTAGCAAATCAATAATACCCACTTAATATTTCATAATTATAGTATTGCATCTCTTTATCAAGTTAGTAAAGTTATCAAGTTAATTGATTTAAAGCAATTAGGTGTAAAGCAAATTTATTTGGTTCTTTCAAGCGATTGGGTCCCAAGCAATTGGATTCCAAGCAACAAGCAGCATGCCAGTTATGCGTTAGCCCACAATGGGGAAGAGTGTACCGTGGAGATCGATATGGAATCAAGTTCGTGGAGAAGCCCGCTGACGTCCGGTCGCTAGCAGAGCGGACGTTCGACTGGTGGTCAGTGTGTCTGTAACTGCTGCGGAAGGTTCTGCCTTCTACAGCATAGAAAGAACTGAAGAGTTAAGAAAAGGGGCACTGGCTCGCCAGTCGCCCCGAGTACTCACCGTTGACGTACTTGAAATTGCCCAACCTGAGCGCCGCGTACGCGGACACGTCGTCCAGGTTGATGAGGACCTCTCGTCG
Organism: Gryllus longicercus; assembly: GCA_038098605.1. Taxonomy (NCBI): domain Eukaryota; kingdom Metazoa; phylum Arthropoda; class Insecta; order Orthoptera; family Gryllidae; genus Gryllus; species Gryllus longicercus. The sequence goes on from JAZDUA010000774.1 coordinate 530,318, forward strand.
CGGGGACGGGGCCGCCTCGTCCAGCGCGCGCCACACGTCCACGCCGTCCACGCGCCCCAGCGAGGACACGTTCCCTCCTGCACAGCACGTGCGCGGCGGTGGTAGCGGACGCGCGGGCGTTGGAAACGAAGAGCGTACTTCCAAATCACGAATCTCCATTTCCGTTTGCTTTCTCGTTGTTCGAACCAATACAGGCGGGGTAAGTCGTTTCAGGTGGTAGAAGCGTACCAGCGCGTTCGTAATATTAGCAATAAATAATTCTTACAATTCTTGCCCGTCAGTTTCTATTATCAAGGAAAATTATTTATGTTCTTATATTTGCTTAAAAATGTTATTAAATTTATTTTTTAGTTTGAATTTTGTATGATATATAATAAGATGAGTTTCAAAACCTTTTGTGTTGGGTATCCTCTTATGTGTTTTAAATAAAATGTCCGTATAGTATTTTCAAAAAATCTTGTTTCTAGCCTGATGAAGGGGCAAATTGAGCCTCAAAACGTTGTGTTGTAGAAATATAAATAAATGCATTATTAACTACAATCGTTTTTTAAGAAAATGTTCTTCTCATGAATGGCCAAAATAATTTTCCTCAATAAATAATTCTTTTACAGGTTTGGTTTCAGAAGCATAGATTCCACTAGAAAGTGTGTTTTGTATTTTTTTTATTTCGTTGCAATCCTATATACTATAATTATATAAAACAACAACATTATGTGCATTTTACAAGACTTGAAACGCTGTTGTAGACTCACGAGGTCATTCGCGTCATTTGTGAACAACGAGTGTACTGCAGTTCTGAAGGCGGCTCCACACATGAGGCATTCGGCGAATCCCGGGCAACCACTCGCCGAATCCCGAGTAGTGTGGAAGGGTTGCTTCGATTTCCTGAGCGCCGAACATTCGGTATTCGCCCTACCCACCGCGTACCGGTCTTTTAAGACACTTCAAAGGGAGCGAACATTTACCTAACACATCAGCTGTTCGGGATTGGGCGAGATGTAGCTCGCTCCTCGGCGAATGCCGAATGTGTGGAGCCGCCTTGGCTTGCGGACTGAGGACTAGTCGGGCACAATCGTTGGCCGCGCACGACTCAAGACTTTTGTAATTTGCACCCCAATTAAATCAGTTCACAAATTTGTGATTTCTTCAATTGTATCCGATGAAAGTAGGTTTTTTGTTCGGCATTTCTTTGAACTACCCCCAGAACTTTGACTCACTACCATCACAACCTTCTGGACGTTATAGAAGAAGAGAAGTCGCCAAGAAACCGCTCTGCAGAAGCAAAGTGTTTATCAACAAAATAATTTTAAAAACATTTGTTTGTTTAATCGAGAAGAAAACGGTGATGGTTTTTCCCCACCTGAAATGTCTCACCTGTATATTCTTAACGCGTTTCTACATCATGGAGCCAAACATTTTGTTCAAAATTTGCATATACCCCGTGTTAAACGGTATCCAAAACTGTTGAATCTTATCTTGAACTATAAGGGTGAATGTGAATACTTTCCCTTCATAAAAAATTGCAACTCATGGAGATACCTCACTTTGGAAATAAGCCCTTGAATTGCACATCGGCAATGCCCGCTTGTAAAAATATACACACGAAGTTGAAAATTACATTAAAAATTAAAATATATACAAATTAAAAATTCTTTATATATTGTAAAATTCTGGTTAACAACTTCACCTGAAACAAACACAGTTTGCATTTAGCAGTCAAAATATTCAAAATGTATGATATGTTTAACAACAAAAATATACACATTTTCTTTCACATTCCTCTTCAGTAATATCACGTAACATCTCATGACTATCCATTTTAATTTACATTATTTTCTTCGTCTCTTATAGATTAATTTTATTTACACTGCTTTCATTACACTGCTTATTAGTATCTGCTAAAGTCATGTCCCGCATTTGTGATTACAAGAGCAATTGGATTCGCTCTTCGAATGAAACCTTCTTGAGAAACCCAGAGTAAAGTGAACATTGCAATTCATACATATATGGATATACTGAAGGCAATTTTCTCTTATTACTGATTGATAAGCGGCTCAGAAATAAAAATATGTTTAATGTTCCGCACTCCAAGCTCATGGGATAAGTTACTTTTAATGTGGTTGACTTTACGTCGTAAATATGTTTTAATTATGTATTTTTTCAAACTTATTTTTTAAACTTTAATGTTCTTTTATTTACAAGTGTATGTTGTGTAATTTTGAGTGCCATATGAACTTTTGCTTCACACTAAAGATCTTCAGCATCATTAATAACAATAAGAAATGCAGTACTGTACAATAACACATTATTTCCAATTATTATTTGTTACGATTATTTTGCCCCAGAGCCTTGCAAGGCTGGGCGTGCGCTTACCCGCCAGGCCGTAGAATGTGGGGAGCCAGTCGGTGATGTGCAGCATCTGGTTGGAGACGCGGTGCTTGGCGCGCAGCGAGGCACTCCAGATGCACGCGGGCGTCCGCACGCCGCCCTCCCACGGCGTCGCCTTCACCTGCGCGCACACATCATGTCATAACTCGAGAGATGGTGGTATTCCTCCCCCGCTGGAACGTGAGGTTTGTTTGGCCCATTCATTAGTGATTCCGGGCGCGTCAACTGCTAAGGTCATTAGTGTAGTGCATGTTCCCCCCGGGTGGTGGAAGTGATCTTCCCCGCTGGATGGTGAGATCCGGCGCCGATCTACCTGTTGGCTGGCGGAATTTTCACCAGCCAGGAACCCCACCAGCGGGGCACTGCCCCAGCCGCGACAAGCTGTAAGCTCCCGACCGGTCTCCCGACATGTGTGGTATTGGAGTGTATGTATGTGTGTGTGTGTGTGTAGTGAGGGGTGAGGAACAAGAGGAAGGAAAGATCGCTCACGGTCTGTGGCCCATTTGTTAGGGTACTGCTCGGACATTATATTGGTATTGATCGGAGAAACCACAGAAAACTACCGATCAGAGCAGCCGGCCGCAAGAATTCTCCTCCAGACTGCGACCTAGCTGAGAAGTTAGTGTCGAAAATCCTTTCACCGTCGGGACTTGAACTTAGGACCTCCCTGTTAGAGGCACTACAGTGACATCAGTTGATATCCTGAGCCACCTCTCCCGGTGTGTTCCGCCTTCCACGCCGGCTTGCGGGACGTTCTCCTCGAGCGAGACCCCACCTCAGATGGGCCAAGCTCTAAGCTCCCGATAACTCTGCCAACATCTGTGGTAGTGTAGTAGATGAAAATCTGTGTATGTACGTGTACGGGAGGGGAGAAAAGGGTGCAGGATGGGAAGGAATGTTCGCGTGCGGCCCTTGGCCCGTATGCTTGGGTTCTTCTCCAACATTCACGTGATATTGATCGGAGAAACATGGACACATCCCAGTAGCCTCCCTTCAAATCACCTCCAGACAGTGCTTGAATTCGATTCAGCTACGTAGTCAGTGACAAGAAATCGCCACCGACGGAACTCGAACAACAGGACTTCCCAGTCAGCGACTTTGCAAATGCAATGCTATCATTAAATCATCTCAGCTCCGACCAATGAGCTTAAATCAGGGAGGAGAGGTCGTAGGGAAGGAGGAGATACGTACAGCGACAGATTTAACAATTAGAAGCTGACAAATACAGCGACATCTGTGAAGGGGATAAGAAATCAGAAAAGAAGGGAACAAAGGCTCGAGTGTTAAAGAGAGAGGATTCGGAAGAAAATAGAAGTGAAATGAGAATAGAACAATATACAGATAGAGTAATGCGACTATTAGTTTCTCTCACTGTAAATTTTAAAATATATCCATGCGTTTTAATCGTCATTTTATGAGGAATTCAACAGATTTATGGAAATATTCTTTTGAATGTAAGGCTACGGGTCCCCCTTGAAACTTTTAGGGGACTATAGACCCCTACCCCTCCCCATACACGACTATGCGTCTGAGCTAAATTTATCAACACACCGCGCACAAAACATCATCATGGCTTCATCCAAATTGCCGTGACAGCAGATGAGCTCGCATCAGCCTTCTGAAACATTCAGTTCACCAGACCAACCAACCCGAGTGTTGCAACAAAAACGGGCATGCGACCTCGACGCAGCCTCGAGTGAAAGCAAACCATTCAGTGGTTTACCGGCGAGTGAAAGTGAAAAATCAAGTGCGACGCCATTTTTATCAGGGTCATCACAAGGTAGTAAACATTCTAATGAGGTAATAAACTCAACAGAGTCGTTACAAGATTTATATAAAGTTACTATTTATTACAGATTAGTAGTCTAGAAAACGAAGAGTGTCTCGATTATGCGCCAGACGAAGCTTCGAAAATTCTTATCTTTCAAAACACCGATGAAATATCCACATTCAGAGGCTTAGTAAACACGCTTCAATCAATGGCAAAAAGTAACGTTTCTACACAACTAAAATCAAATAAATTAATAATTAATTTAGCTGTCTACCCTGCAGTGATTAAATATTTCCTCAAATACTGAAGACAGTGCCATATTAGTGTTGCTAGACAAAAAATCTACGTTGTTATAAAAAACGTTGCTATTTAAAATCTCAGAGAACGTAATTATTACGGAATTAAAATCAGACTAGTGAAAAACGTCACAAACCCAAAAGTGTCTCACCAATACCCGTAGTTATTGTAGAATTATCTAGTACTAATAATATAGAAAATATTTAGCTAAACTTGTTATTTAAAATATTATTTGTTACATTTAAGTGAAGATACAGAAAAAACAGTGTTGCTATTACACTCTAACACTGACTTACCCTCTAATTGTAGAGAAAACTTCGAAGAACCTGATCTCGTATCTAAACAACCTAAAGCACTTACACCTACTCGAAACAAGTAGTACTACAACAGCACACACTCTTGTATATTGGCAATGGTCCATAATATTTTTATTTTGTACTTTCTCTCCCACTGAGACTTCAGACATCATTTGAAAAGTGTTAACGATATATCTCAAAATTACTCCAAAACTTGTGATATATGGAGTAAAGTGTACATGACATTAATTGAAGACATAATTTAGATCAGATTTTTTAAGAAAAAAATCACTACCTTCAATACTGTAGTTGTAGGAAGACTCCGAATTAAACTTTTGCAACTTTTGAAAATTGTGAGTTTCAGTGAAATTCAGACCTATGCCAATTTTTTAAGCGTTCTTTTCTCTGTCCGATAAAAATTTTAAAAATAAAAATGTAGCCATTGTTGAGAAAAGTTTGAAAATGTTGTTAAGGCTTCATATAAAGTAATCTCGAAAATGAAAATATCTCTTCATTTAAGGGGCCGCGACTTCAATCAGGACCATCGGGGAAGATAAAGTTTGATGAAATTCTGAGTACGGTACAGGTGCTAGTGTTGTTCATAGAAGGTTGGGCGAATAGATACGTAGACACACGTTAAAAACACTTTTCCGATATCAGGAACTCCCTCAGCGTATATTTTCGTGAAAATATCGACACCGATTTCTTGCAGCATTACATAGTTTTCTATATGCTACGTTTAAGAGAAAGAACAATAGACTACCAAATGGAAAATTATTTTGAATGTCTCGCAAAATCAGTCGCGAAAACCTTCACTCTCCGTCACCCACCCTACGTACTTCCGTTGCCCCTACATAACTCTTCTATTCATGGAACACATTCGCTTCATCAATTAAAAATATAGGCCTTCATTTAGTCACAAAATTAACACGGAAATATCCTCATAGAAAAAAAGTGTGGAGAGTGAAATTCAGTGTTCCTGTACAATTTCTCAGTGTCTCAGTGTCTCTGAGATCTCCCATCTCAGTGTCATCTCAGTGTCATCTCAGTGTTCCTGTACAATTTCAGTCTTCACTCACTTCTCATTTATACATGTCCAGTATGCTATCATGCATAAACACCCCACAAAACACGATTAATGTTTGTCAAAAGAAAATCCTCCGTACTGCAACGAATGTCCCATGGTTTCTCAAGAAAGTCACCCTTCAGTCCGATGCCGACCTAAAGTCAATAAAAGCAAAAAGTACCTTCCAAAATTTCTACTTGTATCTCAATTGTAACTTGACAATCCTTCTCCAACTCGGTGTCGATAATCCTTCTTTTTTGGGAAGGAAATACAGGTACCTATTTCACTCCTTCTTTAATTGCTTTTGACTAATAAGATCTAACTACACCAGAAATTTCAATCATCTTCCAGCGATTCTCTGGCAATTCTGAACGTGTTGTCTCGCTCTATATTTCTATAGAATATGTATCTGTAGAGCCGATTGGCTGAACGATCTCCATTCCACTTCACCACAATTTCCTCAGCTCTGTTTACCGGGTGATTCTTCTCCTCGAGCGGGGAGGAGAAAAGATGCAGCGGGAGAAGAAGAAGAAGAAAGAGAAGAAGGAGAAAGGAGAGAAGAGAGTAAAATTATGGAGAGCAAGGAGAAGGAAGTGGAATGCAATAACTAACATGATGCGTTCAAACGTTCGTATTAACATTCCTTCAGGAGGTAATGCGAGTCTGACGAGTAGCTTTAAAGCGGAGCAGCGAAATATACAGGATATTTATGGAGGAAACAATGAAACTTTGAAAATAAACTCTTAAGTCAATTTTAAGCATTTTTCATCTAATAAACTTGGATATTTCGAATGGTTAAGGCGCAAGAAGCACTCAAAAATTGGTTTGAAAAAATATTTTCTTTGCTAAATTTGCATTTTGTGAACATATAAATACTCCAGAAACATGTAAATTATTTAATATTTTCAAAATAAATGAATATATTTGTTTACAAAGAAAAAATCACAGAAATAAAAAAGACAACTGAATTGTGTAAATTTGGCGTTTTGTCTTTCTGTGTTAATTTTTCTTTGTGAAGAAATATATTCATTTATTTTGTAAATAATAAACGATTTATGTATTTCTGGAATATTTATATGCTTCTGAAATGCAAATTTTTGCATAGAAATCTTTTTATCAAATCAACGTTTGAGGGCTTATTGCGGCTTAGTCATTCGAAATACCGAAGGAGCGTATTAGACAAAATCTGCTTAAAATTGACTTAAGAGCTTGTTTTGGAAGCTTTGTTGTTTCCTGCCGAGACACCCTGTATAAAGAAAAGCAATACGCGAACGCAAGTCAGGCAGAGCACTCACCCCCTTGAAGGGCCAGTTGGAGCCCCTGTTGGCGTGGATGCCGCGCGTGGGTGCGCCGTTGTCGGACAGGAACAGCACCGTGGAGTGCTGCAGCATGCCGCGCTCCTGCAGCGCCTGCAGCACGGCGCCCACCGACAGGTCCAGCTCGTGCACCATCGCTGCGCACCGCACACCGCATTTGCATTCGCGTTTGCGTTCGCATTTGCGTTCGCACCCGCATTTGCATTTGCACAGAGCTCAACGCGTAGAGCGCATTCCAGCGAGAGATCTGGATAGTTGTACACCTAATGGCCGAATCGAGTTCTCGAATTAACTGTGTAATGTTCACGTCCAAAATGGGTCGTTAATGTCTTTCTAAGGAACTTCTTCGAAGGATGCTTCTGTCTTTAGCTGAATAAAGTGCAAATTAGCTAGGATGAGGTGGCTAAGGTAGGTGAAGAACTTAGAAAAACGAGGAATGGCATAACATGAATAAAATAATAGCATAAGATATATTATAGTATGCGATCAAAAGGGGTCAAACAGCTTGTGGGAAGTTTTAAAATCTAATAAGAGATAAAATGAGTAGTTTCGAGCATTAACACTTCAGTTGTCAGTTGCACGAGGTACACCTAATCGAACATTACCTCACTGCATTTCTCAGTTAAGCTAACATTTTCGAGTTGGGGCAACGGGATAGGTTCTTTGTGCATCGCGATTTACAAAAACAAATCTTGAGTCTGTCCAACACTTAATCTCCAAAACATTTTATTCCAAATACTGCTCGCGAACGCACAAGACGCCTCCCACTCGGATAATCACCTTAATTTAATCAGCGCCATGAGGTTAATGCCAGCAATAGTCGGATGACATCCGAAATGATTCATCCAGTTTTATCCAATACGTCTGCCTAATGTGTGAATTAACCGTCTAAATCTCATTTTTGTCATATTTCGGACTCATCACACAGAATTTTCACCAACTCATTACTAACCATCTGAGCACCTCTTATCCAGAAACTGGAATGTATTACTATGACAGATTTCTCCTCTGAATTGTAAATAAACAAATGTTTACTATGCCCAGTCGTATATTTCTGAGCATGAAGTGTGTAAATGAGTACTTACAATCTCAGTCAATGAAATGTAACTCTGCAAAACTATTCCGCCTTTGTAATATCTAAATGAGGCTAGGCGAAGAACAGCCGTGATGACTTGTGCAACAGTTATTATTTATTAATAATATATTTATTAATAATAATCATGTATGTAATTGGTATTTTAGGATCAGATTAATCTGACTTTTGTGAACTAGCGGTGTTCCCAGGCTTGGACTCTGTTTTTATTTATTATCCACGCCTGGGGCAAGGGAGATAAGAGGGCATGACGCTCTCCCATTACCGTGTGTAGCATACTTGGCCTGCCTGAGCATTTTGCTTCCGTCACACAACAATAGAAACTGAGATGATTATTATCGAACCCAGGGCCGCTTCGTATGTAGCACGCTGTTCATTAAACACTCGAGAGGCATAATATTTCTTAATTATTACTGCTTTTTATTGTCGGCATTTCCTGGTTGTTTCGTGTCCCTTTGCGAAGAGCTTTCGATTCAGTTCCAAGGTCCCTCCAATTTAACTATTTGTGTCTTTATTTATTTATATATTTATTTTTATTGTAACTTCTGCCACCTCCGTGTGAATAATTTGCATGATTGAAGTGCCGACCTGCGTAGAGGCGGCGCTCGGGGTCGGCGATGTGCGCGAAGCGGGCCACGGCCTCGGCGGGCGCCTGCAGCGGCACCTCGTAGTTGGCGGCGTGCACCGCCAGGTGCGCCAGGTACAGGAAGAGCGGCTGGCGCGCATCGTGGCGACGGATGCGGTCCACCGCCTCCTCCGTGAAGAGGCGCGTCGTGTACTTGCCTACGGCGTCCGTTGCCACGCTCATGTTGCGCCGCATGTCGTAGCCCTCGAACGGCGCGAACTGTCCGACAAGCCCAACACGCACTGCCATTACACGCTAAAGCCATATTCTGACATGCGAATCTTTCACATTATTAAAAGCGACATCAATTTGTGTCGACATACAATATGTTTGTGTACATACATACATTATTACATACGAATTTTTGGTGTCCGAATTAATAACCTGTACAGTATTAATTGTTTTTTAGTATTTTTGTGCAGATAGAAATTAGTGCAATTACAACTATACGTTCAATGTATTTCATAACGTAACAAATCAATTTTCCAAATCTTAAGAATGGAAATAGTAATTTTAATTGCTTTGGGCAAAAATAGGCTGTTTCGATTTGAGAGAAAGTTATTGGTTTGTGTTTAAATATCGTTGGAAAACATATCGAATATACTCTATTCTTTGCAAAGAATTTTCCATTCTGATTGTAAATGTTTAATACCAATTTCCATCGGAAATTGTCTGTACCTGTGTTTCCTGGAGAAAATAATGTATTAATTTGATGGTAGTTACCTCTAAGAAAGAGTTTTTTGAAAAAAATATTTCGTTGAGTTTGCTTTCATGAGAAGTGTAGCTTACTATATTTTCTCTCAGAATTTTATCTTTATATTTGATTCCTCATTTTTCAAATCTGATTTAATATTTCGTAGTAGTTTATTTATTTTAATAACGAGTAGAACAATGCGCTCAAGTGAATTTGAAATGTATCTTGACAAAAAAAAAAAACACTTTGTATTAGAATTTTCGAAATAATATTGCATTTTTCTATGCGAAACAGTCAAATCATCTCTAAACACGCCCACATTTGGAGGTTGATGAGATAAATTTAAAACGTTTGTCAACAGAAAGTAAAAATCACGTGAGACATTTCTTCACCTCTTACAGCTTACAACACATCGCACATTCAACAAAATCGGAGAAGGCCACCTTGGAATGCCTCCTTGTAAGCGAGACAGTTCATGAGCATGTAGTGGTTAATAGGAATTACGTTACGTGCGGTGCATTTCGGATCAATGGCCGCCATCTCGACCACGTTGTTCAGCCACTTTTCTTTGAACCATTAATCAAAAGCTGAGATGGCGCCTTGTTTTGCTTCTAGACTTAAATGTAGCCTTCTCTTTGCGCACGTTTTATTGAGCTCTCACAACTACTAATAGTTGTGGTAGGAGTAGAACCGTTGGGAATGGTTTGCTATTTTGTTAGCAATACTATAAAATCAAAACTGTTGTTCGTTTATCGATGTAAATAAGTTTTCTTGAACTCTCAGGCGAAAATGTCTAGTTTTTCAAATATTGCTAACCTCGCTTTGTGAATACTTTTTATTCATCATTCAACTAAGTTTAGAACAGTGCACTAGGAAAGTCTCTCCGCACCGAGCCGAGTCAGGGCCTCCTATTAAAAATTACATTTTTGTTGGAAGCAACCAGATCATTGGGAAACAAGTCCAGCGAACAACTCTGCCAGCATTTGTTATGATTCTGGCGAGTACACTATGTACGTTTTCTTTTGTTACAAGCTCGTACAGCTCGTTCTACCGACATTTCTGTTGCTAGCACTCTCTCTCCGCAGTGGCAATTTGCGGGTGACCTTCCTAGCATGCTATAAGTAATAGAGAGCGATTGCCGAGCGCAAGAAAACGTGCGCAGATACAACTTCTGCCCTATACGTCACACACAGTTTTACTGTTATTTTGACGAAACTAATGACCGCCAACGCACGAGGGCCTTACCGAGGCCTGCACGTTGTGCGAGTAGTAGTCCTGGTGGCCGTTCCAGTAGCCGAAGTGCGAGTGGAAGCCGCGGAAGATGGGCGTATACTCGCGCCGGAAGAAGCCCAGGTGCCACTTGCCCACGGCGTGCGTGGCGTAGCCCAGGTCGCGCAGCCGCTGCGGCAGCAGGCGCTCCTCCAGCGGCAGCCCCCACGGCTCGGGCGCCAGGATCACGTTGTGCTGCATCCCTGCCACACAAACACACATACACTCACGGAAGTGTCGCGGAATAAACATTACAAACTTCTAGAGGGGTTTGAAAATGATGACTCTGCGAATGAACATGTGGTAGGATATTTCAAACAACGAAGTTGAGGCGTTCAGAATAATAATAGCAGAACCCAACCGATGTTCATTTCGAGAAAATGACTTTTTTTGTTTTCGTTTACGTTCGCTTACCCTCCGGACCCATTTTTGAAGGTGGAATTTGAGGGATATCCCAATTCATTTGATATTTCAGCATATGAGATGTATGTGGCAGTAGTTTACCGTCATACTTCGAACTGAAAATGCGAGGTTGGTTGGGATCTCCCGTTATTATCCTGAGCGCTTTAGTTAAATGCATTTGTGCATGTGGCCTTTGTCTCCGATTTCTAGGCATCCGCATAGGCACAGATGTTCGGCGGGTATTTGAAATCCCCTTGACTACGTCAGAACGTGACCCGCCGAACATCTGTACATAAGAGGTTGCCTAGAATTCAGGGAAATATATGCCCTAGAAGTTTGTAACTGTAATTTATTCTGTGCCGTCCTGTATTCGCCGCAGCTACCCGACATCACTCCTTTAGTACGCGGGATCTTGCTCTAAGTGTCCCGATTTCTAACCGTTCGCGTGCTGTTTATGTTCATTTGCACATTGTACATTGTACAGTACATTATATGAAATGATGTAGTTACCTGATTTTATTTTAGAGAGATACATTTTTGTATTAATACGTACGTTTTCAACCGCAAATTGGGATCAAGATAATTCAAATTGAGAATATTTCAATCAAACTGAGAAGGAAAGAAGAGAAGCAGGACAAGGCGGACAAGAAAAAATTATTATTAAATTATTAAAATTATTTCTTCAAATTATTAGCTATTTTTAGTGAAGTGAAGTGCAGTTCCAGGGAAATTCAGTGTGATATGCGACATTGCCAATGTTAAAAATAAAATAAAATATAGTGGAGTGTGGTGCTGGGCGTTGCAGTGTAGCGCAGCGCAGCAAGACGTAGCAGAAGTGAATAGAGTAAATGAAATAAAATTTAAGATTAGAATTACATACAATAGAATACGATAGAATATAATTAGATGGTATTAATTACCTGTAAGTATATTTTTGGGGGGTACATATGTATGTGTGTATGTGTGTATGTGTGCATATGTGTATGTGTGTATATATGTGTATACGCACGTGTGCATATGTATGTGCATATGCGTGTATGTGTTTATATGAATATATATGTATGTGTGTGTGTACGCGCGTGTGTGTACGTACTTGTGCGTGGTGCGTGCGTGTTTGGGTGTGTGCACAGAGAGTCTGAGTTTCACATGTGTACGCACGAAATGGAGGCTTTTTTGCTATGCTGGGGTATACACGGTTTTAGGTAATACATTATATTTACTATTACTTCATTGTTCGTTTTCACAGTATTTATTATGAAATATTTAATGTCACTTCATTTTCATTTGTATAGTGTAATTAATTGGCTACCACCTGGCAAAGACGCCAATTGTGGCCAAAATAAATATATTATTATTATTATTATTATTATTATTATTAAAAAAGACGAAAATGAAAAAGTAGGTGTACCTGAATTTTTTTTTGTTTTTCAATAATTCAGTAAATGCGCAAACGTTTGGCATTGTCTTAATTTTAATTTCATGTATATTCTCAACGTTTGAACGAGCTTGCTTTTGTGTAGAATATCCTTGATCTCAGAACGAATTGTTTTTTTCTCAGTTTAAAGTGTTTGTTATATTATAGGTTAGTCTCAGTTTGTATGTGGTTCTCATCAATTTGAGGTTGAAGAGGTATTATACATACACTATTATTTCCTGAGTAAAGTAACCTTCAACTCCTTCTTTAGATTCTTTTCAGAGATGAATTGTGCCGCTCCAAAAATTACGAGAGTATTTTCCTATTCTGTCTTATGTTCTCACCTGTTCGCATTGGGTACTTTCCGGTCATAAGAGCAGATCTCGAAGGAGTGCACAATGGCAAAGTGTAGTGATTGTTGAGGATGATTCCATGGTAGGCCAGTGCATCTATATTTGGCGTAGGAATTTGGTCATTTCCATGAAAGCTAACATCGTCCCATCCCTGAAACACAAAAGTTGGAATTACTTAAGGGGACAACATTCGATTTCATATGGATAATATACGTACGATATAATATACGATACGATCGTGTGGATATATATTGCACATGTAAAAAAATTCTTATTTTGCAGAAGTGTTTTAATAAATGCTAAGATGTTCACTTCGTTGACAAAGTGGAAGTGTTTTACACTATGTCTTAACTTTTTTAATAACCTTATTCATTTTGTACTTTCCCGCCCACAATTCTTAAGAAAATAAATTATTGCAATCGTGCATCGGAAAACGGCGAATTTTCGTCAGAAACTGTCTGATAACGAAAATGTGGATTAATCTTATTTCTATATATAGTAAATTACTTTCTCTAACACGTTCTGTAGTAAGAATCCATGTTTTGTTGGTTTTTGAAACCAAAAAAAGTCGATTGAATACAAAACGTCTGTCTGTGTCAAAGCTAGCTCTAGAACCATTCAGTCGATTTTTTGCAAAATTGATATTCCTCGATCAATTTAAATGAACTCGATGTCCCCTGAGTTTGAAACGACTTTTTTGATTTTGGGGGTGCTTTATATGAAACAACTACATTTTCAAACTTTTTTCAGAAATGGCTCCAAATTTTTTGATTAAACTTTATCCTCAGGTAGCGACAAACCGATGCAGGTCTTACTGACGGTTCCAAATTTTTCTTTAAATCTTGTCCTGGTGTAGAGCAAATGACGCATAAAACATTGCAAAACTACAATTTATTATTCATTTCATTTCATGACTCATTTGTATTCAGTTTCATTATGAAATTTTTTCCTCAATGAAATCTGTTCTTTAAAACTATATCTTGAATAATGTAAATGAATGAATCTGAATTTTTGACAATTGCAAATGCAGATGTTGAATTATTTTGTGTGTCTGAAAGGTTGATTTTTCTGGGTGGCTGGTAATATAAGGGTATTGGGAATGGCATTTTAATTACGAGTCCCAATCTAGAGAAGAAATTATCCCTGGTTGAAAGCATTTTTGCAGGTTCATATAGTATTAATATATTGCAAAGCTATTACGAATGATGCGAGAAATGCGTGCTGTTGTAGCACCACTTGTTTTGAATAAAGTAATGTATGGAAAGAAAATTGGAGGAGACAAAAATGAGGTTAAAGGAAAAATAAATAATGAAGAGAAAATGAAATTGAACTGGGGTTTGTTCGGAAAACATGGTTTAAGTGTCGGGAAAGAAATGAAGATGACAAGAAAGATCACAAAATGAAACCTGAATTGAGTTGCACATAGCCCAAGATGAGTTTCCGAGATAGAAACATACTAGAGTTCAATTTTCTTTCGAATGCTCCTGGAGATAAAGAGTCCCGTTGGTATTTGTAGATGCAATGAAGAGAGAAATAGAGGAAGAAAGAAATTACAGCTAAAACATGCGTAATATAAAGGTCGGTTTGCTATTCTAAATAAGTCTGGAAAGGAAAGGAAGAAAAAAATAAAGTATTTTTAAAAAGAGCTAATGTTTGAATCATTATTTAGAGTGAACGAGAAAAATAGCAGGTAGTCTTCAAGAGGATGGGCAACTTTGAGTCACTCCTTCTCTGAGGCCTATTCAGTTATACGTTTTCTTCTCCTGTAGTACATAAAGTAAATGACTCATCAGTGTGACCTGACTGCTTGGGAACGTAAAAGGAAGAGTTGGGGGAAAATATAGTTTTCCACATACTTTCACTTCCTTAAACATGCGGATATTGAAGTTCCGATAGATAGTGATGTTCCGTCGGCAATTAGAAGTTTAAAAATTTAATAAAATAATATGTATGTTCATTTATGTTGCACAGTTACAATATTATCCATTATAGATTACATATTAAAGTTGCGGCGCACGTGAAATTGCTGTGTGTCCGGTAAACTGAAGGCTGCAAAGTTCACACATACCGCTGTGTGTGCGCAGTGCAGCGTCGGCGGCAGTTGAAGTGAGCCTCCTAGGCCGAGGGCCCACAACTGAAAGAGTACCAATCAGAAGGAGTGTTTCTGAATGAAGTTTCGTCCACGAGGGGCGAAACGCCCACCAGCACATTCGTAACTCCGACTTCTGTTTCCAGATACTTATGCTTCTTCTGGTTTAGCCTTTGACGTGCATGAAGGGTAGGGACCCAAATATTGCTTGTGTTCCTAATTTCTCCTACTGTAGTCTAGCTTTGAATGGGGCTGACACTCGGCATGTAGATTATGCATTATGTCCTTATAACCCATGATAATTCTCTGTAAAATCGCATTATGTTAAATATTCTCGTTAAGTTCTCATTTATTAGTACATACGTACTACAGAGAGTGATGCTGTAATCAATGGATGTCGTGATTTTGGAATTCACGCTTTCGGGATACTCTGTAACGTTTTCTCAATAGTCTATCTGTCTGACTGGTGTATTAGTTACAACATACTACCAGACGACATTAAGCGATTAATTCGATACACAAATTTAAGTGCCAAGTAAAATATTTTCGGCTGCATAACCATTTCTATACATTCGGTACTATATTGAACATCAAAAAGGAAATTAATATTAGTTTTAAAAACAATTATAACATAGCAATAACATTTAATTTAGGAAAATTGTACTGTATAATTCTAAAAGGTTAACAATGACTTAGCAAGTGCTGTACCTCAGCTTCTGTGCCAATGACCCCTTCTTGATTTGATTTTTCGTCCATTTTCCTTGATCCTTTGTGAAAACGCTTAGATGGACATGTTTTGCTTTTGGGCATAAATGTAGCTTTATTCTCTGTCCACGTTTTCTTGAGCTCTGTGGTGAATGTAGATATTCAAATAATCGTTCATTTTCTTGCTGCAGAAAGTCGATTCCTTCACGTAAAACACTCGGGATTGTATTTACCCCGCTTTGTATTTGCAAATAATTTTAAATAATCCAACAATAAATTCATTGGAATGTAAAATCGCTGATCGTTCAATATGAGACAGTATGTTTTAGCTGTCAAACTTATAAAAAAGTAACCTCGGTAAACGCATCAAAACAATTACATTTAAAAATTGTTAATTTTGAGTTCTACTGCATGGCCAAATTGGGGATAATAATATTATTTCAATATAAAGAAAAGATTTGAAGTTTAACGAATTATGTGAAGTCAGAGATAGACCAAGTAAAGATCACTTCGTCTGTCTTAATATTAAGCGCCGGGTTCGCTAGAGCGCATTATTGACACATTCATCAATCGTTAGGGAGCATTTGTTCTGCAAATCATCGTGACTACTGAGATATATAATTATTTCTTTACGTATTTTCTAACAATGTAATAAGAGACATAATTTTTAACTTTTAGAGCAAAATTTAGAAACTTTTAGAGCATCAGTCACTGCATACCACTTTTCCATTCGTAAATAAATCAATCCACCTGTGTTCTCTGTCAAACAGAACGAAATGCATATGCAGAGGTGCAATGACCGATTAAACGGATACAGTCATGTGTAAAATGAATCTGAAAACCAAGATCATCAATAGATTTGACATTCGGTGGTACATTCACCTCTTTGTTCAAAAAGCTAGACTAGGTGTTTGAAATTCGGCTTCTTGCAATATTCGTGTCCATAGCGTGAATTTTGATTTGCAATGTATATGTCCGGTTCTTCCATTGGCTAGATACAGTGGTCTGGTGCAGCATTCACGAGTGGGCATGGCCGAGAACTACGAGCTAAGCACTACGAGAACGCGGAAGGCTTCACCTCGGGCCCGTAAATTTCTGATTGCAGGGGAGGGAGAAGTGCTTAACGTTCCAACCATAAAATAATAACATTAGGTTTGATCATAATGTTTTTCCTGACCAGGAAAGACAAGGTTCTTCACCTAGAGTTTATTTCGAAATTGACTTTCTCTTATGATTCATGGACATAAGCGGGAAATAACAAGAACTGTATCTACCAACTTCTGTTGTAGATGTCTAAAATTTTAGGATGTTATAGAAACTTTTACCGTGATTTTGCAATAGATATATTATTTGACGAAAATGCAATTTGTTTTCAAGACACTATCGAACGATATTTACTTCCCAATTATCAAATCGTGGTTTATTTCAATTAAGGAAATTGGGTGCCACGATTTGGATCAGTAGAACAATAATATTGTCAATAGCACATACCAAGGAAGCGATACAAATTCAAATACTATACGCAGTATATGTTTTTGAATATACAAGAACATTTTTCAAAAAGAGAGACGTATAAGAAAAACAATTCAACTGATTGTAAGTATATAACTGCCAATGGAGCAGATACAGCAAAGATATTTCATTTAACATGAAATATGATCATTAAGTGATATCTGGAATCTATTTCATAATTCAATACTAGCTGTACATGTGTCAAAATTAGCGTGTTTGTGTTTCGAAGTTTCATGGGCATACAAATTCGCATAAAATTAACAAAGAAGAAGTGCTTAAAAGTTACATTAATAACAAATCTGCAGTAGATAAATTGGCAGTGCCTGTAGCCGAGTACGGTTTCGGGCTAGTGGACTGGATTGAGCAGAAAATTCGAATCATGGGTCAAAAAAACGGAAAACTACTTACAATGCATCATGCCACCCATCGTCGAGCTGATGTAGACTTTATATATCATGTAAGGAAGGAGAAAGAGGTCTCAGACATATTGACACTTCCTGGCACAATATAATAATCGGGATGGGAAAGTATGGATTCGAACATCAAGACGATCCACGAATGAGGCTGGTCATTAAAACTGACCGAAGAATGGGAAACAGAGACGATGTAAGTGTAGCAAGAAACATTGCGTAGAAAACGATGCAAGACACGCAGATTAACACAGACTCTGAACTTCTGATGCTACTTAACATGAAATGTGAGACATAGAAAATGTTATAGAAATGGTGGAGAGGCAAACCATTCCATGGACAATATCTGAAAAGAATGGAGAAGTGCAGCTCAATAAAAATCAATCGAGTGGGTGGCTTAAAAGGGGGAGAATAAAGCCAAAATCGGAAGCAGTTGTAATAGCAGCCCAAGATCGAGCGTTGAACACATTATGATAAAGTGGTTTTCAAATTTCCCAAAATGATGAATGTCGCATTTGCCAGGAACAAGTAAAAACCATTGGTTTTATTGCCTCATCTTGGCAAATTCGAGCAAAGACAGTTACTTGAACAATACTAGATCTGCTCCTTAGGAAGCTGGTTGCAACCCATAGTAGACTTTATAATCAACCGATTCATAACATCCTTTGTCGTGAATTAGAGGAATAATAATAATAATAATAATAATAATAATAATAATAATAATAATAATAATAATAATAACAACGAGATGCGAGCCGGGTAGCCGACATCTCTAAGTCAGTAGTAAACTAGCATGTAATTGTAATACCCGCTGGCGGATAGGCGTCGAATTTACAATCTCAAAATTGTAAGGCTAAATGACGCTTCACTACGCGTGCCCAATTTTGTCGGATACGTTTTACCAATACGACCTTAGACTTAGGAGATAAGCATAAAACATCCTTAAGTGAACTTCGGTGTGTACACGAAACGTTATTATCCAAAACATTTTTCTTAGAAACCAAATAATTATATATTTATAATTATGTGGTCAATCGCGTCCAATCACATATAACACCAAAAAGAGAGTTATTCTTGATCAGTCTTTTTCTGTTAAGTCTTTCCTCGCAATCAATCGCACAAAGTATATTCATACGCACATTTTTATGAGAAGCAATATATTATTTGGAAAGGTTGGCTGACGGTTACTTTCACATTCTCTAAAATCATGGCTCTCGTAGCTGAATATTTACATTTTTGATGATACACCAAAAATTGCTAAAACATTTTCATGGATTCCGCAATAAAGACAATGTAACACTAGACTAGTATCACTACACAATGCGGACAATTCACATTGCCGAGTTTTCATTTTATCTTATCTTATTTCATCTTTCAAAACATTTACTAACCTCACGCAATTCATTGTCATTGTTATGCTGCTTCTCAACCGCCATGCGGTTGGCAAAACGATCTAAGAACAACTTGGCTTGTTACAAGTGATCCCAAGTTTGCCAAGCAGATCATCGTATGTAAACTTCACCCAATTTTCAATGGCATTCTGCAATTTTTGATTGAAATTCTGTTACACTTTCACAAAAAATATTTTTTGATTCCAGTTTACGATAATAAGTGTAAATAAATCCTTCCTGGGCTTCTATACTCACACAAATCCAAAAATTATGTTTTGAGATACACGTGTCTAAAGCTTTCGTAGATCGGGAAATGGAGGAATCATACGCTAAATTACTGACCGATCAAGGAGTAAGCATTACTAAAATGCTTCTCAGGAGCTCTCTTAATAACGATTATTATAAAATAAAATAAAATAACGGTCATAACTGAGAATTCGTGTTTTTCGAGCTCTAACAAAGTTATCGCCTCTAAACGAAATGTAGATGAGGTCGAATTTGATGCGTGTGGATGGACTTCGGTGTTGCACAGGCCGTTTGAAAACATATTTTGAACATGTTTCCTCTGAGTGGGGTGATACGTTGTGGTGCGGTGCTCTTGTTGACACGCGCTCTCGGAAAGTCGACCAACTGGTACCAGAGATGCCGCAGAGGGCAGGGGCGCTAGGGTAGGGCGACAGCGTGGGTTGTGTCGGGGAGAGGCCGTGGAGCGAATTCGGGGGGCGGGGGGCAGTGCGAGTAGCGACGGGGTGCAGGCCTTGTCCTTCACTCTAGCCCTTGTTCTCGCCTTACACCCGTACCCAATTCTCGCCCTACCCCCTGCAATGGTTCTCTACCTAGCCTCTGCCCCCTCACTTGGTTGTGCAAATGAAGGAAGACCCGAAAAACACTCTGGCATGCTCTCTGACATGGCATGTTTGTCGCATTGGTTATTTTCGTTGGGAATTCTTCTTTCAATCCTTTCACCATATAAACACATAACGCAATATTTCTTTGTTTGAGAATCTTTTTATGAATTCCAGATCATTTTTATAATACCTTCAAAAAGGTAATAAAATGAGTAAAGATTATGAATAAAATACACGTATTTTATTTCTCATCCAGTAATTTTTTTCTTTCCTAATCACGAATATCGCTATATCATAATTTTTGTTAATCAGAAGAATAACTAATTACTTTCAACGTCTATTTCTCTAAATGACTACAAAAGTAAACTTATTTAGTTCTCTCCGGGGAATTGTTTTACACACAGCAGCATTTCCTTGTAAGAAAGGCATAAAGTAAAGTAAAGGCATTAGTAAAGTTGTTCTGCTGAAAGCTGTCCTGCTGAATGAAGGGATACAACATAGAAAACTGGCAGTTCAAAGAAATGATTACTTTAAGTGATCTTTATTGTATTATGGATTAAAACAGGGGGTACGTAAGTCTGAGAACTACTTTTGCAATATGCCTAAAAGTTCGGAAACTCATGTGATAATATCATGTTTCGGAATGTGCTATGCGGAATGTGAATGCGGAATGTGAGAAATTTTGACGCATTCAATTATTATCATTCTAGTTAGGACACAATTTGATATCACTAATCAGACTAATTTCACACTTATGCGCCTAAGTATATAAAGAAATAGAGCTGACGATATCATGTGGCGTGTGAAAGACGGTCGTTGAAAAAGTAAATAAAAATGGAATGCGTATCAAATTGCACTATATTGTGTGCATTTCTAAACGGTGGTGACAAGTCTTTTCTACAATATAATATATAATATCACTACTACAACAGCACACTCTTTCTCGTATTATTTGTAACGATTACTTAATGTTCAAGTTGCAAGCAAAAGGGTTTCTAACACGGCTGGCAGCACGGCAGATTCGGTCGTGTTAGCGTATCGGACTGACATACCAAAATTCGATTCAAATTCTATGGAAGCCGTGGGTTTTTAGAGGCAACAAAATCCCTCGTACGGCTTCCTTCGGAGGGGAAGTAAAGCTGTCCCATGTTGTAGATTTACTGCATGTAAAAGTCCTCAAGACTAAAAGACGCCTCGGAGCTAAATTCTAGTAACCTGTTTCTTTGCACAAGTGATACATTCTTTCGCTGCTAGATGACAAAAGGAGTTTACGAAATTTGTGTGGTAAGGAAGAAAAGTAGGCCTGGAGGCCAGAGTCTCGCCACATGAAATAAGGCTTCATTGAATTGAAACCACTAAACAAACCTGACTGTTAACATTCACACTTCGCAATTCGTCGGGAGCATTTAACTCGACGAATCTCTTTAAAAGCAGAGATTTCTTCCAAAAAGAAAGTTGAATATTGCACCTATCGGTGTTTCAGAGGTTTTAATGATAATTGTACCTTAGTCATATTATTAATAAAACATTGCTCTATTCGTGTTAATTTTTAGACTCAAATAGAGCAAAAGCGTATTAATAACTAGTGGAACCCGGCAGACGGTTTTCTGCTCTTCATCTCCCTTTCTCTCTCTCTCTCTCTCTCTCTCTCTCTCTCTCTCTCTCTCCCTCCCACCCTTCACCCTCCCCCATCAAAAATGTAATACAATAGAATATTGAAAAATATCTCATCCTGGTGTGAGAAACGTTTCTTTGAGGCTCTTGGCCTCTAACTTTTAGTTTTTAATGCCCTAGAACGCTTCGTTTGGGAGTTATTTAACTATAAAAATTCATAAAATTCCGCCGAATGTGTGGCGGGTTGCATTTGAATTAATATTTAGTTTTGTTGTACAGCTCCATATAGTGCATTTTCCCGGTATTTTAATAGTTATTCGGCTATTCGGGACGGTGAAGAATCCAACAAACCAGGGATAATTAAAAGTGGTCCATTATTGAGTTATAAATGCTGTAACTAACCCGACTTTTTTGTTATTTAAGGGCGCATCAATATCTAGGTCATTAGCGACCATAATCCGACTTTGTTTTATACATGCAGATAAATATATACAATGGCTAAGGTACAGATATCAAACTAGTGATGCTACAACAGCACATACTGTTTCGCTTTTTTCTATGTTTTACAAATACACAGAGTTCAACAAAAATCACACATGCACCATTTTTGTAAGTGTATTTCGCTCTGTTCCATTTTGAGAAAATATTATTTAACTTTGCCATTAATTCAAGCAATAATTACACAACAACTCGTAGTTTCCAAAAATTGTACCTGATATTATTTACATATCTAATTTTGAAGAACAGTGTTCGTTAAGAAAACAACCTGTACCTTCAATATGGTGGTTGGAGGAGCTCTATATTTCTCTAAACAAACAAAAGTACTCTATGTAAACAAAAAATAAAGAAAACATTTAAAGCCATTCTGAAAAAATGAAAATGTGGGGGTGTCATTCCCAAAAATTAAAAGATCCATTTCAAATTCGAGAAGCCACGAATATTTCCAAACCGATTAAGAAATATCCATTTTGGTGAAAATCCTGTGATCGATTTAGGTTCTAGCGTCTTTTACAGAAGAACAGACGATTTGCGAAGAAATTACCTTTCACTATCAGGGACCCACAAACCATGTTTTTTTCTGTCGATAAATCGGCTTTACTTTTTCCTGCAGCATTATATGTAACTTCCGCTACACTACGAGTACTATATCAGAAAGCGAAAGAATGCACTATTTTTAATGTTTATCTCGAATAACTCAATTATGTAATTTAAAACAAAATTAGTTAATCAAAGCCAGTTTATTTCTTTATTGTCAAACACAGTAAAATTGTATGTGACGTATAGGAGAAAAGTCCATTCCAGTTACCAACTTTACACATTTAATCATTGTTCTCCACTTTCCAATTAAATATATACAAGATGACATAGCTTTACTACCGAAAATATAGCCAATAAAATAAAATATTTTTAAAAGTATTTTAGTGGAATTTTCTACATGATTGCTCGCGAAATGAGTAGTTTTTATTAGCCAACTATATACTACCAATTTAAACAACTGCTTCTTTGACACCTCCAGGCAGCCCACGTGCTAGGCATTGTTTACGCGAGCTGTCTTCTCGTTTTACGAACTCTTTACGTTTTACGTTTCACGTGGAGAGAGTGTTCTTTTGAATTAGTTAAGAAATACAATAATGAATAACAACAGCAATCAAGACTTCCAAATGCATAATTCTGGGGGATCCTCCTTAATGAAAATATCTAAATTTCTCATGATTTTATGAGCAATTGTGATTCTAGTTTTTCTCATGGAACGCGGGAAATTTAAACACTTCCTTCACTCGTTTCCCCGAAGAGCTTGGAATTTCCATAGAAGAAAGCTATCTCTTGAGAGTGTCACAAATTCCAAGACCCAATTTCTCAATACGATTTAAGATACCACTCACATATACAGATCAAAGCAGGAAATCAAAATATTTAAGGGAACTATTTTGAGAATACTCAAAGGCAATTTGCAAACTAAAACGCCTAGAACAATTATATCAAAAATTGCATAAGCGTTAAATAAATTGGCAAAATAATGTTCATACACACTTTGGTAATAATGTAATATCAAAAGTTTCAGATAAACACCCGATAATGACGTTTTGATAGAATCGTCTGAATCGTACAACTGATTGTAAAAATAGTTGACGTAACATAGTTTTTTGCATTCTGCAAATATGTAAGAACTGTATCGTTCAATTATTTTCCCGTTCTTTGCCTGTTGAAATAATGTTTTCATCACATTTTCACAAAATATTTGAAGCTGAAATTTTTTAAATCTATTATTTACTCTTATGTTAAGTCGTGCCTATTTTCACGTTCTAGATGCTTCTGTCATAGGACTAGAAAAATGTAGGTTCACCCACATACAAAAGAACTCTTTACGTTAAAATTGGGGTGTTGGGCGAAATGCATTTCAGCCTGTTTGCCCACAAGAAGTTGCCCCACTTACGGAATTCAACGCCCTCAATGTAGGCCGTTGCCAGCCCCATTGTAAGTAGGTCAGCAGGGGACTCACCAGGTCGTCGGCGAGGATGACGATGATGTGCGGGCGGTCGGGGGCGGGGGCGGCGTCGGGGGCGGCGGGGGCCGTGGCCGCCAGCAGCGTGACGAGGAGGCCGACCGCGGCCGCGGAGGGCGAGGGGGAGCGCGCGGCGTGCATGGCGGCGGGCGGGCGAGGACTGGGCGGCGGTGGCGAGGGCGTGGCGAGGGCGCCGTTATGAGCGGGAGAGAGCCCCGCGCCCTGACGTCAGGGAGGGCCAAGGTCTCGGTCGCCCGGCACGTGGGCGGGGGGAGGGCCGCACCGTCACCTGGGGACTTCCACTGGCTGCTGTTGATGCACCCGCGCCGCTGCTCTCCGGAGCAGGTTGCTTCCCCTTGACGCTGCAGTGACTCAGCAGCACGTAGCCCAGCCTGCTTGTGAGGCCAGAGTCTAGTTCAAATAACAACAAAAACAACAACAACAACAATAATAATAATAATAATAATAATAATAATAATAATAATAATAATAATAATAATAATAATAATATTGCTTTATTGGAAATTGGAAACAGCCCACATTTTGCGCAAAGTACTGTAAAGGCACCAACGTGCCTAGATCTGCTCCGTAGCAAGCTGGTTGCTACCTAGAGTAAACTTTATAATCATCCGACTTATAAATATTTTTGTCGTGAATTAGAGGAATATCAGTAATAATAATTATTATCATTAATATTGCTATTATTATTATTATTATTATTATTATTATTATTATTATTATTATAAACCTGATTATACCAGAATTTATACCGAAAGGTTAAACAGGATGTATAATGTATGTAAAGTAGTCAAACAAAATTGGTATTCTTTCTTATTGTTTTTTATGGTGATGGTTTTTGTACACTGTAAATGTAATTCTTTTGGAAATAAATTATTATTATTATTATTATTATTATTATTATTATTATTATTATTATTATTATTATTATTATTATTATTTCATCTATGGTTCTGGGTACAGAACGAACCACGTTAAACTTAATAATAAATTGCATAATGAAATTATTTTGAGAAGTACAACAACAAACTGGCTAGAGGAAATTAATAAAGATCTCCATTAAATAAGCATCACAAAATAAATCACAAAAAATCGATATTCGGGACATTATCATAAAAGCGCATATTTTCTGAAGGTACTTAAGCAAGGGTAAAAATAGTCAGAGAAACGTAAAAGAGAGCACAATGAATTTATGAAGAGCTTGTAAAAAGAGAAAAGAGAAGGCCACCATGCCAACGAACTAGTTCTAAAGCGCTTTTTGAATGGGCAAAACGAAGAAAGGATAATGTGACTTACGTAATGAACAGCACAAAGAACATGTGATTTTGGAATTCCACTCTCAATCATTACACGTGACTTCATTCCTCTCCTTTACCTTCTATGAGACGCAACCTACAAAAGTCCATTAACGAAATAAATCAACCAGTTACAGAGAATAATGTTACATTTAATTTGTTGGCCAAATAGTCAGCATATCTACATACTTTAATAGCTGAAGAGGTAAAACCCCAGTAATTTGTTACGTTGTTGGACGTAGCAAAAAAGGGAGTATGCGACCGCCCCACCTGTGGCATTAAGCGACTTCCTGGCCATACGCAGGGAGGTAGGAGCGTTTGGAGGGCTCCGAAGCAGAACTCCATCCCCATAGCTACCGGTCTGCCTGTGGCAGAAGAGGCCCTCGAACGCTTTCTTCTCTTTTAGGGCAATGTTGACACGTTTTGAAAAGATGAATATAAGATTGGGATTTTGATTGAGAATTTAGTTTTAGAATATTGCTCTAATATTTTATATGAATGTGTGTGTGATTCCGTTCTTTTTTTATTTATTCGCTGAAAGTAACCGTTTAAGATACTCATTGGAAATGTTACTCAGGAAGCAAAAAATCGTCAATGTTGTTTTTAGTGAGCTGGGTGAGTTTATTCCCCG
The DNA here is from genome assembly GCA_038098605.1 of Gryllus longicercus. NCBI lineage: Eukaryota > Metazoa > Arthropoda > Insecta > Orthoptera > Gryllidae > Gryllus > Gryllus longicercus. The sequence continues at coordinate 556,318 of JAZDUA010000774.1, forward strand.
GGATATTTAATTGTGCTTCCAAAATATGAGAAATACTACAGAAGAATTTCAATAAACATGTTTTCTGTTTCATTTCTCACTAGTCATTCACGATATTGTTCAGTGTAATGGCGTAACTTGGAACATAGGCGTGACTTTGTTGCGAGCTTCATTGAATTTTCAGTAATGAAAAATGAAGAAAAAATATTAAAATGTATAAGTATAAAATATTAAATATGTTTTAATACTTTTAGATAGATAGATAGATAGATAGATTTATTAAAGTTCGCTTTGAGCTAATGCTCGGTGGCAAACATGATAACAATTAAAATTAGAATTACTAAACATTTTCAACATTTACAATTGGGTTTACTATTAGAATTAGGGGTCGATATAATAGTTCCAATTTATTTCTAGCTAACTCTAAATTCACTTCTAGTTTACATAACTCAACACTTCACTACACTACACTACACTGCACTCCCCTTCACTACACTACACTTCACATCACTTCACTGTATAAGAGCCATGACGATAATAATTATGACAATAATAATAAAAGTAATAGTAATATTAATAATAATAAAAGTAATACTACTACTACTACTACTACTACTACTACTACTACTACTACTACTACTACTACTACTACTACTACTACTACTACTACTACTACTACTACTACTACTACTACTACTACTACTACTACTACTACTACTACTACTACTACTACTACTACTACTACTACTACTACTACTACTACTACTACTACTACTACTACTACTACTACTACTACTACTACTACTACTACTACTACTACTACTACTAACTACTACTACTACTACTACTACTACTACTACTACTACTACTACTACTACTACTACTACTACTACTACTACTACTACTACTACTACTACTACTACTACTACTACTACTACTACTACTACTACTACTACTACTACTACTACTACTACTACTACTACTACTACTACTACTACTACTACTACTACTACTACTACTACTACTACTACTACTACTACTACTACTACTACTACTACTATACTACTACTACTACTACTACTACTACTACTACTACTACTACTACTACACTACTACTACTACTACTACTACTACTACTACTACTACTACTACTACTACTACTACTACTACTACTACTACTACTACTACTACTACTACTACTACTACTACTACTACTACTACTACTACTACTACTACTACTACTACTACTACTACTACTACTACTACTACTACTACTACTACTACTACTACTACTACTACTACTACTACTACTACTACTACTACTACTACTACTACTACTACTAACTACTACTACTACTACTACTACTACTACTACTACTACTACTACTACTACTACTACTACTACTACTACTACTACTACTACTACTACTACTACTACTACCTACTACTACTACTACAACTACTACTACTACTACTACTACTACTACTACTACTACTACTACTACTACTACTACTACTACTACTACTACTACTACTACTACTACTACTACTACTAACTACTACTACTACTACTACTACTACTACTACTACTACTACTACTACTAACTACTACTACTACTACTACTACTACTACTACTACTACTACTACTACTACTACTACTACTACTACTACTACTACTACTACTACTACTACTACTACAACTACTACTACTACTACTACTACTACTACTACTACTACTACTACTACTACTACTACTACTACTACTACTACTACTACTAACTACTACACTACTACTACTACTACTACTACTACTACTACTACTACTACAACTACTACTACTACTACTACTACTACTACAACTACAACTACTACTAACCACTACCACTACCACCTACCACTACCACTACCACTACCACTACCACTACCACTACCACTACCACAACCACTACCACAACCACTACCACTACCACTACCACTACCACTACCACTACCACTACCACAACCACTACCCACTACCACTACCACTACCACTACCACTACCACTACCACAACCACTACCACAACCACTACCACTACCCACTACCACTACCACTACCACTACCACTACCACTACCACTACCACTACCACTACCACTACCACCACTACCACTACCACTACCACTACCACTACCACTACCACTACCACTACACTACCACCACTACCACTACCACTACCACTACCACTACCACTACCACTACATACCACTACCACTACCACTACCACACCACTACCACTACCACTACCACTACCACTACCACTACCACTACCACTACCACTACCACTACCACTACCACTACCACTACCACTACCACTACCACTACCACTACCACTACCACTACCACTACCATACCACTACCACTACCACTACCACTACCACTACCACTACCACTACCACTACCACTACCACTACCACTACCACTACCACTACCACTACCACTACCACTACCACTACCACTACCACTACCACTACCACTACCACTACCACTACCACTACCACTACCACTACCACTACCACTACCACTACCACTACCACTACCACTACCACTACCACTACCACTACACTACCACTACCACTACCACTACACTACCACTACCACTACCACTACCACTACCACTACCACTACCACTACCACTACCACTACCACTACCACTACCACTACACTACCACTACCACTACCACTACCACTACCACTACCGACTACCACTACCACTACCACTACCACTACCACTACCACTACCACTACCACTACCACTACCACTACCACTACCACTACCACTACCACTACCACTACACTACCACTACCACTACCACTACCACTACCACTACCACTACCACTACCACTACCACTACCACTACCACTACCACTACCACTACCCACTACCACTACCACTACCACTACCACTACCACTACCACTACCACTACCACTACCACTACCACTACCACTACCACTACCACTACCACTACCACTACCACTACCACTAACCACTACCACTACCACTACCACTACCACTACCACTACCACTACCACTACCACTACCACTACCACTACCACTACCACTACCACTACCACTACTAATAATAATAATAATAATAATAATAATAATAATAATAATAATAATAATAATAATAATAATAATAATAATAATAATAATAATAATAATAAAGATAAATGTCTCAGTCAGTATTATTCGAGATGATCTAGATGGAATGAAGCATATTTTTAAATTTAGCTACATTAGAAGAAAGAGCCTCTAGTGCTTCTGCAGGTAGTTTATTCCAATCTACTATAGTGCGATTCACAAAGGAGAACTTGCCTACATCAGTTCTTTGCTTTCTATATCGTATTTTCCAAGGATGGTCTCCTCTGCTTTTGTAATCTGATTTCTGTAATATTTTACCGATATCTGCCCATGCTGTGTCCCCCTCTGTATGTCTTATACATTACGCATAAACGCGCCCGTTCCCTTATCTTACATAAGGACTCCCATTCTTCTCGTTCGTCACCAACGCACCCGTGATTTACAAACTTTGAGGCCCGTTTTTGAATTTTATCTAACGCTTCGATTTGCCCTTTTCTGTACGGGTCCCAGCATGCCACTCCGTATTCTAAAATTGGACGAACAAGTGTAGTATATGCTAGGGATCGGGCATTTGGACTATTTTTTAGAATACGCATTACAAAGTGCAGCGCTCTCCAGGATTTTTTAACCGTATTGTTAATATGATCCGACCAACCTAAGTCTCTTCGCAGGACCAAACCCAAATACTTACAGTTTTTACACGTGGTATAACGTTAGTTCCTAATTCATAACTGGAGCGTACGTTCGAGCGAGACTTGGTAAAGCAAATGAATTTACTCTTTTCCGGATTTTATTCCATCTTATTTCTGCACGCCCAGTTCCATAAACAGTTAAGATCGCTCTGTAAAACATTTTCGTCCTCAGACGAGCCAATACTCCCATATATTATGCAATCGTCGGCGAAAAGTCTAACTTTTGATTTTAATCCAGTTGCAATGTCATTAATGAACGCTAAGAATAGCAAAGGCCCTAACACACTCCCCTGGGGGACCCCCGAGGTTACATCGGCTTTCGATGAATATTTGTCTCCTATTCTGACTGTTTGAGTGCGCCCCGTAAGAAATTCTTTTATCCACAGGATTATTGAAATTTTGAATGACTATGAAATATATACACAAAAGTCGAAGAATGTGAAAGCAGAAATGTATATGGATTAATAATGCGAAATTTTTACCTTTCAATTCCACCAAATAATTTTCCAACAATTCCCGGAAGCGCCGAATTAGACGCGGGTCGTGGGATCTTGGATCGTTTCGCTACGAAAGCGGCTTACTGAGAATACCATTTCGGCCCCAAGAGCAAAGGCAGTTCGGCTCAAGTGATTACAACTCGCACAGGGGATAGCGCGGACATCCCAGCAGCATCTCATTTCAAACTAGCGAAAAATTCAAACCCACACCCGAATAAAAAAATAGATTCCCATTTGAAGCCTTTCTCAAAATCTTAGCCAACCATCCTTCTGTAAAAGATACTAGAGCCAGAATTCGAGTTTTGTGGGTCCTTGATTCCGAAAAATCGAATGATGGCAAAATGTGTGTCTGTCCGCCCGTCTGTCTGTTTGTCCATCTATCAACAACGCTAGAGACTAAACCGTTCAGGCGATTTTCTTCAAAGTTGATATTCATCAATCGATCTGGCTGATGTTGTGGCCCGTTAAATTTGAAATCGATATTCTAATTTTGGTGGTTCTTTGCATGAATCTCTTGTGACATTGTCAAAAGTTTAAGAAAAATGGCTCCATCGTTTTTGATTAATTTTGTTGTTGGATAGTGTGAAGGACGTTTAAGAGAATGGTGCAGGTCTAATTTTCGATCAAAACTCTGATTTTTAGAAAACTGAAAAAATTCAATTTTTTTCGGTGACTTCCTCTAACTACAATTATGAAGATGGAGATTTTTTCTTAATGAAATCTGTTCCTTAAAGCTAGAGTTTTTAATAAGGTTAGGTACACGTTTTTCAAAATTTGAATATTTTTTGCGTAATTTTGTGTGAAAGTACAGGCGAGAAAGTACGTGTTGTTTTAGCATCACTAGTTCATCATATTAACAGCCACAACGTAGCTTCTTTGGAATATGTTTGTTTAGGTGAGGAGTTACTGAGTCCACTTTTAGGGCTTTTTATTATTAGAACCTTTCTGAGCCCTTGGCGATGGTTTTATCTTCTAACTCTTCTCAGAAAAAAATTGAAACCTTCGCATTGCGGCGACCTCTTGCAGCCAGTCCAGCCCTTAATCACTTTCAAATTGTATGTTAGAACATGTCGATGTAAAGAACAGTGGTGCAATTAGAGCAACACAGTGAGTATTGAACTAGTGGTTAAAAAAGGACGACACCAACTATGTCCGTGCGGAAGAACGTTGTGTTTTGGTAGATTCGCTCTAGGTCAGCTAAGAGATGACAGCACGTCTTGAGAATGTGTATTATTTACAGACGTAGAAACATTCACTATACGTGGCGGAGTGAATTTAAGAAAGATGTATTACTGGGATCTGGGGAATCCACACTGGCTCCGGTGTGTAGAGCACTAGCGCCAATGGAGAATGAATGCTTGGTGTGGAATAGCGAGTGATGAAATTATGGAATCCATAATTCTATCATATTCTATCACATACATATCCTATCAACCAGCAAATCTACAAAACACCACGCACCTTTCAAAATCTTGACCTTCCCGATCATGACGAAGGCAAACGTGATAGGGTGGAATTCGTGGTGGTATAGAATGCGAATAACACTGGATTGGCATACACCTCCATCTTTGGCAATATGTCGAGAACCTATGTGTGAATCAAGTGATGTCATAGTCAGTACTGCGATTACTCTTTCTTTATTCGTGGCTGTTCTCTTCCTGTTCTTCTATTTGGAAGGGCCTCTGTTTGGAAACATTGCTTGCAGTTAATAAATATTTTCAAAAACGACTACAGGTATATATGTAGATGGTGGACATTTTTGAAGAAATGCTCACATACGTTTTATTTAATATTTTTTACTTTTATTTAATATTTTTTACTATATTATTGGAATGTATTTTTATTGTAGTGATTAATTATCGTTATTATCTTACATAATTTTTCTACCCTAATGTATTATTATATGCTCGTTAGAATTAAAATCGTTTGCTCAAAATGTGTCTTATTCTTTGTACAATCTTAATTATTTATTCTTATTGCGTTTTGTTTCCATGTTCCATTCCTCCTGTGGCATGAAACCCCCATTAATGGAGTAAAAGTAACACACTATTTTATTTAAAAACATACATACGACAATCAATTTTCAATCCTTCAATTCCTTGAATCAAAGAAAGACAAAAAATCTGAAATTGCGGCAGGGTGAAAAGCAGAGTTCAGAAAAATTGCAACAATTTTGTGAAGATTTGAAATGCCTTTCGTATCTTCGATCTCGACTTCGATCAGCTTCCCTTTCCCGAGCAAGCGTTAATTGAAATCTGTAAAGAGCGCTGGGTGACCTTGCGCTGCGGACTGTTACATTCAAAATATCCGTTAAACATGAGTTGCAAAAAAGTCAAAATTACTAAAAAATGCTTATCTAATGTAAGTCAATAAATATTTCATTGGATTCGTCTTTTTACGATTGTCATGATAGACTAAAAAAATTGAATAGATGTATAGTTTTATTTAAAAAACAAAGGTACCTCAATATCAATGCGACCGGACATGTTTTGAATTGGCGCGCAAATCAGGGCGCGTTCAAGAGCGTCGGTGTCGGCCGAGCGGCTAGTTAGGGGAGGCCTTCTCACGTCAGGAAGGGTTGAGTAGGGGAAGGGGGCCGACTTGATCAATGGTCGAGGTATTCAACCTTCTTCGGAAATATGCAGTGGTCAAGAGCGGATGTATGTTACACTGGAGAGCAGGCATAGCACTTTTACGTAGGTAAAACGTAGCTAGCATTTGACGAGTGATTCTGATACGTAGCGCAATTATACGTGAAGTTTTTTTGAAATCTGTAAATGAGTACGCTGCGAGAGCATGATATGTTAGTGAAAGGAACATTAATTTACATTATGTGGTGAATTCAATAAACGTTTTTAGTTTCTTGAAGTTACGAAGGACAGAAATTAATCGAGTGGCAAGACGAGAACTTATTGCGTGGCAAAACATTCTAATACAGCGCTGGGGGATTCATTAGGCGGCGTTTGTTCCTTTTTACACCAGAAACGCATTGGGAAAACAGACGCCACTCCAGAGAACGAACTATTCTGTTTCATAAAACGCACAAACTGCAACGAGTCAAAAACCACGAACACCAAATTCGTGAGGGAAAGAGTGTAAATTTAAAGAAGACCTGGTGCACCGAGGAAGAGTGCGATCCGCTGGGGCAGAAGAAAGAAGATCCGAAGCTACGTGTGACGAGGGCTGCGCAAGGGGAACTTTGGAGGCGTAGATGGGCCGCCGACCTTGTCGGTTTACACCCAGCGCCGCCCGGCGCCTCTGCTGCGATTCGACCTTCGCTGGAAGGGAAGGGGCGACAGCCGACGACAGCAGAACGTTAAGTATTTATGAATTGGTTTCAGTGCGTCGAGTTAAAGCGGTAGGAGAAAGTTAAGTTTCAGAAGCTTACGTAAAAAATTCTGCAAAGCTATGAACTCAAAATTTTAATGTAATTGAATAGACCTCTATTTTCGATAGCTGGTTTGACTAACCGAGAGAAAATTGGCAGTTTGAATTATGAGGACCGTGTATTTCTCAAATGTAAAACACTTGTTAAGTTAGAATAAAATCTTATGTTGGAGGGGAATTCATGTATATTTTTGTAAGTGAAAGAGGATGCGGTTGTGAATTTATTCTAAAGTATTAGCAATGATTAATTTGATGGCCCGGTAAATCGGAATTTTGCGGTGTCCCGCTGCTCTTCACAGAAAAAAATTCGTTCACTAGTAAAGAGTCGGTTCCCAAGAACGTGAAGAGTTGGTTCGTTCACGCGCGCGGAATTGGAATGCTTTGCTACGCGTGTCGAATTTGAGGACGAGGCAATGCATAATCACCGGAATTCTGACGCTTCGCTACGAGTGTTCAAGTTGAGGACGAGGCTCAGGCCTTCGGCCCTTGCGTTAACATAAAACATAGAGTCTCTCCAACGTATTTTACGCGAATATTATGTCAAAGTCAATCAAACAACACTTAGAAAGTATAAACCATTTTACAAAAATTGTAACTCTACGCCAAAATGTCAAATGCAAGGTATGAGCCATTCCAAAACACCAGCAATGCACCAAAGGAACTAAACGAACCATGTCACCGCCATGAACCAATAATCACGTCAAGGAGC